>JAKTWP010000010.1:0-380649 GCA_030582095.1 Trigonopsis vinaria | reverse complement strand
AAAGGCTTCTTTGATCCAACCGGGTAGTTTGGCCTGAATAGACGGTTTTTGATATCGGGCATCAAGAAGCATCACTGCAGCATAGTCGTTCTGGTGCCGAATAGCACGGCCTATAGATCATTTCAAAAGGGTCCCGGAATTATTGTGTGAACTTGGTCGTGGTCGGCGTCGACTCAACAGACGGCGGGGGAATTAAGCGAATGACCATGACCGTAATATTATCAGAAGTAAAGTTATCGAGAGCGTAGCGCAACAGAGTCTGAGAGGCTTCCTGAGGATCAGCAATGTATCGGACAAGTTCCACAGCTTGTTGATCCGAGCAAACGTCCCACAAGCCGTCACACGCTAAAATTAGGAACTCATCTGCATTTTGGGACAGCGGCGTTTCGGTGGTGTAAGGGTGCCCAGAGATAAAGGTCTTCATGTAGTTATCGCCAAGAGCCCTGGTAACGGCTAGAACGCCGCTAACTCGGTTATTGAAAACAATGCCCCCCGAGTTAGTAATTCTCTCATGTTCTTGTTTGTCGCTGCCCTTGTGGTCGCGCGAGAGGCGAATGCCTCGTCCAGCGCGACACAGCACGGCTCGTGCGTCACCGACATTACCACAGTAGAGCACAGATCGTGTTTTTGAAGTCGATTGGCGGGGATTAGTATTAGATTTGGCGTTTGGAGAGAGCTCGGTGGGTATAGGCTCTGAGCGTATATAGGCAACAATAGCAGTGCACCCGCTGGACCGCTGTTGGGCCGATAATTTACCCAGCTGCTCATCAGCTTCGGTAAAGCTTTTATCCAGGGCTTCTGGTATTAATATGTCGGGCTCGTCCTTCAAAACATTAAGGAGTAGATTGTGTAGATTTTGAGAGCACCAGTCGGCTGCAGCATTTCCTGCGTGGCCATCAAAGATAGAAAAATATCCATCACCAGAAACGCCACCATAATCGTAGATAAAAGTATGCGCGTCCTCCATCTTTCTCCTACACCGTTGATTAACATCTTCGCTGACTCCAACCAAAAAGGTGGATGCATTCGGCGGTGGAGCATTCCTAACACCAGAGCCAGGAGATGGGTGTTTGTTTGAGCGTGGAGAGCGCAAACTAAAAGAGGGCGTAGTTGGGGTGGCGGCCGTCGGTCGAGACGATTCACGATCTGGAACCAAAATCTGCGGAGGCAAGTTGCCCTTTCGGGCAAGACGTGAAGCCTGCTCTGAGCTCTTCATCCCTTTCGGTTTTACCTTTAAAGAAAGCTGAAAAGTTGAGCGCAGTGCTGAAGCTTGGTTGTTTGTTGATCTCTGTGGTTTTTCCGCCCTCTGACTTTGCCTTTAGAAAAAGCCAACGTTCAAAACACTCAAAGCAGCAAATCACAGCCTTTAAATTAAAATTAATAAAATATTTAATTAAAAGAAGAACGAAAAGACTTTAAAACCCAGAAAGAAAAATTCCCAATTGAGCTGATGAACACAGTATATCTAGTTGTCATGACAATGACTGAGACTCTATGTGAATCGACAGCAACAGCACCAGCACCAGCACCAGCACCAGCACCAGCAATGGCTTCGTCAACGAGAGCAGCGCGCGGTGAAGCTGCAATGTCACCGTTGTCGACAAGAAATACGGGTGCTGCTTCAACCCAGTCGTTGGTCTCTACTCCCACCAAGAAGTCCTCCTCCATCTACGACCGCAACCTCCAACGGCGCCTTCCCGACGTCTCTCTGTCTGCATTTGCACTTCTATTTACGCAGATTATCCAATACTCCCAGCAAAACTCTCAGGGTATCCAAGAACTGGAACTCAAGTAGGTCTACTGGGAAGGGTCTGGCCGCCACCGACTGACAAAAGACTAGGTTAAATCAAATAGGATACGGTGTTGGCTCTCGATTGCTCGAACTGATTACGTGGCGTGAAGGTCGGAACGCACATCGCGAGACCCGGGTTCTCAAAGCGCTCCAGTTTATAAATACGACGGTGTGGAAGACAGTCTTTGGCAAGAATGCTAACGCCCTGGAAAAGTCCCGCGATGAGGCGGACGAGTATATGATTATTGACAATGCGCCTCTGGTCAGCACCTTCATCTCCGTGCCCAAGGAACTCTCGCAACTCAATTGCGCTGCCTTCATGGCTGGAATCGTTGAAGCAGTGCTATGCATGGCTTCCTTCCCTTGCAAAGTCACAGCTCACTCGATGCCCGTCAATAACAGTCCTCAGCGCACTGTCTTTCTAGTGAAATTTGATGCAATTGTACTGGAACGCGAAGCCTCGCTGGACGAAAGGTAAAGCGTGAAAGGTAGATTAATATTGTACACTAGTCATTGTTTTTTTTTGGTTAATTTACACGAAAAAAAAGGAGTAAGGGTTTTTTTTTTTTTTTGTTCCCTTGGATTTATTGTAGCCGCTTGCGTTTGCTCGAAAGTTCCTTTTGTAGATCGGATTCTTGCTTGGCGCGCTCTCGTCGCCCGCTCACGTCCCAGAGACGGTCTTTGTCACCGGTGGTAGTATCTTCGTTTGCCAAGTGCGTCCACCGTGATCGGCCTCGTTTACCGAGCTCGGTCTCGCGGATCTGCAGCACGGAGGGTAGAGCAGCCTTGTCACGAACCGTATCCTCGACAGCAGCATGGTAGTCGCGCTTGAAGACGGCCTCGTCACGGTCCTGAAAAAAGGCACCCTTGTGGTAATATTTTTGCATGAACCCAGAGCCGTCGCCGTCGCGTGCTTCGCGTTCTTCTCGCTCGCGCTGCTTCTGCTGCTTCTGCTCTTCGATTCGAGCCATGTCTTCACGTAGCCTCTCATCCTCATCCATGTTGCGCCGAGCCTGAATCTCCTGGCGCTCTTGCTCGGCCGCAATGAGCTCTTGGCGCTCGCGCTGCAGCCGGCCCAGTTCACGGACCTTCCACTCGGCATGCTCGCGCTCCGGGTCGAGGTCGTCGGTGTCGTCGACAAGAAGCGTCACGTCAACACCGCCCTCTCGTTCAAATGCAAGTTGGCGGGCAAGCTCGTTGTCATCAGCGTGGTCCTGGCGCACCTCGGCCTCGATCTTGGCCAGCGTCTCCAGCCTGCGCGCCTCTGCGATATCTGGTTTGTCTTCAGATGGCCCCGGCAAAGCAGAGGCCAGCTCTGTCTTGGGTTTGCCTCGCATGGACTTCGGAACGAATACAGGCTTGAGAAGTACCCGCCGCTCATCTTCGCTATCATCACTGTCATCACTATCGTCACTGTCGTCACTCTCCTCACTGTCATCGCTCCCGCTATCTTCTTTGCTGATGATGCGCGGTGCCGGAACTGTCGTATCCTCTTCTTGTAGCTCTACCTCATCCTCGCTCGCACCGTCGTCCCGGCCAAGCTCAGCCCGGGTATACGCCTCTTCAACTGCCTTGATCTGAATAGCAGGGGGCTTTCCAGTCGTGTCACCACTGCTGCGCCTCTGTATTGGCTCACGCTCGCGCTCGCGCTCGTGCTCGTGCTCGGATTCGCTGCCAGACTCAGAGTCCGAGTTGAACACGTTCACCGCACGACCGGCAAAGTGTCGACGCACGGGTGCAGCGCCCACGCCCGGGCGTGTCGGAGCAGACCCCCGTTGAGTCCGAGAAGACATTGGTTTTCACGGCGCAGGTAGCTTCAGGTAGCTTTTGTGGAGGTTGAGGTCAAACTTTCACACCGCCGCAACAAATCCTGGCATCACCAGCATTTGGATAAAATCAGCTGAGCAAAAACTCCTACGTTTACGCTGTTCGTTGATAAAGCTATTTTTAAAAAAAAATCTTATAACCAAGCAAATCCCTAGCCAGATCATCCTCCGTGAACTACCATGTAAGCTCACCAGCTTAAATGCTCCAAATCACACGCAAAAACATACATATTTAACAGCCACAAGAAAACAGGAACCCCGTAATGCAATAGAGGGGATGGTGCGCTACACCGATTAGCCTTATTGAAAGAAAAAAAAAGAACCAAAACACAGAAGTCTAGAAACAAATGCAAGCGAAAATCACCTTTTTCTTCGGACCAACACCGTTATCATATTCAAGAATCAAAGCATGCAAGTGACATGAAACTCAACACCGTCCAAGGAAGTCATGTTTGAAATCCGAGGATGTAGCATTAACGCACTCAGACTCAAACAATTTCGGTTTTGAAAACACCAAGGGAGTCACTTGATGGATTCTGTTTCCAATTTTGTATTGGGGATGTTTCGAATAATCCATGCCTGCCCCAGCATCACCATAGGGACCCAGTGTAGAGCCTCGAGAGGATTCCATAAACGACAAGGACGTTTTGAAACGACAGAGAAATCCAGAATCGTGATAAATAGAGTTCTTCATTCTCAGTTTAAACGCTTCCGGATAGTTGGACCTGCGGTCATCATGAAATATAGAGTAGAAACTTCTGCGGTCAAAGTCATAAGTAGACCTCTTTGAGTCTAGATTGCTCAGACTCAGCGATAAACGCTGTGCAAGTATATTCGCTTCCGGCTTGACTGCTAAGGATGTCTTGGTTATAGGAGAAACTGGGGTTAACAGTCGTGCAGACAGCGATAGTGAGCAGTTATCGCCATCACCAGTAAACTCTCGGTGATACGGATGAATACCGGAATGTGAGGCTGAAGAGCTATGCAATGACGAGGAATCTCTCAGGGAAAAGCCGGTCAGCCCAGATCGCGGTCGCGGTCGCGCCACGCTAATAATTTTGCCATATGATATGGGACAATCATGAAGTAAGTATTTCTGAGAATTCATTTCCTGTGGAAGGACCTGGGGAAGCGCTAGCACGCTACGCTCTGTCGACTTTTGGAGCTGGTTTGGCCCCTCTTTTAGCGCTAGTCGTCTGGGAGAATAAATCATTGATTCGGGGAACTGTGCTCTCTTTATAATGCGCGAAAGCCATTTTTGCCACTGCCGCCGAGAGATGTTCAGCTTGTAGTCCATCACAGCCAGCGCTTCGCGCTCAAGCCCATTGACTACGCTGGTCGAGTGACGGCACAGACTGGACCAGGAATCATTGGAAAAGCAGCTATCGTCCCAAAACTTATTTGCCAGTAAGAGCCCTGCCACAAACGTATAAAACTCGTTATAGCCACTCGGAAGGTTTCCGGCCAAATGATCCAAGTAGTACAGTCCGGCAAATATAGTGTTGGTTGTGATCCGAGTTCTAGTCAAAATGTTGGAAATCATCCTGTAGAGCAGAGATCGTCGAATGGACAGTGGCTGGCATTTGAGGCTGTATACCATCTGGATCACCTAAAGGATTAGCAGACCGATCTCACCCTATAAAAACAACAAACCTCCACAATTGCAGTTGTACTAATATTACTCCCTCCTCCTTCTCTCATAGACCCAGACCGCATACTTGCAGTCTCAAAATTCCACCGCCGTCAAAGTTGTAACGAGCAAAGCTGTCTCAGCAACAGCGTTCGGGTATCCCTCAGATCAACCCCCATCAGCCACAACATCAAAAAAAAAAAAGAGATCTGCTTCTCCTGAATAAAAACAAACATCAAAGTCAGGGCCAAAACAAAAGCTTTGAGATCATTCAACAATCACAGCCTTCGAAAGCAGGTCGCTAAAGCGACCCGAGGAACTACGAAAGCTCAAACTAAAAAAATCAAATCTTTGTCTTTTCAACACCCAAAAAGAAACAATAAAACGCCGTAAATGACAGCATATCACTTGACTTCAAAAAAGCCGATGGACACAGTCAATAATTAAAGTACATATATGTGATTATCTCTCTGCAACCCCCCTTGTCTCTCTCATTGCTTCAATGCAATGGCCTATGCGATAACCTTTTCTAAACCATTTTAATAATAGCCTTTTCCGGAGTGGTTGGCAATGCTGTAGTCGTAGTTTTCATAACCATAGGAGCTAGTTTCTTGTAAATCCCAGGCATCTTGCTTCATTCCAACGGAAAACTCCAAATCCTCCTTGGTTATAGAATCCCAGTATTTGTAAACCATCATCATGGCCAGTAGATTTCCGAGTGTAGCGAAAAAGAGACCATCCAAGTAATGGTTCAAAGTCGTGCAGATCTTGAAGGAGAAGGCATAGAGAACAATTTGACCGGCTGCAAAGAAAATCAGCATCAAAACAAGGTCGCCGAGAGCCCAGATGTCTCGAAGATAGAAGATGACAAGCACAAGCTGGAGGACGTAAAAGAGTACGAGCATGACAATAGAAAAGACAAAGGTTGTAACAAATAATCCCACGGTATTGGTCGGGCTGACTGGACCCCAGCTCTTGAACGTAGCTATTGAAGTAAAGAAACCGGCCAAAAAGACAGCCAAGCTAATCGACCGCATGATCCACATACTGTTTACCGTTCCGTCTTCAAAGAAGTGAAATCCCACAAGACCGAGATAGAAAATCATAAAAGTCAAGGTGCTCGATAGTCCCATTTGGATGCCTGCAAAGTAAGGATACGAAGGAGAACCAGGATAGATAACACCGCAGTCCAAGCAAAGAGAGAAAAAGGTAAAGAGAAAATAAGTACTAAATACCTGGCAGATTTCCTTTCGGCCAACAGCGGTGTACTTTCGACGAACATTGGAGTACATGCAAATAGTAATTCCCAGGGCAGCAATAGATATAAAGCAGGTGCCTACCTGGAATATAACAGTATTGGCAAGATCAATAGACCGTGAATAGCACTGTGTAGCCGAGCCAAGAGCCGGGCATATTGGTAAAGGTGTTTTCGAGCAAATGAAATCTAGCGAGCGCATTGAAACAGAGTAAGGCCAAGGTTGATTAGGGCAGGTAAAACGAGAGAATGTGCCACAAAATAAAAAAAACAACAAGAGGTACAAGCTAAGAAGGAAAAAAAAGGGAAAGAGTGAACAAGCTGAAAATAGGCCCCCTTGAACAAAATAAAATAAAAGTAACTCTAACAGAGTTAAGGGGTCCCCAAAACAAGCGCGGCATATCACGCCCCAAATGAGCCGCACTGTAAACCGAAAGTAAATGCCATATTAAGCGAATCGCTCAGCATCAAAGTGAAAACAACAACGAATAAAACCTTGTGAAGCATCGCAAAATCAACCACAATTCAGACACAGTTGAAGTGATAAATTGTATGTGTAGTGTGATGTGTGTAAAAGACGCGGAGTGTTTAGCCCTCGAGATGAAACCAAATCTCAGAGCAGTGAGCAATTGGGAACTAAATGAAAAATTAAAAAAAAAATTAACGCAGCACAGTGCAGCGGGGCACACTTGACGCTCTCATGAGTGCATCAGCTCCGAGCTGGGCTCGCTCAAGAGCCATTAATATATTGCTCAACAAACAACAAACTCTCTACCTCGACTATCTACCCACATACTCTCTCGCCTACTTTTATGTAAATAAACACGTCTTCTGCGCCTGCCTCGCTGCTCTGCGCGAAAAAGCGTCTGTTCTCCCCCTGGAGTTCTCGGTAAGGCGTGCCATATGTGGACATTGGATACCCCTTGAAAGCTACAAGCTGCGTTCCAAATCCTTAAAAAAGGCTCTTTAGAAACTTTAAAAGCACTCTTCAAGCCTGAGATATCACCAGCAGTAAATAATCCTCCTACCGCTCCGAATCACGCTGAGCCTTCGCAGCTCGGCAAGGCTTATGAACGCGTCCCCGGAATTTCACCCCCTGGCAAGACTACACGCGTTGAGCCGCTTTTAAAGAGGCGCAGCTAACAAAAAAATGTGTTTAGCTTCCTGAATATAAGACCAGGCCTTGTGTAAATATTCTTTTTGTTGCTTTTCTATTCTTACAGCATCTCCTACCCAGTTATATTCATTGTCAAAGCAAGTTCATTTTCTTTCTAGTGCGGCACACTAATCGTAATCGTACTTTGCCGATGAAAATAAACTCCATAGACTACATAAAGGCAAATTATTCATAAAGGCTATATTTAGCAGTGTGCTTGAATGACAACCTCAATCTGAACAGAAAAAAAAAGACCCCAACAGGTACAGACACAGGGTAGCAAACCCACCCTAGCAAATCTGCACAAAAAGTGAATCCAGATTCATCATATTAAGCTGGAAACCAAAAATAAAACACTCAAACTGTCGAAATACAGGTAGCCTAAAAAAATAACCTGCCCAATATAGGAGACCCATACTATGTTCTCGCCAAAAAAAGAAACAAAGACACAGAATTCATCATATTGCATCGGGAAAGAAAAAAAATGCGCATGAATCTTGTAATGTGTCCTGGTGATACGTCAACTCTATTCAACTCTTTGTATTTATCCTGATGACTGTAGAAAATGCAGCAGAAAACCAAATTTAAGCGTCAAAGGCCAAAAGCACCCTCTTTGAAAGAAGCAAGACTTCATTAAGAGTCTCGGTATCACCCTCAAAGTCTTCGACTGCAGAGGCAGAAACTGTAGGAACTTGTCGCGTCGATAACGCACGAACGGCGCCAACAATGGCGGCACTGTCGGTAATTAAACTCTTTAAGCGCTTATCTTGGCTATCCAAGAGTTGTAGCAGGGTCCACACCGCAATATGCTCAAATGTAATATCTCCGCTCGTCAAAAAGCGCTCCAAGTAACCCCTTATACCTCCAGATGGCTCCGTCCAATCCTCCACAAACACATCGTAATCATCAACCTTGGCGGAAAGATTTCCCAAGGCAGCAGCACTATTTCCCTGAACTTCTAAATTGCTAGATGCTGTCAACGGTAGCAAAACATTAAATATACCCATATTTATTAGTTTGGGTTTTAGCTCATCGCTCAAAGCCAACACGGCAATGCATGCAGTCATTTCACTTTGCACGCTTAGAGGCACATTCAAAATCAAATCTCGACAAGTTTCAATAACACCAGCATCAACGATAGATTTTTTGTTGTGTTCCGAGCTAGCAGCCAAGTTCCTTATGGTTGATATCGCATGGCACTTGACTTCTTCATTGTCATTATTAGCAAGGATTTGAACCAGCGGCTTCAAGAATCCGGCATCAATAATAAGAGATTCGTTATAAGGATGTATAGAAATGTTTCGGATACAGGCAACAGCAGAGAGAATGAGGGGAAGGTGGGTGGATTGTAGAAGCTTCAATAAAGGAGAGAGGCCGCCAGCTCGAACAACTTCAAGCTGATAGTTTTCATCAGAAGCCAAGTTTCTTAATGCTAACGCAGCTTGACATTGAACACGCGGACTAGAAGAGCTCATGAGGTTGACCAAATACTCAACCAAACGAGGCTCAGTCTGGGCTAGCTTTTGACGATTGTTAGAATCAACAGCGATATTGCTAAGGGCTGTTGTGCAGTAATATTGTACATCAGAATCGGTAGAAGAAAGAAGAGAAACAAGAACGGGAATGGCACCAGCATTCACAAGTTCTTGTCGGTTTTCGTCGGAGTGGGTCATGTTGAGTAAAGCGCCGGTGGCATTACGTTGAACACGCATATCTTTCGACTTTGCAAGTTTTGTCAGAGGTACCAAAGCACCAGAATGAGCTATTTTGGCCTTGCTAGCTTCATTGGTGGCCAAGTTTGTGATACATCCGACAGCATTACATTGAACCTCAACATTGGGAGACATCATCTGTCGAATTAAAGGATCCAATCCCCCGAGCTGAACAATCAAGATCTTGTTTTCATTGTCAACCGCTAGATTTCCTAGGGCAGCACTAGCAGCACGTTGGACCTCCACGTCGGTGCTCTGGAGTAGAAGCAAAATGGGCTCCAAGGCATCTTTTCGAACAGGTCGCACATCTTTAAAAGCGTTAACAGAATTCATTCAATAAATTATTTAAGAACCCCGTACCTTTTTCTGTGATTTCTGCAAAGGCAAGAGCTGCGCTGCGCTGCAAATCGATATTATCCGAATAAACTAATGTCGTCAAAGCTTTCAACGGTCCATCACTGAAAAAGTCAATGTCGTTTCGCTATTCAAAAATATTAGATTGGGTAGTTAACATGGGGAGAAGACTTACGTTTTCCAAATATCCGAGCAAAACCGAAACGGCTTCACGCTCATTTTCAGCCAAAAGTGGAGCATAGAGTCCATCTTGAGCAGAGGCTAATATGTTAGCACTAAAGATTTCCAGTCACCATAGGCCCAGCAAGACGTAGGAATAACTTTTTAAATTCTCCATCACATCCCGCGCCAGCGCCTGAGCGAACGCCGTCATATAACTTTGTGACTTACTTTGAGAACAGCATCTACTGCAGGAAAGGCCCATTTCTTAAGAATATAAATTCAAAGTGGATATTAATGAAAAGAAAGAGAAAATGGCAATAAGTCAGAGGAGAGAATGATATGAAAGGTAAAAGAAAATATATGCAAGGTGAGCGGACTGTAGATTCTAAAAAAAGGTGTAAGTAGGTGAACCAGACATCCTAGCAATTGCGGTCCTAACTTACTTGCTCAAGACTCTTGAAACAAACTCGAGTACAGCCTGTCCACAACGTCCAAAAGCGGTGGAAGCTTCCCAAAGGCGCGCGCGCGCCAACAAGGGAAAAAAAGTGGGTATGTAATGTACGCCTGTTAATTGACACCTGCGAATATTTCATACCAATATACTGAGCACTCTGCTCTCAAAACGTGGAGACACGAAGAAAACCAACAGGGCAAAGGCTGTATTCGGTCTAAAGACACCTGTGATGATTAATTTAATCTATGTGTGAGTTTGGAGTCGACCCTCGGGTTTGGCTCTACTCTCTTGCTACTTCATTGCCTTTACCCGATACTGAAACTTCTTTAACAATAAGAGAAGACGTGTAAAACACTCGTAAATAATACCTGTACTAGTAGATAGTTGCCGAATAGAGACAAGAGTACTTTAGTTGGAAAAATATAGAAGTCAATGAACATTTTCAAAACCTCGTTTCGTATATTATAAACTAGTCATCGCTTCAATATCGTTTCTGCAATCAATTTAATCCAAATATCATTTCTACTGACAGTTTGAAAAGCTCTTTCTATTTTTTTTTTTAAAGTATTATTTTTTTGGAAAAAAAAGTTGATTTCAGGCTGTAAAATTCACTTTCTCTGAATCACTCAGACGATAACCTGACACTTTTTGTTTTTAATAGATTCGCTTGATTTTACCACTTTGTATCATCGTTATTAGGAAAAATAAATCTATCGATAGAGCCTACGACCCAGAAAAACATTGAAAAGCCATATAAAAGTTATCCAATATTTTAAATTTGGCCCCCCCCCCCCATCTAGTTATTATTATAGTACAATTTCTAATGGGACAACCCATTCAGTGCCAAAAGATATACGATCCAAACGCCTCATTCCGTGCCGGCGGACTGCTTTGCGAGGGATACCGATATCAATAGCATAAACTCCCCAACCACGACTTTCCTTTGTAATTCCAGAAGCAATAGCATTGATTATACCTGTTTTGGGAATTCCCAAAGCTGCAACCCACCGAGCATCAATGTAGTGACCTAGTCTTCCGGGTGCGCCTGACGAAGCATCAAGTCCAGAAGGTATGTCAAGTGAGAGAATATTTGATTTGTGTTTATTGGCCCATCTAATTTGTTCTAAAGCCACGTGAAGATCCTTTTCCCATAGATCATCCAAGCTATACTGATAACCAACCAGCCCATCGACAATCAGTTCCGGAGGGGCAGAGATACTCTCAAGAGCCGCGGAAAGTTTATCGGGAGAAACAAATTTACCACCACAGGCTTTATAAGAGGTGATGAGAGGCTTGAAGATATCCCGTGTTTCACTGTCGGCCGATTCGAGGTTACCTAAAAGGGAGAACACGACCTGAACATGGTGATTAACCAATTGCCGAGCAGCCGCTAACGCATGCGCACCGGTTTTATGAGCACCACAAAGAAAAACAATCAGTGGTAGGGCGTTATGATTCTTAGAATGAATACGCCGATTTCCACCTAATAGAGACATCACCAATAGCGCGATACCGCGTCCACCATTTTCAGTAATTTGAAGATCGGTCAATCCAAACTCTTTGCCGACGGCATGTTCAATCTCAACCATTTGGACCGGCGTGGCAGAGGGGCACTCTTCTTGAGTTGCCTGTACTCGAAGAGTTGGCCCTTGCTGAACCGGTGAAGAGATACCAACATTGCTCAGGCGCTTAGTAGTGGCAATAAGATCTTGATCAATATCGGGAACATTTGGCTTCCTAACGTAGTAAGGTTCAGTCTTTGCGCTTTCGGAGTAGTGTGATGTAGACTGGTATTCCGATTCCTCGTCATCAAGATAATCATCCCGTTGACTTAGAGGAACAGTATGTCCACCGAGAATCATTTCGGTGTTGTCATACTTTGTTTTTGGAGCAGGCTTTAGTGCTTCATACGCAGCAGCTGGATCGTCAACAGCATTAGAGTATTTAATATTGTTGTGCGTAGCAGCGTTGAATAAATCAGAATTCGGTGGTTGCGTTGAAGCTGGACGAGGTAGCCGATTGTGCGATACAAGCAGCTCACTGGCGTCAGTTGTGTCGTATTGTCGAATCTCATTGAAAACGCTAGCCTTATCAAATCGTTGTAAATTAGCCTGAAAGTCGAATTCACGGTCCCGAAAGCCATCGACTTGCTCGTTTGCCCAGGTGAAATCTCGAGACTGCTTCTGCTTTTTGTTACCGGCCTTTCGTTTCTGTTTGAGGCTATCGGAATCTGTCGAAGCTGGAGTTACTGATGCCTCATATGGAGTTGGCGTCTCCTGGAAAGACAGAATGGCCGGGTCAGGTGGAATATGTGTAGCTGCAGGTGGTTTAGCAATTGGCGTAGTAATAATAGGTGTTGAAGGAGTTTGTTTAATAAGATCAAGTGCAGTTATATATTCTCCCCTGACTTCAAACTTGGCCAGCTGTGTACGAGTCTGGGGAAAGAAGGCTATGTTTGGTCAGTCTCTAAACGTCTATCCAATTTGAGTTTCCCCGAAACTGACCATTGTTGATAATTAAAGTGGTACCTTCAACTCCGGCAACAGTTCCCTGAACCTGAGTCCCGTCATTCAGTCGAGCGTCGACTGTCAAACCCACAAACTGCGACATTGCTCCCTTTGGTTCCTAAAACGCCAAAGCTGCTTCTCGAGTGTGCAGTTGTGGCTCAACTTGTGGCGCAGCCAGAGTGGCTGAAATTCTATCCTCAGTACATTTGGTAACCAAGTGTGACTGCGACACGTGTTCCGGGCGGGCGACGGCAGGGCAAGCTGAGCAGGAAAAAAAAGCGACGCAACTCCGCTTTCGCTTCGACATCGACAAACATGGCTCACGAAAACGTTTGGTTCTCCCACCCCCGAAAGTACGGCAAGGGCTCTCGCGAGTGGTATGTATTATTTTTCAGCGTCTTTGATTGTCTATAGATTTTGCTAACTTGTTTCAGCCGAGTTTGCACTCACCGCGCCGGTCTCATCCGAAAGTACGACCTCAACATCTGCCGTCAGTGCTTCCGAGAGTACGCCTACGACATTGGTTTCTCCAAGAACCGTTAAGAATGTTTAATTTGCGTCGACCACTGTTGCGATCTATCGACCAAAGCCGACAAAGAACGACTTTTTGTACTCGATTATTGAAACCCAGTCGGTCAAGCCTCTAAAATATTGTTGGTGTTTGTATTTTTCCTAAAAATGTATTATGCATGCTTGATATATCTTTTCCCTAAACTTTTTGCAATCACACGGTGTGTGAAAGTAAGTATCTTTGCGATTTTTTCAGTACAAGGCCTTGAAGGAGGAGGACAATCGGCAATTGAGACAATCACTTTGTGTCTTATTTTGTTTTGATTCTCCTGCATTTCATTGACTAGGATTTTGTCTGGAAAGTCCTGAGTTACTCGTCGAGGTTGATTGCAAAGAGCCGTAGTATTTGAACTTCATACAATGTTTTGATTTAGTATTCGCTATTTGTAGTTTTCCAATATTCATCTCGATGTCTTCACTCAAATTGTAGAGGAGCTCTTTGATGGTTGCTCTGTATAGACTTGCCTTCTACATCGAGGGTATGGCCGAATACAAAAGATGAGTTCCAAGGTCGACGTCGAGGACCTGGCTCGGAAAACAGATTTATATGAGCTTTTTGTGAGATAAATATATCTGATTCTTATTTCTCTCGAGTTACTAACACCTTTCAGGGTCTTTCATCTGACGATGTCACCAGCATAACCGCCAGCGATATCAAAAGAGCGTACCGGAAAACAGCCCTTTTATATCACCCGGATAAAAATCCTTCACCTGATGCTGCTGAAAAGTTCCAAGAACTTGCAGTTGCTCTCGAGATTTTGACTGAGCCTGAGTCTCGCCAGAAATATGACAACATTAGGTTGGCTGCTGCTGCCCGCAAACGCAAGCTACAGGAACTTGACTCTAAGCGGAGGAAAATGCAGATGGATCTTGAAGCTCGCGAAGAGGCAGCTGCTCAGCGCTCCGTGTCTGGTGTCGCTAGTGCTACCGGTTCTCCAGCATCTTTTTCTGGCACGCCTACCGCCAAGCGTTTCAAAACCGGCACAAGCAGCTCGTGGGGATCTCCCGGTGTTAATAAGTCGGTACTGGATGATTTACGACACCAAAGCGCAAAGTTGAAACAGGCCAGAATGGACAAGCTCTCTGAGAAGCAGGAAAGCACCACTTCAGACCAACAAAAGTCTACCATTTCAACCAATGATGATCAAAAATCCGCTAATACTACAGATCCAGAACGTTCGGATTTAAAGGAAGCACCTGAAGCACCTGATGCACCTCTTTTTACTGAGAAGGATCGAACTATAAAAATAAGATGGAGACGGAAAAATGGCGGCGAGGCTGTTGATTCCGATGTATTGAATGCTTGGTTTAGAATTTTTGGCGAGGTCGACCATGCCATAGCTGGTGAGATCCCACCACCTGGTAAAAAACTCGTCAGCGGTGTAGTGGTTTTCAAAACTGTGATCTCTGCATATGATGCGGTGAAATATTTTGAAACAATAGACCTTAGAGATGTGTCATTAACTAATGGCCAAAAGGTTGAAAAGACATGTCTAGCACTGGTGAAAGATGTCGGCTGGGCCTACGGTGTCCCCTTGGCGATGAATTCCTTATTTTCACCGGGTATAGAAGCAGAATCTTCTAAATCAAAAAGTCAAAATCTCTCTGCCTTCTCTTCCCCCAAAGTGGAACAAACCTTGAAGGCACCATTAAGTGAGTCTCCTTCTACTTCATCTTCTTCGCCCCTCAATCAGACCCCAAAATTCAAATCATTCAAGTCTTTCAGTCCCAGAAATACCCCAGATACATTTAAATCTAGCGACGATTACGAACAAGCTACCCTTCTACGCCTCAGACAGCGGCAAGCTGAAAAGGCCGCTCTCGAAAAGGACATTCTCGATCGCGAGACTGCCGAAAAAGACTGAACTGAATGCCAGGTTATGTGAATGGAGTAAAAAACGTCCCACCACCTGTATAATGGTTTCTAGCTGTCAAAACTAGCGGTGGTAGCTGGAGCAGAACGGAGCATAATGCTATTAAAATGTATTTTTAGAAAATTAACAAGTTTTGCTATTATCAGAACTGGAAGTTCAAATATTTCATTGATCTGTGCTGCAGGGAGGTCTTCACTATTGCCACACCTTCTAACGACAGGCCCCGCTGTTTTCTTAATTACAAGCATTACCGATAGACTAGGGCATGAAGGAGAGGATAAAAATGGATAAGAATATATAGGGTAAGCATATAGGAGGTAACGAAAACGAGAAATGAAGGGGATAGAATAAGAGTATAAAGGATAATAGTATAAAAGTATGAATATTAGCTGGATATTGCATTAGTAGTTGAAGCAAGTTAATACCTGTGATATGGGCGAAAATTTGCCAGTAGTAAGATTGTTGTTGGTGATGTTTTCGGTGTCGAGAAGTAGAAAGCATAGAAGCACTACAGTACAGTAAAGGCCAAAGTCCAAAACTCGACGTCAAAAATTTTCAAGTAACAAAAACATTCGACTTATCTCCAATTTTCTTCTTCTTTTTAATCGGGAAAGTGACAAAACATCTTTTAGAAGTTAAAAAGAAGGTTTTTAAGCATATCAATTACAGTTTCGAATAGCAGAATTGGCATAAATTTGGACCGGGAACTAGGTTGAGGGAGCATGAGATGCTCTGTGATATTGCGGGCATGCAAGAGTCCAAAGCGAGAAGACGAGTGAAGACAAGACGTCAACGAACAAAACATAGAATGCCGAAGAGCGTACGTGGAAAGCATTAAGCAGTCAAGCGACGCTTAAAAGTATTTTCCGGCTGAGATCAGCAAGATATGTAAGGAGGGGTTTGAGACAATTAGCACAGATCAACACTTGGTGATGACTCAAGTGAGAGTATTATACCTGTATATGATTGTGAAATAAGATACATCGTTTGAAGGGAAAAAGAGATATCGACCTTTCTGGGTATATTGAATCGTTATTCCGAACTACAAAAGTACGTTAATCATTGAAATCATTAAGTTCAATTACTTCTAATACTTATAACAAACCACGCTCCTCTACTCCTCAAAATTAACTCCCAGATTAGTCCCAATAGTTGTTTGTGCCTTCATTAAATTTTTTTTTTTATTTTTAAATCAGCTAGCTTTAGCAAGATACTAATTGCGATGAAGGAATATCGGTAGAAAGTGCACAATCAGCAGCTATACTTTCAGTCGAGGATGTCTCACTTAGCTTGATGGCTTCACGATAAGACTCTATACATCCCTCCATTGCATTGAACCAGGTGAAATCAGCCGATCGCTTAATAGCCCCCTTTTGAAGACGTTTATATAGTATCTGATCACCTGAAATTTGCTCACAATAACGGATATATTCGCGGACAACAAAATTGTGTTCTTCTTGCTCGCTGTGCTTAACACCGTCAATGCCAACCAAATAACCAGTTTCTCCATGAATCATTGAATCAGCTACACCCTCACTATTGATGCCAACAACCGGCAATCCAGATGCCATAGCCTCCAAAACAACTTGGCCGAAGGTCTCGCTCTTTGAAGGAAATACAAAGATATCAGCCGAAGCGTAGGCAGCCGCAAGTTTGACGCCGGTAAGGTAGCCAGTAAATGTGACTGAATAATCAAAGGAGGCTTCACCAGTAAGCTCATTCCTGTGAACTCCAAAGGCAGTTTCGAGGGCGGATCTTGCGGGGCCATCACCAACCAAAACAAGGTGATAACGCGACTGGTCGAGCTTCATAAAAGCATCGAGGATAACTCTTAGATTTTTTTCCCAAGAAATACGACCGACATAGAGAAGGACAGTTTTTTCCTCGCTATGGATAGGCATTAGTAAAGGCGAATTTGCTGCTGAGGAGCCAGGAGTTGAAGCTGGAGAGGCTCCACGCTTTCGACATTCGAGTGTAAATTCACCGGTGGGATCCACTAATCGATCTCCAATCACTGTGCTTGCGGTACTGCTTACACTGTCGACAGGATATATTGAAGGCATTTCGAGCAGATCGGGGGTAATCCACGAGCGGCGCAAGTCATTGTCCCTTCGGTAGGTTCCAAATATGCTAGTATCCACGCCCCGACTCCATATTCGCATTTTAGATCGACTAAATCCCTTTGAAACCAACACATCAGTGGTTGTATCTAAAAGACGTTAGATTTATAATAGGCCAGTAAACGAGGTTACTCACTGGAAGGGCACATTGTCAATAGACAAGCACCATGATATAAGCGGTGTGTTCCCCAGATAGGTTCATAAAGAAAAGGGTATCCAAATAAAGTGGCATAGTAAGCGATGTTTGTGTGATAGGAGGAAACGCGTGGTACGTTGGGCAAGAAAAGCTTGCAGCATAGAAGAACCTGAGGGCCCAGAAGACTAAACAAGTCAATATAAAATGAACAGCTGAAAAAAAATAAATTACTCACTTGGGATCAAGAAAATGAATAACATCAGGCTTAAAGGAGATAAGGTGATACAGCATCGCTGGCTGTAAGAAGCTTATTTTGAGTTCTGGATAAAAATATAAGGAAAGACCACAAGTTCCAATCAAAGAAATGCCCTTGTAGACTCCAGACTCTGGGCCAATGACAATCGCGTCGTGACCCTGGGAGGCAATATGGTCAAGCAGCCTAGCCAAGGCACGGGATACACCATTAACATGGTTAGGCGACACCTCAGTAACAAGAGCAATTCTCATGACGAAAAGTTGAACAAGATGCACGTCAAAATCTTTTCTTTCAATTAAAAGAAAGAAAGAAAGAAAGAAAGAAAGAAAGAAAGAAACCAAAACAGCGATTAACCACAAAAAGGTCCCCCCCCGTGGCCTTTTGTTTAAGCGAATAAACAGATACACGTGAGAGTATAAGTCACGGTGAATAATATATATTTATGGCATATATATGAAATTTGCAAGCTTTAAAGCCTCAAGTTACAATAACAGCCACAGAAATGTGCGCCCATGTGGAGCAGCGATTGGGAGTTTGGATCAGCGGCGCTAACTTAAGTTACAGAAATCGCCCCAACTTATAAAGCACGTGGGCGGCCCGTTAAAAGCATAAAACCAAGGGGGAGAATCACTTTTAAATTAGGATTAAAGCGTTAACAATGTTTTGAAAGGCTCTGTTTTTGGGGGCGGGAGGGGCATCTGCAACGTTGTGAGCAGGTACGTGCGTGTGATGATACGAATCTGCTTTCGTTTGATATTAGATTGGTCAGACACCGAATGTAGATGATCCATCGAACTTACTGAACACACTTAAATACACGTGTAAACACAAGATTGACTCTCGCGTCTTATCAAGGTTTTCTAGTTCCAGTTTACTGGGGCTCAATAAGGGTGACCGGATTAGAGTAACAAGAGATATCTGGTGAGGAAAATTTCATTTGAATCAAAGTCAGTCATTCTCGTTTCGTTCAGACGTCTTTGATATTATATCGCAGGAAATTCTTGTGCCAAAGTGGTTCAGGTAACAGTCTGTCCCTGAAACTCTAGTCTTGACAGTTTACTTCAATCACGCTTCCACAGAAGGAACCATCTCGAGTGGTCAAGTGTCGAAATCGCGCATAATGACAGGTTTGGTGTACTTTATGTCGACATCCCGCTGAAATTAAGAGAGTCCAGGCAATTCTGTCTTGTTCAGAATCGACTGGGAGTTTTCATACAAGTCGAGCTGTTTCATCTCTTTTATTACAGTACAGAGTATGTAGCCATACTCTGTACTGTAAACCCAAATTTTTTAAAAAATCAGTCAATCATGAATAAAAAGGCATATATTCACTTAATTATCTCAAACAAGTTATCAATGGCACATTGATAATAACACCGAGCTCTCACTGCCATCTAAGGATACTGGCAGCGATTGACTCATGTGACTCACGAGGTATAAATAACAACTCCGAGCGACTGATAAACTCAGATAATCAACTATTATTTTCAATAAAAAAATCATGTCTCAATTGGATATCGGCTCGCTCTTCAATGTCAAAGACCTCGTCGTTGCTGTCACTGGCGGAGGCACTGGCTTGGGCCTTATCATCGCTGCAGGTAAGCACCTTAAATTCTTTGTAGCTTCGGACAGCAGTTAATCAAAGTGAAGCTTTGGAGAACAACGGTGCTACAGTTTATATTGGCGGACGGCGCCTCGATCTTTTGGAGCAGGCCGCTAAAACACGGGCTGTAAGATGGGATGATACACTTCTATGAGATGTTCTAACCAATTTAGAAACACGGAAAGTTGATTCCCGTTGAGCTGGATGTCACTGATAAGAACTCAATTGCAAAGTTTGCCGCTACTATCCGAGAAAAGAGCGGATACTTGAATGTTCTCGTCAACAATGCCGGTGTCCACTATGGAACCGTCATGAATGGTGAGATTGACAGCATTGAGGCTCTCCAAAAAGTATTCTGGGAGCAGGACCCTGCAGAATGGTCAAAAGTGTACCAAGTTAATGATGTCGCTGTTTTTTTTATGAGCACTGCCTGTTTAGATCTTCTCGATGCCGGAAACAAGAAGAGTGATTACGTTTCCCAAATTGTCACTCTTGGAAGTGTTGCCGCATTTATTAGATCGAATGGTATTCAAGTGTCCCCGTGCTACTATTCCTCCAAGGCCGCTGTTAACCACATGAGTAAAGTCTTGGGAACAGTTTTGGCACCCTATGATATTCGAACAAATGTCATTGCACCCGGCTGGTTTCCGTCTGAAATGACTGGATCTAAAGCTGATGCAGAGGGCCGCAGCGAGATAGGTGTGAAGATTAAAAAGGAGGCTGTTCCTCTTGCGCGGGGCGGCACTGAGGAGGAGATGGCTTCTACTGCGTTGTATGTCATTTCCAAAAATTCTATGTATGTTAGCGGCACTGTGAACCTTATTGATGGTGGTGTCACTGCTGCGGTGCCTACGACTTATTAAACAGCGGAAGTGTATGTGTCTCTGTGAACTCTACAATATGATAGATATGATATTACTTTTAGCGGTCCAGATGTGTTCCGTGGTGAGCTTTTCTTTACTTGAAGCGCTCAACACAGATCGTACTTCGCCGTCAGGTCACAGTGACTCCCTTTCAAAACCCACTTGAAACGTAAGGTATCAAGATTTGAATAAGAATTATTCTGTGGGACAGAGCTTTTCACTAGATCATTATCATCAGCGATCATTTTCTCAGGTCCAGTGGTAGTAATAACCGATTTCGACAGGTCATTTAGTAGTAATAAATCGAAAAATATAATCGATAAAAGGTTGTTTGTGGATTTGTGTATTGAAGAACACGCCATTTTTGTTGTGTCTTGTTGAAACAGAAAAAGACAATTTTCTGGTCTAGGATCCGCTTTTCAGTGCGTCACGGCCACAGTACTGTATCTGTGTCAACTTCAGAAAACTGTTTAAACCGCCGGTTCCAACATTTAATGATTGCTCGGACGAAAAGGGTTATTCTTTAATCTACCCGAAAGAGCTTATAAATAGAAAAATTACGAAATTAGCGCATACCCGAAAGGGCTTATAAATACAAAAAAAATTATTATAAAAAGGATCATGACAAGTGCAGTTATGGTCAAGTTTTGCTATTCTACATATGACCTCTCTTGATCTTAACAGTCTTTTCAATGTCAAAGACCTCGTCGTTGCCGTTACTGGCGGAGGCACTGGTTTGGGTCTTATCATCGCAGCAGGTAAGCACTTTTAAATTCTTTGTAGCTTCGAACAGCAGCTAATCAAAGTGAAGCTTTGGAGAACAATGGTGCTACAGTTTATATCGGTGGAAGACGCCGTGATAAGTTGGAGCAGGCCGCTAAAACACGGGCTGTAAGATGGGATGATACCCACTTCTATGAGATGTTCTAACCAATTTAGAAACACGGAAAGTTGATTCCCGTTGAGCTGGATGTCACTGATAAGAACTCAATTGCAAAGTTTGCCGCTACTATCCGAGAAAAGAGCGGATACTTGAATGTTCTTGTCAATAATGCTGGTGTATACTCCGGAAACCTTAGTACTGAAGTGGACAGCATTGAGGATCTCCAAAAAGCATTCTGGGAGCAAGACCCTGCCGAATGGTCTAAAGTGTACCAAGTTAACGATATCGCTGTTTTTTTTATGAGCACTGCCTGCTTGGACCTTTTGGATGCCGGAAACAAGAAGAGCGATTACGTTTCCCAAATTGTCACTATAGGAAGCGTTGCTGCATTTCTGAGAACGGGTATTCCCGATTTCTCTCCATCCTACTTTATCTCCAAGGCTGCTGTTAATCACTTGAGTAAGGTTCTGGGAACAGTTTTGGCACCATATGATATTCGAACAAATGTTATTGCACCCGGATACTTCCCCTCTGAAATGACTGGATCTAAAGCTGATGCTGAGGGTCGCAGCGAGATAGCTGTAAAGGTTAAAAAGGCTGCGGTTCCACTCGGACGAGGCGGCACCGAGGAGGAGATGGCTTCAACTGCGTTGTATGTCATTTCCAAAAATTCCAGCTATGTTAGCGGAACTGTAAACCTCATTGATGGTGGTATTACTGCCGTGCTGCCTACGACTTATTAAACGACGGTAGTGTATGTGTCTCTGTGAACGCTACAATATGATAGATATGATATTAGATTAGCTTTGTGGATGTGTTCCCTGTTGGACTGTTCTTTACCTAAGCGCTCCACACTAATTTTATGTTGCAAGAAGAAGATACGATGAAAATATGATGAGTATATCTTGATTTGATGGGATGAGTTTTTTTAATGTGTGCGTGGGGTGGGTGTGAAATACGTCGTAAACCATATGTATTACTTTATATGAGGAGTAGAAGGTACGAGGTAGTGATGCTACCGCCCTTCTGAAGGATGCTTTAGATCTGTTTATTTATATAACGTCTACGCGTACGAGGTCCCCTCGAACTGACGTCACTAAGCACACGAGTTTGAGTCGAATCAGAGAACCTATTCACGTCCTTACATTAGCTGATAACATTGATTTTGACGTGATTTGAGATATTAGAAAGCCTATGTCCCTTAATACTACCATAAAAACAATTAAACGGCAAGTTGGGAGATTTCATAATTGATCCGATGAGTCCTCATTCATCGTTATTTCCGAATTTTACCCGAGAGAGTTAAATCCAGGAAACATATATAAACGTATAATTATCGTAAGTTTTATTTTCACAATCTAACATGTCATCTCTTGATATTAGCAGTCTTTTCAATGTCAAAGACCTCGTCGTTGCTGTCACTGGCGGAGGCACAGGCTTGGGCCTAATCATCGCTGCAGGTAGGCAACTTTTACGTTCATAGCAGCTTTACTAATGAGAAGCCAGCCTTGGAAAATAACGGTGCTACAGTTTATATCGGAGGTCGACGCCTTGATCTTTTAGAGCAGGCCGCTAAAACTCGGGCTGTAAGATGCGATGATACACTTCTATGAGATGTTCTAACCAATTTAGAAACATGGAAAGTTGATTCCCGTTGAGCTGGATGTCACTGATAAGAACTCAATTGCAAAGTTTGCAGCTACTATCCGAGAAAAGAGCGGATACTTGAATGTTCTCGTCAACAATGCCGGTGTCCATTACGGAAGCGTCAGCACTGAGGTGGACAGCATTGAGGATCTCCAAAAAGCATTCTGGGAGCAAGACCCTGCCGAATGGTCTAAAGTGTACCAGGTTAACGATATCGCTGTTTTTTTTATGAGCACTGCCTGCTTGGACCTTTTGGATGCCGGAAACAAGAAGAGCGATTACGTCTCCCAAATTGTCACTATAGGAAGCGTTGCTGCATTTATTAGATCTACTGGAGCGCGGGTTGCTCCATGCTATATTACCTCCAAGGCTGCTGTTAATCACATGAGTAAAGTCCTCGGAACTGTTTTAGCACCCTATGATATTCGAACAAATGTCATTGCACCCGGCTGGTTTCCGTCTGAAATGACTGGATCTAAAGCTGATGCTGAGGGTCGCAGCGAGATAGCTGTAAAGGTTAAAAAGGCTGTAGTTCCCCTTGGACGGGGCGGCACTGAGGAAGAGATGGCTTCTACTGCGTTGTATGTCATTTCAAAAAATTCCAGCTATGTTAGCGGAACTGTAAACCTCATTGATGGTGGTCTCACTGCCGCGGTGCCTACGACTTATTAAACGACATACTTTGAACTAGGCGCTGTCCTGAGGTTGTGAGAGCGGTAAATATGTATTTCTTTTAACACCATAATATGATTCTTAAATTGAAATCTGGACGTCGACGTAATCTGAAATATTAAAAAGCTTTTTTTTTTTTCATTTTTTAATACTGCTATGAAAACCCATTAAAATTCGGAATTTCAAAATAATAATTGCTCCGATGAAGAAGGTTTAGAAGGCTATTTCCGAATATTATACCCGGAGATATATTTTAGATGCGATAACCATATATAAAGAGTTAAAGGAATACTGAAAGCTTTGTCAACATTTACTATGTCTTCTCTTGAGATCAACAGTCTTTTCAATGTCAAAGACCTCGTTGTTGCTATCACAGGCGGCGGCACAGGCTTGGGACTTATTGTCGCGGCTGGTAAGTTATCTCTACTTGATAGTGTATGAAATTTTACTCATTTTAAGCTTTGGAAAACAACGGTGCTACAGTGTATATCGCAGGGCGACGTCTAGATCTCTTGGAACGAGCTGCTAAAAATAGAGCCGTACGTTAGGAATATACAAGATTTAATTATCCAAGCTAACAATTTAAAGAAATACGGGAAACTTATTCCCGTAGAGCTGGATGTTACCGACAAGGCATCTATAGGGAGATTCGCTGAAACAGTTCGCCAGAAGACTGGCTATCTTAACGTTCTTATCAACAATGCGGGTGTATCCAACGGTTTTCTGAATATTAAAGATCCTGTCGACCTTAAAGAACTCCAGGAGAAATACTGGGCTGCTGACCCAGCAGACTGGGCAAGGACGTATCAGGTTAATGATACGGCTGTATTTTATGTGACTACAGCCTTTCTTGATCTCCTCGATGCCGCGAATAAGTGCGGAGACTACGTTTCTCAGGTCATTAATATTGGAAGCGTTGTAGCTTTTCTTCGAAAAGGGCCTATCCCAACTCTTCCTTTATATTCTTCTTCTAAGGCCGCTGTCCATCACATTACCAAAGAACTTGGTTGCACATTGGCACCTTTTGGCATTCGCACAAATGTCATTGCTCCTGGACTCTTCCCTTCTGAGATGACTGGCTCTTCAGCAGACAGTGAAGGTCGCAGCAAATTATTTATAGAGCTCGATAAGAATATTGTTCCTTTGGGTCGCGAGGGAACTGAGGCAGAATTTGCGTCGAACTCTCTCTTTCTCATTTCCAGGAACTCGTCCTACGTTAGCGGTGCCATCTCAATAATTGACGGGGGCATAGCTGCTTATTATCCAGCCAGCCACTGAATAAACAGTTACACTATATTATGTGGGTTACACAAAAGGATATTATTAAACAGCCAAAAAAAAAAAGGAAAACAGAGGTATAGTAAGTGGAGCGAACAAAAAGTACAAAATAGGGTTTTAAGGACGAAAAAAACAAAAAAACATGCTAGGATGTTCTTCATATAAGTGTATACAAAGAATAAATCCGTAGTGAATTTATAAAAACGTTCTCAGTTGTCATCCCAAGCCAAGGCTTGCACCGCTCTGGGTAATTGATTGGTTCCACCTTTAATACGTCGAAAACGCTAAACTCATACACCAAGATCAAAATCTATTAGCTTCTATAAAGCACCAATGCAATATTATGCAGTCACTACCAATCCGTATTCCTTTTGGTCACTTTGAATGTAGGTTTCCTCACAATCTTCAACGTCTACTCCATTCTCGTGAATGATGACAGCGAAATCGGTCACGTCACCTAAAGAAATCATAGGGGCATGCCATGTTGCTATCCCGTAAGTGACAGCCTGGTTACCTTTAAAGATGAAAGCCTTGACCCCGGTCAGATCTGGCTTATCGGCACCCGGCGCAACGATAACCAAAAAAGCATCAACACTTGCTTCTCGTCCCATGGGGATGAATGACTGAGTGCTATAAGGATGTCTTTCCAGTACCCGGCCGTTGTATGCGAATCCACCTTGCTCGTGTGGGATCAGGCTTGGGGGCGGAGAACACCGAAAGAGGTTTATCCGAGGCTTAGGGACCTTGCCACTAGGAGGAACAGATAATGACACGTCTGTGTCCGAGTAGGATAACGATTCACTGGTTATGGGTGAAACATCAAAGATTTTTTGAGCTGTTCCATAGTTTGCCGCTGTAGTCGAATGGGTCTTTAGCTGGTCTTGGGACGAGATGATTTCACCAAACGCTTTGAAATTCGCAGGATTGACGTACTCCGCCTTGATAGCTAAACTTTGGGGTGTTGGCGGCAAATGATGAAGAACAACCATGATTTTCGAGTCTTGCAAGCTTGTCGAGACACAGAGAGTGGAACGACATCTCGGTGCAATAGTGATCGTCGAGTACTCAGGTTTCGAAGGGAAGAAAGGTGAATTGAGGATAATATACAGTGACTGATAAAATTTTGTTTTGTGGAATTCCCGCATATAGACTGAACCATCTTCTATAACGAGGATCCTAGGTTGACAGTATATTGGTGTATCAGCTGTCTCTACACTACGGAACAATTTCCAAATTGATGAAATTCTGAACTAATAAACCTAAACTCATATAACTAACCGTGTATTCAAAAATGTACAGTGAAACGATTCACTTATTTTTCGCGTTTATCAGTGCCTTTAGCTGCTGAAAAACGAAGAAGGAGCAGCGCCGGTGTAACTACTCGAGCTATAGTCAGTTACTCCACTTTGTCGATCGGCATTGGTACGTATGCGCTCAGAAACCGGAACCTGATGGCCCCCAAAAGCTTCGATAGTAGTAGAGTTCGTGCTTTCGGCGTTCCACTCTGCAGGAATGTCAACCGATCCAGTGAATGGCCGCTTCATACTAGACCACATTGATCCCCAGTTTGGAAGCTTAAAGTCTTCAGGCGAAACGTTCCACGCATTTGCATTGCTGGTAGTCTTCTTGTGCTTTCGTGAAGTCTTGGCTTTAAGATCCCACAGGAACTCGACAATCAGACGTCCCAAATAACCTAGTGATCCCAAAGCACGGCATCCAGATAAAACAGTCGTAGACCACAAGATGATTGCAAGGTAAGGGTTAGAACCAACCCGGTCGAGTGAGAAGCAGTTGGTCATAATAAACACCAAAATGAGGTTAGAAACCATCCAGATGAGTACCACACGAGTTCGAACATTGCGATAATAATCCTGTGCCTCGATCTGAGGATTAGGAGGCGGGGCAGGAACAGGCTTCCGAGTTCTTAGATTCAATAAAGAATCTTCATAGCCGGAGTCAATATCGATTTGATCAGAGGGTATCTCAACTTCCACGAAGAGGGCATCGTTGTCACTGCTCTTGACAATGGCAGCACCAAGATCCATTTTCGGCTTGTCTTCACCTTTTGTACCCCAAGAGACATCGTGGGTGTTGCACATGGCATAAACCTGAAGAATACAAGTGTAAGAAGGCGTCAAGAGGCAATACTGCAAAATGGATGTAAATACATGCCATGGCTCGCCATAGAGGAAGCACATTGTGATGTAGATACCAAAAGTCGTTATGAGCGATACAAAAATGTTGACAAAAGCACCACCACCAACGATTCCATTGTCATGCTGATGAATCGTGTGAACAATGGCGTAAATGCCACATCCGGTGGTGTAAATAGTGATTAAGGCAAAAACAACGACGCTCGTCATAAAGAGATGTCGAGCTCTATTAAATGTTAGCGAGGTCAAATATAAAAAGAAGAGACTTACCCTTGAGGTCGGTTTCCAAGAGAAATGATGAATTGACTGGAAAGAAGAATAATAATCAAGTATTTGAAGAGATCAAAGAGAACGAGACCACCTGAATGAGGCATGGGATCCCAACTGGCAACGCTAAGGGAGCCAGCAACAAAATAAAAGGCAAGGTAATAATTGGCTAATGAAAAGAAACTGAAAACAAGAGTAACAAACTGGTATAAAAACTCCAAATGAAAGAAAAATTTACGGATGGTACTGTGATCGGTGTGCCAGATTCGCTTAAAGTTGACCTGTGCATAGAGAGCAGCAAAGAAGGAACCGTTCAACCATCGTCGTCGTTGAGAAATAAACTCAGCCAATCTATCGGGAACATCTGTTTCGGCGTATGCAGCCTTCACATATTGCAAAACCCACTTTTCGTTTGGCATAGAGACCAGTTCCCAACACAAGATTCGATCTTCTGCAAGATACATGTTGGCGGTAAAAATATCAGTTCCTTTGTCCTTTGTGAATTCGCCCGCAAAATATTTATCCAAGGGAGTAGAACAGCTTTGAGTTGGTGTCTTTCCTTGATGGCCGGTAAGAGCGCGGTAGCGGTACGCGGAAAATGCACCGGGAAGTACGCTTATAAAACCAAAGTTGGATTCAAATGGCTTGTCTAAAATGTTTGAAAGCTTGTATTCAAAGTTTTGACACGCCACAAGGGGGTTTAGTAGATTTTCCCAGCGCTTGCCGGCCATGGTCTTGATCTCACCACACGCACCGGCGACATTGGAATTAAGATCGAAAGCCTTCCACAAGTGATAGATAGATTTGGTTCCAGGTCTAGTACCAACATCCAACAAAACTGTAACATTTGGAGAAATAGAAGGACATATGCCGTTGAAAAACCAGCGATGAGAGTTTAGCTTACCCTTGTTTTCTTCCTTGAGACAAAACAGAATCTGAACGGGAACAAGACCCTTCTCTGCACCCTTGAAGTTGAGTTCATCATCAATCGAGACCTGAGTTGTGTATTCATAAAGATGGGCGTGTACTTGTTTTCCATTCACCAAATTTTTGGCAATGCCCTCTTGGTAGATACCCATGGCAGCCAAGATATCTAGAATACGAGGGTTGATTTTGGAACGACCATCAGCAACAATCATGACTGTGATCTTCTTCCATCCCTCTTTACCCCACATTCGACTACGCTCTCGCGAGCATAGGTGTGCAATGTTTTTCATGACTGAATGAAAGGTTCTGGTGAAAAGATGCTCATTCTCGTTATACATGGTGATGCAGATAGCCAATTCAATTTCACGATCAAAAATCGCAGGGCGAATTGTAAAACCGCATTCTGAAAACTCGTTAGGGTCGCATGTGACTGCTGTGTATCGCATGTAGTTGAATTCATCGAGGTCTCGTCGGGGAAGAAAGCTGTGAAGCTTTGTAGGAACAGGGCAGTCAAGTACTAAGTTACCATGAACT
Organism: Trigonopsis vinaria; assembly: GCA_030582095.1. NCBI lineage: Eukaryota > Fungi > Ascomycota > Trigonopsidomycetes > Trigonopsidales > Trigonopsidaceae > Trigonopsis > Trigonopsis vinaria. Next base: position 352,018 of record JAKTWP010000010.1, on the reverse strand, counting down.
AGTTTTACTTGTTTTCGGGTTGTCATTCGTTCGTGTCGACGGGCCTGAGTGGCTGGAGGAGCAATTTCGAAAGCAGCTTGTGCCTCGAACTTTTCTAGAGAAATTTCATCAACGAGCTCATCTTCGGGAGAAAGAAGGGTTGCACCACTTTCAAAAGAAGGTCTGGAGCTATCAGTTTCGCTCTCCATATCCTTTTCAAGAGCACTTAGACTTGCACCATACGCAGAGCCAGAATAATAGTCAGACTGTCTATCCGAAAACGGATCTCTTAGCGAATTGTTATGGATGGTAATTGAGGCATCAGTTTCACGTTCTGTTTCATTACTAGTGAAGGAATGGCGATTGAGCCGAGGACTAGCACCCATCGACAGGTTGGGAGTTTGACCAACCGGACGATGAAGGACCCGCTTCGAAGGAGATGGGGATCTCGATGACGAAGCAATCGGAGTTCGCACTCGTTCATTTTCAAAATTGGACGGTCCCAACTGTGGGAGGTCCAGGCCGCTATTTATAGCGGTACCATCTCCTCTAATAACAAACGGAGAAGGAGCAAATCGTTCCGGAGAGCGGTTAGGAGTTCGTCGGACCGGGGAAGTAGAAGATACTCGGGATAAAGGACTCGCATGTCGAGGAGAATTTTGTGTACCCGAAGGAGTAAGTTGATTGTCTATATATATATAGTTAGTACACTAGTGCACTCCCGCCCTAAAGCAAAAGAAAACCCACCACCAAGCGGCACATCCCTAAAGGGGTCTCGCCCTCGCATTGGTGTTCCAAACTCGCTTTCCTGCTTGCGCGCCATGGCAAGAAAAAACAAACCAAAACCGGACGTTGTCTAAACTTTTGTTTACAGCTTTTTCCCTTTTGTTTACTAGGGACCTAACTGTCTGTCAATAAGTCACGTGCAGTTCACGGAAGTTGTCAAGGCAACCGTTGGCGCAATCCGGATTCGAGAGTTTTTTTCTTCTTTCTCCTTTGAAGAGAAGAGCAAACAAAAATGTCTTTGCCGCCTTCGCCTGCGCCCTCGTCGCCGAGGCCTGGACGCAAATATGCGATTGAGACTGAGGTTGTCTATGCCGACAGCGCGGATCAATACCGCTCGTCGTCGGTTCCTATCTATCAGACTGCCACCTTTAAGCAGGATAGCCTTTCGGATATGGGTGAATACGATTATACACGAAGTGGAAATCCTACCAGGACGATGCTAGGTAAGTGTGGATTAGCGCATATCTATAAGGGCGCCGGCTAACCATATAGAACGTCATTTGGCTAAAATCATGCGCGCTACTCGTGCTTTTGCCGTAACTAGTGGAATGGGTGCTCTCGATATTATTACCAGACTTTTGAAGCCTGGCGATGAGGTCATTGCTGGTGACGATCTCTACGGAGGCTCCAACCGTCTGCTCAAATATCTTTCGACAAATGCCGGAATTATTGTTCATCACATCGATACGACCAATCCCGAGGTTGTTAGAGCATGTATTAATTCAAAAACAGCCATGATTTTACTTGAGACGCCGACAAACCCCCTTATCAAGATTGTGCCGGTAAAGGCAATTGCTGAAGTCGCCCGAGAAGTCAACTCTGAAGCATTGATTGTCGTTGACAACACCATGTTGACCCCTTTAAATTTTAACCCTCTTGAGTTGGGGGCTGATATCGTCTACGAGTCTGGCACCAAGTTTCTCAGCGGGCATCATGATCTCATGGCAGGTGTGCTTGCTGTGCGTGACCAGAAACTTGGCGAGCGAATCTTCTTCATCATTAATGCTTCTGGAAGTGGACTTACACCATTTGATTCCTGGTTGTTGATGCGTGGTATTAAAACGTTGGCCGTCCGACTATACCGACAACAGGAAAACGCCCAAAAGATCGCCGAGTTTCTTGAGAGTTTGGGATTCCAGGTGCGATATCCTGGTCTCAAGTCCCATCCTCAGTATGACTTGCATTGGGAAACTGCTCGCGGTGCGGGTGCAGTTCTTTCATTTGTTACTGGCTCGGTCGAACTTAGCGAGCGCATCGTTGAGGGTACCGAGTTGTGGGGCATTTCAGTCTCGTTTGGCTGCGTTAACTCTCTCATTAGTTTGCCGTGCAAGATGTCGCATGCCTCAATCGATGCCAAGACTCGTGCTGAGCGACAATTTCCCGAGGACTTGATTCGCTTGTGCGTGGGTATTGAAGACCCCACCGATCTGATCGAGGATCTTCGCTACGCACTCATGAAGGCAGGTGCCATTCCTTTTGAGGATGCTGTAGAGAAGTAACGAATTTATTTTGATACTTCGAAAATTTAAAACGACACAGAAGTGGGATTTGTTTTGGACCGAGAACTGGCAGGTTATTCCTTTTTTTTTTCGTTCTTTCACCCGGGTAGGTGGAATTTATGTATTGTTTATGAATTGTGTGTTTTCGGTGGCTTATTTACACCCGTGTAGACCTACATGCACCTCTTGCATTAGTTGTAATCTAATTTTTGTAGCTATTTTATAAAAAACAAGGGGAAGAAACAGACTATCCTGCGTGTGATTGTAGGAGGTTGGTGATCCTCGAATCTCTGCCGTTATTGCGTGAAAAAATTCTATCAGAGTTTCAAAGTGCCCTAAAACAACTCTTATAAGAACAATAAAGGAATAAATCATTGCATATAGTCACGCATAAATCCTTGTAATTTGTTGGCACCCTGTTCAAGAATGTCCTTGAGCTGACCAAGATCCTCGTTTGCGGTCGTAGCAAACTGGTGAGCGAGAACCTGTGCGGTATGTTCGAGAGAGGCAAACTCTGGATTGCTGGCGGCATTCTGATAAGCTTCGTCCTCATTCTGGCCAAAGTAGGCGTTGGAGGAAATGCCAGAGGTGCCCTCAAACTGGGTGGCACGAGCACGGGATTCGGCTTGGGCAGAGGGATCATACGAGTTGCGGCCAAAGAATTCATCGGATGAAATACCCTTGGACTTTCCAAACCGCTTGACATCTGCACTGCTGCCAGATTCAGAGCTAGCTGCCGAGGTTGAGCCAAATGAAGGCTTGGGCTTCGCAGCTGCCGGCTTGGGAGCATCAGCAGGATCAGCTCGAGTTTGGCCAAAGCCAAGACGAGCAAAGCCAAGACCAAGTCGTTCCGTGTCTACATTGCTGCTCTCAACGGCTGACTGCGAGTAAGTAGGCTGTGTCACAGACGGAGAGGAGGAAGCGGCCAAAGCAGAAGTAGGGGCAGCAGAAGAGGCATCGTCGGCAGCAGAAGATCCATTTAAATCGTAGCCAAGTTTCTGAATCTTCTCCTCCTCTCGGGCCTGCTTCTCCGCTTCGTCGAAGTCGACATCAGCGGCAACAACCTTCTTTGCGGCCAGCTTGGTTGGTTTTTTACGAGTCTGAAGAATCGAAGACCCAGATCGACGAGTGGAAGCGGTAACCGAAGGCTTTTTTAGAGTAGACGCAGGTTCAGTGGGAGCTGCTTTCGTAGACTCTTTGAGGTTGGAAGGTGTACGGCCAACGACAGGGGGAGTCGCGGTGCGCGAAATTGGTGGCGTAGAGCGTTTGACTACAGGCTTGTCCCACGAAGAAAAAAAATCGTCAGGATCTGCGCTGGTAGAAGCAGGAGAAGCAGTTCCAGGCGAATCGAGCTCACTGTCTTCGTAGACCACCGAATCAGGATGCTGGGCAGCATCGCGAGCGACTTTTCGCTGGAGATGCTCACGGTAAAGAGAAGCAGCCTTGCTGGTGTACTTAATTGTAAGATCCTTGCTTTTTAGAGCACTTCCTCCTCCATTCTTCTGGAAGAATTCAGAGGCGTTTGCATTTCCACCAGCCTTCATCGAGCGTAGCTCAACGCGCTTCCATTTGTCGAGGTTTGTAGACTTAACAAATGTGATGTGGACTCCAAGGCGTCTATGAGAGGCGGAGCAGTCAATACATAGATAGACTCCAAAGGGAATTGAGGTCCATGTTGGGTTCTGAGCACCGCAGTCAAAGCAGGTCTGACCCAGTTAGTCTCCTCGCGTCAAGCCCAACCACGTAGAACTCACCTTATTTCCTCGCTGGGCCTTTAGCTTGAGAAAGAGAGTCTCAGTCTCGCTAGAGGGCGCGATGACATCGTCGGCGCTCATTGGGCTGATGGAGCGTTGCTGTGGTCAGTGCAGTCCTTTTTCTCCATATACCTCGATTTAAAGCAATGCTTGCCAGGCACCTTCTTAGACAGGCAGTTCGCCCAGGGGTTCGCTATGCCTCTGGAGATGTTCGAACGGGATCAAACATTCTCAGTGAAGCCGTGACACCCGCTCAGCCCGGGCCCTACAAAACTAGCTGGCGGCAGGCTCCTGTCGGGCAGAAAATTGTGCGCACTTCGACTTTTACTGCTTCAACACTTTTGGTTGCATTTGGACTGTTTGCTACGGTGCGTTGAATGATTATAATTGACTATTGCTGATTGTTTTAGGGTGTCACTGGATACTATCTAGTTACCACTCTTGTCCTTCCCTCTGGCGATGCAGTCATCTTCAACAAAGCTTTCGATCAAATCAGAGAAAATCCTGAATGTGTCAATATTCTGGGATCTCGTATGAAAGCCTACGGAGACACTGTTCAAAACAAGTGGGTCCATGACCGACCAGTCTCGTAAGTTTTTTTTCGACAGGCTTTACCGGCATTTCTTCTTCACTTGTGAATTTTGTGTAAAGTGCTGACAAGTTTACCTCTAGATCTCAGCGAACTATTGATCGGGTGGGCGTGGAACATGTTTTGATGCGATTTCACGTGGAAGGCGAGCTCGCCAGTGGCATTGTCAAGCTTGAACTGCTCAAGAGACACGATGAAAGCGAGTTCCATTACAAGTCACTCTATCTTGACTCCCCAGGTCAGCAGAGGGTCTATCTTGTGAACCCTCGAGAAATTGACTCACAAGGTGGCCGAAGAGGTGGCCTCTTTGGCATTCAGTGGGGCCCAAAGAAGGAATCACCTTCTGAGAAGGAGTAGACGCCTTGTCTTATAATGTGCTTGAACGATATAGGCAGTCTTGACTTGTTGCTAGCACACGCTCGTTCAGCGATTTTGGACCTTTGAAGATATACGACATGATTTTTTTTAAGCAATGAACGCTTTATGGATGAAGATCTTATGATGGAATAACCAAGTTCAAAGCCATGATGTAATACCGATTTTCGATTTCAGGTGCTCCGAATGTATATAGTGAAAAAAAAAACACACACACACAAATAGTTTTCCAAATCGTAAATATTATAATCCAAATCAAAGGATTTCAATATCTGATTCATCCCAAAGAGGCGGCCTTGTCTCGTATGTTTCATCTCAAATAGGATCACACTTTCTGGTAATTTGAGACACTTTTAAGGCGCCAACGAACCTTCCTGACTAGAATACCTGAATTTGTTTTTATTCCATTTCCAAGGATACGCAGACAAATTCAATTCAAGATAATCCCTTATTCTGCTGTCGCGCGCTTGTGTCCAGCACTGTCCCAACACAACCAACCATATACACCAAAACAAGCCAAAGACAACATCCTTAATTTCAGTTTGTGGAAGATAATTTTGAAGGTGACGCGTCTATGTCTTTTGCAGAATTTAATACACTGAATCGAATGTCTCAGTCCGTCGATTCTCAAAAGGCTTCATTCGCCGATCAAATGAATTCCGCGTCATATCAAAGTGAACTGCCTCGCAAGAAGTTTTTGGATCTACCGACTGAAATTATTTTTCAAGTTTTGGAATTGATTGGAGACGATGAGCGCATGGTATTGTCTTCGATCTCATTAGAGGTATGTTGTGGGGGGCTTATAATTACAAAAGCTGACATTCCTTATAGCTTGAGTATCTTGTCTACCATCCTTGTGTTTTCAATGTTTTTGAACTACGAGGAACTCTTGACAATTTATATAAGTGTGAACAAGCGTTGAAGGCCCAGATTCCACCACAGTCAGCACAGGACTATATGAATCAGCAAATCCTTAAAAATCTTCCGGTGTCTAGATCACTATCACTTTCTTACATTTCTCCCTGTGACACGGCTCAGAATGTTTTACTGAATGCTTGTGCTTCGCCTCACCTTACCAGGGTACAGATTTGGGCCTCTCGCTTTTGCTCACTTGACTCTCGTTACGAAGATGCTTTGTTTGCATGCGTTTTCAAAAGTACAGTACATTTGAAAGAATTGGGCTTGATGCAGGTTATAATTCGCCAAGGTGCTCTTAGGGCATTACAGGAGACGTGCGGTAATACACTCACAAGCCTTAATCTCTCTTACTCTTCTATCGACGACCAAACTTTTACAGTCATTGGAGGCTTTCAAAATCTGGAAAGGCTTGAGATTGCTTGTCTCTCCAAAGTCACTGCCAATGTTGGTTTCCCAAAACTATCGACTATGCGATTCCCCCGATTGGAAGCTTGTAACATGTCATCAAATATCTTTCTGGAGGGAGAAATTATAAAGAAATTTGTTATTCTTAATGCTCCATCTCTTAAAGTTCTTGATATTCAGCGCTGCGATCAAGTGACAATTGACGAAGTTGTGCAGACTACTAGAGTATCGGACGACTTGATAGTTTATAGCTCGGCTGTATTACAGAATCAATCACCACAGGCGTATCGAGAATTTCTCGATAGCTATTTATGGGACTCGGCTCGTGAGACGTTACCTCGGTCCGAGGAGACTATCAGCGAAGTTTGTGATTACCCAGGGCTGAGAAGTATTCGGGCTGCTGCCGACTTTTTCTCTAATTTGAGGGAGGGTTCTTACGGTTGGATAGATAGTGATGCCGTTCCTCGAAATATGAATCCTTACGAACGCTATAATTACTGGACAGAGTTTGTCGCAGCCGAAAGGCCGGGATATGATTTGGAAGAGCGACATAACAATAGAGGAGAAATTGACAGAAATATGTTCAAGATTTTCCGCTTGCTTTCATCTAATGCCGAATTTTTAATACGTCATTACGATATTATGAAGCCAAGTGGGTGTGTTCCCAATTCTTGTGAACCAAACTACTATGAAACGTTTCGTTACAATGGTGCTCCAAATTCAGTAGTTACTGTCAGATATTATCGTTCACGGCCTATATATATAAAGACGTTTCTGGACAAGCTTTCTTAAAGTTAATTACGGCGAGACTTCACAAGTTTTCGGTTTATTCTTTTATTTGGCGCTTGGATTTTGGGATATTGGTTTAATTATTTTATGTTAGGCTTTAGTTTTGCCGTGGTGTTTGGGATCAGGTAATGAAAGAGATTGTTTGGGTTAGGGGTAATGCTACTAAGGTAGTTATGAAATAAACAAGATATTTAAGAAATGAAATGCAGAAAAATGTCTAAAACAATACAGTGTCAATGTAAAAGATTTGGCAAGGCCATGCCTCGTACCAATGCTATACGGTCACCGTCAGAAACTCCAGCCATGCCAATTTTCTCTCCAAAGGTAAACACTTTCCCCCCTTCAACATGGTAGAGTTTTAACTTGTCCTTGTCGTTTTCTGATTTCGAAGAGTTTTGATTGACAACGTTCAGCTTCTCGGCCACGCGATCTAGAACTTTACCGACAGGCCACGATTTGTCGAAATACATAATTAATGAATCACTTGAAGAGGCAGATGCAGAAGAAGCTCGCGTGTTGTCGAGTATAATCAAATATACTCTTTTGTCGAGAGCAATCTTGTTGTCGCCCACGCCTTTGAGCCGTAGCTGGGATAGTGTAGGTTTCTTAGGAGAAGAAGAGGATGGCGACGATGCTATTGATTTTGTCCATTGGCGAAATTTAGAGAGCGCTGCAAGTTTTGAGCCTGCTAAATTTGGCGATTCATTAGCCGCTGCTCGAGCTCTGGTAGCACCGCCAATTAGGCCGCCTGTGTTTGTGCCTTTGCGTTCTTGATCTTGCCGCCGTTCAATAGCCTTGACACGTGAGTTTCTAGCAGCTTCAGTTCTGTTAGGAGTACACCCATGGTCGAGTCTGTGGCGAAGGCAGATCAGTTTGCCACACTGACGACACTCTACCGCTGGATCTCGAGCAGAATCAAATTCTATAGCACAGCCAGGAACAGTACAAGGCATACCATCGTACTGGCTACCTAGAACAGTGGTGCCTTTGAATTCGCTGTCCAAAAAGCGCGACACTGTGAAGATGCTGGCTAAAGTCAGTGGCGATGTTTCGAAGTATCAGCCTGTCAAAAGTCACGATGCACCACATTCGAGAACATTCTTTCTGATTTCGTAGAATACAGAAAATGAGAATTTTACAGTATAGAATATCTTAATTTAGAGCAAATCGGATTGTTTGAGCTCTGAAAGATCAGCCTAGGCGGCTTTTTCTTCTACAGGGGTACACCAGACTATTTATCATAGAAGTATATAAAGCAATAGTTGATGAGGAGTAAATCAATAGTCTGTTGACTGTTTATGGCAAAAAACCCCAGTCTAGTAGTAAGAGTTTTATAGGCAGAATCGCATCCTTCTTGCTAGAAATTTGAGACTTTTTAAAAGCACCAACTGAACTCCTTGAGTATAAAACATAAACTGATTATATTTATTCTTTCACTTGTAAACAGCGAAAGTCAATTCAATCTTCATTCTGCTGCTCTCTTGCCCTTGGCGAGGTTTTGGGAGTTGTAATGTCCCAATACAGTACACAGTAGCAACCACCAACTCGCACCAACAAAACATACAAAAATACACTTTTCTACTACAACTCCCCACTAACTCCCTACTAACACATCGCTAACATATCGTTAACACCCGTTAGTCAAGGCCAGCCAATCAGAATGTCTGAAAATTTTTTTTTTCCAAATCAAAAGAGGTTAGAAAAAAAAAAGAGGCTTCACCCCCCGACCAAATGAGCAACGTATCATATCGAAATAATGCACCTCCCAAGTTTTTAGATTTACCGACTGAAATTATTTTTCGAATTTTTGAATTAATTGAAAATCGTGATCGCGCGGTATTGTCTTCGATCTCGCCAGAGGTATGTTATGGCGTGCTTATACTTACAAACACTTACTTTTCTTCTAGCTCAAGTTTCTGGTCTATCATCCCCAAGCTTTCAATGATTTTAAGTTTTCCTTTGAGTTTCCGTTTAAGGCTGAGGGGACGTTGAAAGCCGGCAATCAACCACAGACAGCAAATGAATATAGAGATCAGCAAATCATTAAAAACCTTCCGCTGTGTAAATCACTGTCACTTTTTAGGAGTCGTTTGAAGGTTTTATTACTGGCCTGCACTTCGCATAACCTCAGAAAACTACAGATTCGGGAGGCTATTTTTTTCTTCTATTATGATGATATGATTATCCATGCCTTCAAAAAGACAAAGGACTTGAGGGAATTGGATCTGATTAGTGTTAAAATTCGTCAAGGTACTCTTAGAATAATACATGAGGCTTGTGGAAATACCTTAACTAGCTTGAATCTCTGTAACTCTTCAATGGGTGACCAAACTTTTGCACTTATTGGTGGTTTTAATAATTTGAAAAGACTCGAGATTGCTTGTCTGTCAAAAGTCACGCCTATTAATGGGTTCAAAGCACTGGCAACTATGCGCTTCCCTCGATTGGAAGCTTGTAATATGTCGTCAAATTACTCTCTGGAGGGTGGAATAATTTACAAGTTTGTCACTCTTAATACCGAGTCTCTGAAGGTTCTTGATATTCAAAGTTGCTATGAAGTGTCAATAGACCAAGTCGTCCAAATTACTAGAAGGTCAAACGACTTGATAGTTTATAACTCTGCTGTGTTACAGCATCATGCACCACGGGAAGACGAGCGGTCTGTAGAATACTATGGCTTGTACCCTGAAGATGGTGCCCCACCAAGGGAGGAGAGTAGCAGTGAAAGTTTCAAAATTCCTAGGGATCCATATCAGGATTTTAAGCAGTTTCCCGACTTTTCGGTTGATATATTGTACAAATTGGATCATACTCGAAATAGAACACCTGATGAAGGGTACGCCTACTGGAAAGAGTTGGTTGCGGAGAATAAACTAATGATTTCTTTTAATATTGTGAACAAGAGGGGTATTTCTACCGATAGCGGACATACTGGCAGAGACAAATTCGGGATTTTTCGTTTTATCACATAAAATATAGAATTTTTAATACGGCATTATGACCTTATGAGGCCGAGTTTGTGGGTTTGTGAATATTGTGCTGAAGATCTATACTATGAAACTTTTTGTTTTCCGTGCGATGATATTAAGCAAGATTTAGTTGTTACCGTGATGTATAAGAAGATTTCCAAAATCGTTCCTGCACGACCCCGTGAGCCTGGTAGAATAGTGACTGCGGAGGAAGAAGAAGAGACCGATGAAGAGTTCGAATCATCAGACGAATGGGCTACTTGAACACCTTAATATCGTGTGCCGACCAGGTTACCTGCTGATTTATATTGAAATGCTCCTGTATTGGGTGATCCACCTAATAAGTAAATGGAAATGGTTTCTGTGCTCTTGTCGAAGATCTAGGTCGGGCTGAAGAGGCACTGCAGGCTCGGATTAGACCACGGATAATAACGTACCTCGCCAACAAATTCTTAAAAATCTCACGATATATAAATAACTATCACTTAAAGGCCTTCTAACAACGACGCCGCCGCTTCCTTAATTACTAATACTACCAATAGACTTACAAAATTTTCTAAAAGAAAGGTATTAAATATACTTCCATTCCATGACTTGTCCCCGTTCTGACCTCTTCTGGTCACCCATAGACCTGTATCTGGGTCACACAAATCCAGCGGTCCACAACTTTGCCCTTGATATCTTGCACTTTTAGCAAAGCTTTTTAAACTAAGATACTCTTCTGACCGCCTTGGGTAAATTTAAGAGTAACCATTACCTTGAGATTGTTGATTTGCCCTTTTGTTGGTGTACGCGCGTTAAGTGTGTGTCCTGTTGTCGGGATTTGGATGACTGGAGAGTACTGTTTCTGTTTCTTTGTTTTTATTTTTATAGTAGCTTTAATGAGAATTGACAATTAAAGACGTCCGAGTACTAGAAAGCAGCACGACTCAATAGTGTATGACTCGGATTATAGATAGTTTATCAAAGTTGCGATTAATCTGAGTTGATAGGTAGTAGTGAAAGTCTCTATATGCCTTTAGCTTGGCTTCGTATAATCCGTCTTTATAATATCGTCGAAGTCTGACTCCTGATGAACATGATACCCGCTAGAAAGAATGGAAGCAATTTCTGGTGCCCTCATAATATGAAATATTTGAGTATGAAACGTTTAGTCGCGTCTGAAATATAGGGTGGTTGGTGTGAAATACTATTATTTACGGCCTATGTAAATCAAAAAGTTTCTGGTCGACTTTTCTTGGAGCCAACTGCGTTGAGATTCTAAAGGTTTTTGTTTTTTTTTTGACTATTGGTTTTTGTTATGTTCAGTTTTTTGGTTCAGCTTGGTCAGTGTTTGGATCGGGTGGATGATATTATTTGAAGTGGATAATGTGTTTATTACGAAATAAACAAGATTTTTCAACAAATGAAATGCAAGAAAGTTTTAAAATAATACAGTATCAATGCACAAGATTTGGCAAGGGCTCGCCTTGTTCAGCGGTAGTTCCTACCTAGGACACTACAGATTTAGTAGCGTTGAGAACCAAAAGACTTGCAGACTTTGAAAGTTTTCTATGAGATATTTTCGTGATCCAATGATTTGTTACGCAGGGTCTCAGATAAACTAACCGAAGAGGCTTACATTTCCCCACAATTTGAAATAATCACTTCATTGGGGAACGGCCGATCATCTCTCACAGGAGTGTGTTCTATTCGACGAATAATATCATGACCTGATAAGGTAAGTTTTTTTCTTTCAAAGCGATGAAAACGGAATACCTTCAATGACTTTGCCAAAGACAACATGTTTCTGATCCAAGTGAGGTTGCTTTGAACAACAAATGAAAAATTGACAGCCATTGGTATTTGGCCCTGAGTTTGCCATGGAAAGAGAGAAGTCGTCGTCTAGTTTGTCAGTATTGGGATGTCAATCATCAAAGCTCACTAACGAGTAAATTTAAAAGATTCATCCGGAAAATTATCCGATCCATATATACATGTTGTTCCTAAACCGTCGCCGCGTAGAAAGTCTCCTCCTTGAACCTAGAGGGTAAGATAAGATATAGAATCCAAAGGACGCCTTACCATAAAACCTCGTTTCACACGATGAAACTTGCAACCCTTGTAGCTTCAGAGAGTTAGTTAGATAACAAAACAGGACGCGTTCAATCGTTTTCATACCCAATAGGTAAACCGTTTGGCTTGTATTCGCCTGTGCAAAACTGCCTGAAGTTCTCAGAAGTCCTTCAAGGTTAGAGAGGGATAACAAAGACATACTTATATCCTACTTTGGTAGTGCATCGGCAAAAAGCAGTATCTTTACTCTGCCGAGATCGAGCGCTGGCAGTTAGAGCCAATTTAAAGTCAAAGTATAGGGAAACTCACGTCCAAGTTTGATCTATAACTATTATCAGCATCAACCTTATATATCCTTCCATTAAAAGTTCCACTCACATCCAGAAATACTATAGGGTTGCCATTCGGCCCTGCCCCCGAGGCCATTGTAGCTGCTGAAGACTAAATTTTTGAGAGTTGTGGCAACATAAACACCAAACTTGTCCAAAGGCAAGTCAAACAACTTCCAACTTCACTGGCCTACGAATCTGGTGTTTTTAGATGGCATCAGAGCTGTCGACTGCTAGTACTACCGCTTTTGCTACGGCTACTGTTTCTGCTAGCCCGTCCCCGGAACCGTCATCACGCAGCCCTGTGGTCAGCTCTCCGCTACTATTCTTCATTATCCTTGGTGTCGGTATAGGATTTGCTGCAATCTGGTATGTTTTTATTATTGCAAACATTAATATTTCCCTGCTGGCTGTGCTTGTGGGCGCTTGCCGCTGAGTTTACTAGTTTGCGGGACTTTTTTTAACAGCGATAACTGACTTTTCAAGGATTTTTTTGGCTGTAAAGTTTTACTTTAAAAGACGTCAACTACGGGAACTTGGTCTAGCTCAGAGAGACTTTTCTTCTGAGACCAATATGATTAGCATCTTGCCCGGCGCCTATGGCCCAGTATACGAGCCTCGCCGGCATCGACGCTCTCGTCGCCGACGAAATCGCCATTTCCTTACGATAGAAAGCTTGAACGATCGCTTTCCATCTATGTCGTTCAAGGAATGGTGTGAATCAAGAAAAACGTCAGAGGCTGCTTTGCCTTCCAATCCCATCGACACCAAGGAGCAACCGGTTACTGAAATACACACTGAGGCGGAAACAAAAAGTTTGACTCCTTCTCCAGAAACAAACGAGAGTGAAGGCTCATATGATACCGCAGAACCCGAGCGCCCGATGCCTGCCGCCTCTCGTCCAAACTACAAGGCAAAATGGCTTAGCTCAGACATCACCCAGGTGGAACTCACTCCCACTATCTCCAGCACTATTCATGGATCTTCAAGTATGGATTCTGATTCTGGATTAGATATCATGGCTTTCAATAGCAGACATCATGGGCCAGTTGAGCAGGTAGCTGCAGATCACTACGCCTTGGACTCCCTTGACGCTGACGCTGACGCCGATGAATATGACGCAAAGCTTGGAATACCAACTCATTTGGAGCAAGACACTCTTAATGGAGATGTATGTGCTGTGTGTTTAGATGCTCTGGATGATGCCGACATAGTTCGTGGACTTACCTGTGGTCATGTTTTTCATTCAGATTGTATCGAACCTTGGTTTCTCACTCGAAGTGCAGCATGTCCATTGTGTAAAACTGATTATTATATCCCGTCTTCTGGAAACGACCTTGATGCTGTCGATTCTACGCTGCCCCATGGTCAAGAATTAGCACCGAATTATAGCAACAACTCCCGACCATTTTCAATTCGCCAAAGAGTTTCAGATATTATGTCGACATCTCCTCGTCAAAATATCTCAGATTCTCAAGCCGTTAACGGTCATGAATTTACAATTTCACATAATACCCCTAGCCATGAGCGGCCTTTGAACTCGGTGTATCGTCCAGCTCGCCAACTTTTTGTTCCCTCGCCTAGATCGGATCGCGCGAGATTGAATGCAGGCAGAACGGAGTCTGACGGTGCCTTGAACTCTGATGCCAACAGAGAAAATAGCTCAACCGGGTTCTTTAGGAGAATATTTGGTCGCATGCGATCAAATACCAACTCTGAAGCTTCTTCAGACTCTGCTGCTTCATCTTTGAGATCAAGTGACTTGCATAATCGTCGGGATAGTAGAAATGGAACTGAACGGCGTGCAGGGCGTAATGCATCCGCGGATCCGTCGTTTCAAGAGGACCGACCTTACAATCATATAATTTTTATTGTCTAAATTTAGAATTGCTTTTTTTTCCTGGTGAAGAATGCCTTTGCAGGTTGAAATTAGCATATCCTGATCGACGCACTGGCGCTTTGCCGTATTTTATTTCCTGGATTCTCATCGATAGATTTTTTTCTTTTTAATTTATGATGTCCTTTTTGTTGAGGAAGTTTCTTGTGCTGTTGGAGGGAAGATTGGTAGAGGTTACTGCAATCTCTTGTGCAACGAGTTGGCGGGTCCGACTCGCAAAATTATTTTTTTGTTGGTTGGTTTATGATGATGATAATGAGTATTGGGATATATCGGTGATAGTTTTCAAGTGGCTGAGTGCGAATGGTTGAAGGTGGGTTAAATCAGTTCTGATGATTGGATCTGGGTGTTTTTTTTTTAAATGGGTGTATTTATTTCTGTGAGATACACCATGTTGGGACTGGCTTTGTTTTTGATTTTAGTTCTGAATACAGGCTTTTTTTTAAAAGTGCGATAAAAGATTTCCTCCTGCGTAGCCGTCTACAAGCGTACCAGTTCAAAAACACATAAATAAGTAGCAACAGTACAAAAAGAAACTTTTAGCGCTTTAATGCCGATGCCATTGCTCACCAATTCACAATGAACAGCTCTATGGGCGTGTATTCTAAGCGGTGTTTAAAGTTCGTCGCGATCAGGAGTAGAGCTGGGTTCCTCAGTCGCACTGGACTCCGCAGCGGCTTGTTTAGAAGCCTTTTCAGATAGTTTCTTGATTTCGCGAATATATTTGCGGACCTGTGTGCGCCTGGCATCAACAAAGGTCTTGACTTCCGAGCGAACTGCGTCTAATCGCTGCTGAACACCAAAGCTAACCAAAACCGGGTCCTCGTTCGAGGGAATAGTTTTCTGTTGTAGGACAAGATCGGAAAACCATTCCTTGACTTCGTCAAAGCTAGTTCGAAGGGCTTCAAGAGAGGCTAGATCCCAGGTAGGCGGGGCAGGCAATTCTAACTCATCCGATCCAGAAGGAACAGTCAAAGGCTGCTTGGACTCAACCTCCTGCTGCGTAATTTGGGCTTCAATAGAAGCTAAATCAGCTAATGTGTCTGATATCAATTGCTCGCGACCACTAGCCTCATGTAGACGCGCATAGGGTCGTGCAACAGCCATAGTAAGATCCATTTTTATCTTCTCCATCTCCTCTCGAGTGGCTTTGTAAGCAGTATGCTCCAGCCACTCACCAACTTCTTGGTAGATGTCGCTGAAGGTCATCTTCTCAGCTTCAGTCCAGTAAGACTCAAGATCTGGGCGCTCAAGTAAATCGTTCAACTTGTAGTACTCGCTCTCAAGAGCGTTCAAGGTACGTTCCCGTTCAAGAACCTCATTGTCCTTCTGATTGAGAGTGCGGAGTTTCGCAGAAGAGGAAGTGAGAAGATTTTGAGGTAGCCCGCTACCTCGCGTAGAACCAGCAACAGCCTTAAGTGCCTCGGTCTTTATGGTGACAGGTTTGGCTTCTTCGTTGTCATCACTGCCGCCAAATAAATTTCCAAGTATGCCCTTCTTCTTTTCTTCCGCTTCACGCTGCTTAATAAAAGTGGAGGCAATATTTACCAAACCGACATTTGACTTCAAAACAACTTTGGTGATTACGTCCACCTCAACATTGCCCTCAGAAGCTTCAGACTTTGTTTTGTCGATATAGGTTGCGACACTGGTGTCGATTTTGTCGTACGTGGTCGACTTTACAAGAACGTCACCAACAGAAGCGACCTGTTCGTAAAGAGAGATTACCAACCGAGGATATTTGGAGTAGTTGACAGGAAGGACAACATTTGCCTCGGTACCATAGGGAGTGCCAGAAGCAAAAACTTGCTCAGAGTGCAATTCAGTGCCGTCGGAAGAGAAAATCTTGAGAGTGATTGGGTTCTTTGTGTTGTGTAAAGTCTTGATATTTTTGCTCTTGAAGCTACCACTGGTAAGAACGCCATGGAGACCGGTGCCCATGACCACAGCTTCATCGGAATTGACATTTTTAGAGATCTTATCGGTACCCACAAAGCTAGATATAGTGTTTTGGATAAACGGAACACGAGTAGATCCGCCGTTAAGAATAACCGATTTGATCTGGGAGAGATCGGAGAACCCAGCAGCGGCGAGTGCGTCTTTGAGAGGAGCGATAACTCGAGCGGCAAGATCTTCGCAGTTATTCTCTAAATCCTCACGGGAAATAGTCGACTTGAAGTCCTCGTCGCCAGAAAGGGATTCAACTGAAGTGCGAGTTTCGGTGTTTGCACTCAAAATGAGCTTGACACGTTCAGCCTCACGCCATAGCTTATTCAAGGCCTTTGGGTTTGAAGATACATCGATTCCAGAAGCATGCTCGAATTTGTTAGCCAACACGTTAACTAAACGCTGATTAATAGCATGTCCACCAAGAGAGTCATCGTAGCCGTAGCCCTCGAGGGCAATAAGAATTGCCTTGGAAGTGGGATCAAGGCTTATGGACACGACAGTTGCCGAGGTAGAGCCAGCACCAGAGTCAAAAATGACGTGATATTCTTTTTCTTCGGTAAACTGTCGAGAAGAGGCGTAGTTCAAAGCGACAGCAAGACCTTCGTCTGTCAAGCTGACCACGTTCAGTCCTGCAATGGCCGCAGAGTCTAACAAGGCCTGCTTTTGACGCATCGAATAGTAACCAGGAACTGAAATCGAAACATCGTTCAATTTCTCATTGGTAAGCTTCTTTTGTGCCAACAGATCAAGGCCAAGGTGGCGGGTCTGATCTAGACACATGGCAGCAATACCCTCGACGGGATAAAGCGAGCTCTCGATCTTGTAGCCAACAGTTGAGTTTAGAGACTCCAAAACAATTCCAGGATGAGATTGGCGATAGAGATCAACGTGTTCAGAAGACAGATCCGCCCCATAAAGCTGCTTGTAGTGAAGTGCAGCACCGGAAGGGAAACGAGATGCAAGGTTGAGAGCGTTTGAACCAAAGACACGTTCATCAGCAGACTTAAATGTGATTCCAGAAACGTCTTTGCGACGGGAATCCTTGGAGAGAATGATTTCAAGGGGTGTCGCAGGGGCGATGAGGACGGCCTTTGTAAACTCCTGACCGAGGTCGACACCCATCAGCGAGACTGCACTGGCAAACTGCACAAGCAGAGTCAAAAGACCCGCAAACACAATTACAGTACTGTGCCCTTTCATCATGAAACCCAAAACAAAATTCGAATAAAAGACAAGAGAAGATCGTAGAAAGCAGAACGGTGAGCTCGTTGCCTCGACCCAAGTGGGAGTGCACGTGATGTGATTTGGAAATATCGGGTAAGCTTTAAACTGGCGGGTTTAGCCCGTAAAGAGTAATTATTTACTTGGGGTGTATTTTTATGCTTATAATCATCAAAAGAAAATTTTTTTGAGCTCGTGTTTATACAGCAAAAACAGAGGGTAGTCATCAAAGTCGCCAAAGCCACGGCTGCGGTGAGAAAAGAAAAGATACAGGCCAAACCAATTATATTATAGAAGTCCATTTTTCTGGTTTAATTTGACTGAAACCCTGACTTTTGGAAGAATCCCTTCGATCTCAACATATATCAAAGTCACGTGTATGTCACGTGTAGTATCCACCACCCCCCTTTTGTCCAGCCACTTTTTTTTTAATTAATTTAAATTAAATCTTTTAAAAATCGTTTGACTTCCTTTCCTTTGGGAAAAGCGCGTTGGAGATTTGATTTCACACGGGAAAATGCCTTTGTCAAACGCGTCATCGGAAGCACGAGCTTCAAAACTGCCAAATAACAAGGTTTACATTTCATCCTACTTCAACCAGGGCAAACGGACTACATCGACACGCGCTAAATCAAAGCAATTTCAACGCACACTGCTACAGGAATGCGAAATACCAAACTATAAGGTCTTGGAGGACAAAGAGACTGTTCCAGTTGGGTTTGGAGGTCGTGTCTATGACGATGATGCCCCAGATTGGCAAGGCCAGCCCTCGAGCAACTCTCTATCGGAAGAACCCTATATTCCTGAAGATCTTCGCGACAAACTTGGTACAGTGGGAATGTCGGTCCGGTATTCCGTAAGCCGAGGTTATAAATCCCCTTGCTTCCTCTCTGGCTCTTTTCCGCCGCGATCGGAGCCCAAACCGTCGGGGTCGCATCCGCAACGCGTCAATCCTCGAAAGAGGCGCGTCGAAGAGGAGGAAAATGACAGTGAGGCAGAAACAGACATAGACGAAGATGTTTACAACGACTATGTGCATAATAACGGTGGTTTTGGACAGTCGAGCTCACTTCCCAAGACTTTTAGTCTAAGCACAGCTCCTTCAGCCCTCAATAAACCTTCTAGCCGAGTGTTTTACACGCAAAGTGAACCAAGCGCTCATCATGGAATGAGCAGATCGTTACTCAGCTCATCGTCGGAGGACTTTGAGGATGCCCCCTTTCTTGCCCCGCCGGAGTCGCTGGCCGATGAAGATCAGAGGATGGATAATAACTGAGTCAATGGTAATGAAGTTTTTTTTTATGTTTTTTTCCTACATAACCTTTGCACTCTTTGGATGGTTTGTATTATTATAGTGAGTCCGTGTTGGTTGTCCGATGACGTTTAATGGTAAAATACCACGGTGGTATTTCTTCTTGATCTGATTGATTTGGTTGTGTTTTGTTTGGTGTTATCTGCTTTCATTTATATTTCATATTCTGTAGATTTGTAGAGCTTGTCCGATGCAAACAGTCCTTGAGTGGATATAGCTAGTGGAGACAGTTCCAGTATTCATTTCTCTAATTTTATATTTTAAATTGAACATCAATTTTTTTAATGTTTGCTTTTGAAGTTTTGAAAGTCACCTCGTTCATTACCGTCTCGACAAAGACAAAGGTGACAACGCTCTCAGTCCACCTCAATAGTTTTTCGATATCTTCAACAATAAAGTAAAGCGATAAGCAGAATCCCGCCATGGCGTCTGTTAAGCTCGGATCCCTCTTTATTCGCACTCTCGCGAAGCCCATGTCGGGTTTCATCAAGCAGTATGCCATGAACCACAAGCCCTTTCGACGCATGTGTATTTATACTGCTCAATTTGTGCACTCTTCCGAACAGAGACTTACTCGAGGCTCAAAAGGGGCGGCCAAAGTCCGTCCGCTCAACGATATCAAGGCCATTGAAATAGTATGCTTTCCTCACCCGTCTCTTACACTCTACTGACTTGACTATTAAGGGGGCCAATTTTCTTTCGGAAATATTTCTATTGTAAGTTTCTAGAGCGCGTTATCCTCCGGCTTGCTGTATTTTTATATAGGGGCGGAGCTGACGTGTCAATTGAGCGGCCTTTGTGGGGGCCCGGTGATTTTTTTCCAAGAAAGTAGCAACTAACTCGGGCAATAGTTCAGTCGCAGGAACTCTAATAGTGTTTGAAACTTATCGAGCGTCAAAAAAGGACAAGAAAAAACAGGAAACTGCTTCACACGATATAGACCAGCTGCAAATCGAGGTTGAATGGATTCAGCGGTGTCTTCAAGATAAAGGTCTACTAAAAGACGAATTCAGGTCAGATATAGATCTTATTCACACCGACGGTTCGCAGGTTCTACTGAAGAAGGACCAAATATCTCGATTGGAGAGCGAGATTGAAGCGCTCACACTTCAGCTCAAGGCTCAAGGGATTCTGAATCCTGACTATCACGGCTACAAAGACGGTATTGTTACTAAGGCGCATCCTGTTGTGCTAGATCATATTCCTCAATCATCTCAAGCCATCCCAAAGAAGATTCTCGAAGCGAAGAAACACTCAGAGCCCCCTGTTTGATACCAAAAACAATGTTTCATTGTGTCTGCTATATATTAACTCTGATATGCAGAGTACACGGTGCTTTCTATCCTTCTATATGTTTTATACTGCGCATCCGCGCATTTCGAGTGTTTGCAGCCGCCTGTTTATAAGAGAGCCGTAAATGTGGAGGAAGGAGTTATGGACTATTTTATTGTTATTTTGTTTTTGCATATTATCAGAATCTACTGTTTTCCAATTTGCGTTGTCGTAGCCTCACTTGCAAAGCTGCCCTCACTCAAACCACCTAACATGACCCTCACGCTCGATCTCCAAAAGGAGGGTCTTCCACATATATTTGAGGATATAGACTCTCTAAGCACACAAATCCAACATATATTTGTGCTGTTTTCGCGGTTATTAAATCTAAACTCGAGCACAACTAATGTGGACTTCACCAAAGTTGAGGGCTTCGATGCCGACAATCTACAAGGAGTCGCTGACTATATTCGGAACGGAGATTTATTGACATGCCAGAAACGCGCTTATGTGAGTAATTGACTTGGTGTCCTTAAAATACTAACAACGATAGGCCTACACGCAAATAGTGGACAACATTGCAGACCTCAACATCAAAACTCAAGCACAGGCTCAGCTATTTAAAGTCAATTTAGATTTGGAACTGTAGGTGACCCTTTATTTTTCGGCTAAAAGCGTACATGAAAAAGGCTAACTGCTGCAGTCTAAACTCGCGATGTCGAGAGCTTCAGGATTCGGCACAGATTCGACGACAGTTGGATCAAAGGCGTCAACGGGCGCTACTGTATGGAGTGCCGCGACCAGATGAGATAGTTGGAGAGAATACCGGTTCAGAATCACACCAGGGCTTTAATGCTCGACCAATTTCGCTGAGGTAAGTCTTGGGTTCTTGTCAAGCGGTCGACTGACCAAGTAGTGTGAGAGAAAGAGCGGTTTTGAAGGCTGAGGATGCGACTGCCGGATTAAAGCGAACTCATGATATGCTCGCAGCAGAGCTTAGTAAATCAACCTTGAACATTCAGTCGCTTGAAGCGTCGACCAACACCCTTCTACAGCTTGCAGACAAGTACTCTGCCTTCGACCTTGTGCTCGACGGATCACGCAAGTTGATCGCACATTTGGAAGATGCAGACACTGGGGATCGTCGGCGGATGCTTGCCTCGTTGGGATTTTTGGGCGCCGTCTTGCTCTGGATTATTTGGCGGCACCTGCTCCGGGCACCGATCTACTTGATGCTTTGGTTATTTATGCAAACTTTGGGAAGGGCATTTTCTTTGGTCATTGTGACGGATAAGGTTCCAACAACCGATGTGATCAGTACAAGCTCAACCATAAACACGGTGGTGGAGACTATAAAAGAAGCCGTGTCTACTGCAACGCAAACAATCGAATTGCATGATGAATTGTAAGAATTAGTTACGTTTAATGATAGTATTTGGATATACATTTTATTACTCTACCTATGAAAGACCAGCATGTGCACAAGGTCAAAGGGAAGAGCTGTAACTCCTTTACTGGTTACCACCAGAGATGTAGAACCACTTGTCAATGGACTGATCAATGGGAGCAGCAGGCAAGGGGTTGGCCTGGGGGATAGTCTCCTCGGTGGCAACGTGGCCAGGAACGGTCTTGGAAGCCAAAGAGATGCCGGGGTTGGCAGACTTGCCAGCAATCAAGTTCTCCCAAGCCTCGCGGCACTCCTTGATGATTTCAAGGGCGTACTTCTTGTTCTTGCACTCACCGGAGAAAGCGAACTGGTTCTCAGGCTTTCCGTCGGGAATCTTGTAGATTCGGAACCACTCGTTGGTAGCACGGAGCAAGCCAGGGAGGTGCTTTTCGACATCCTCAATGTCGTCGAGCTTAGATGCCAACGGGTCATTGACGTCAATGGCAATGATCTTCCAGTCGGTCTCACCCTCGTCGAGAAGGGCCATGACACCAAGAACCTTAACCTGCTTCACCTGACCGGTGTAGCCAACCTGCTCGCCGATTTCGCAAACGTCAAGCGGGTCATTGTCACCCTTGGCCTTGGTTTCAGAGTGGACGACGTTGGGGTCTTCCCAAGTCTAGAGGCGTGGAGGTTAGCTCCCGTTGATCCGGAGGTCGCAAGCCCAAAAGCGGGGGCCGTCCAATCGGCACCCGAAACGGGGCAATTGAAGCTTTAATTACATACCTGAGGGAAGGCACCATAGTTGTGAATGTAACCGTGGTGAGGGAAACAGTTGCGAACAAAACGGAGTTTGCCCTTTTTGGTATCCTGAAGGATAGGGTTGAAAGCCTCCTCCTTGGAGATCTGAAGCCAGCAGTTAGTAACCATAAAGAAAACAAACTGCTGAATCGTGTACCTCAAGCTTAGCATTGGTCCATCGGGGAACCTCGACAACCATGTTGAGGATGGTCTTGTCCTCGTTTGCATAGAGAGGAATATCGTGGAAGGAAGAGATGACCTTACCATCCTTCTCAATGAAGGCTCGGTACTCGAGGGTGTTCTTAGCGCCAACCTGGCGAACACCGTAGGGAGAAGAAGCAGAAGAACTCATGTGTCGTGCAAGCAGTCGCAGTCGGGTGGTTTGCATTCCTTCTTTCAAAAATTTTTTTTCTGGAGGTCTTCGTTGTCAGGCGAGGGCTCAACGTCTTGCCTCAGATGGTCAACAGTCTCTACGCCGGCAAAGTCGTCCTGGCACCTATGGTGAGTAATGGATATACTATATATTTGGTTCCTGTTCTAAGTAGTTAGGTGCGGGCGGGCGAACTTCCCCTTCGAATCGTTGCCGCTGCACATGGCGCAGATCTCGTATGGGGACCTGAAATAGTCGATCTTAAACTTGCTTCTGCTCAGCGGACAGTTATTCCTGGTACTGTGCCTAAAATAGCCTTCATGGCGAAGGGATCTCCTGCCTTTATCACTCTTCCTTCGGAGAAGCCCCGGCTCATCTTCCAGTTGGGATCTGCCAATCCAGACACAGCTGTTGAAGCCGCTAGTCTGGTTGCACATGATGTCGCTGGTATCGATCTGAACTGTGGATGTCCAAAGCATTTTTCGATTCACGGTGGCATGGGGTCGGCTTTGCTTCGCACTCCCGACAAACTCTGCGCCATCCTCGAAGCCCTGGTATTAAGGGTGGGGAAAAAATTTGATATTCCAATTTCTTGCAAAATACGCTTGCTTGAATCGCGGGAGGCTACACTAGAACTTGTGGGCAGAATCGTACGCACTGGAATCTCACTTCTCACGGTTCACTGCCGTGAAACACATCATCGCAATAGACACGCCCCAATCAGAGACTATTTGGCAGATATTGCCAACGTTTGTCATAATGCGGGTGTCGGATGCTATGCAAACGGTGGTATTGTTGACTATGCCGAGGCTCAGGAACTCATGAAGAAATACAACCTTGATGGTGCCATGATTGCCGAAGCTGCGCAGGATAACCCAGGATGTTTTGATCCCAATGGAACACCATCTTGGTACACTATTCTGACTGAGTTTCTCGAAACTGCCGCTGCAAATGATAACCATATTGGAAATACTCGCTTTTGCCTGAACAATATTATTCCCGGCAAGGCACCATTCCGCTCAGAGTTGCTCAAATTTTCAACCAATGAGGAGATGCTTGCTTTTGTGCGACAGCTGTCTTCTAGTGTAATTGATTCGATTGTCGTGCCGCGTCGAGCACCTCTACAGCCACACAAGAGGCACCAAAAGAAGAGTGAAAGTGCCGACGACGCGGCCGGTAAGCATTCATATAAAATTAAAAACAGCCAACAGGCGCACAGTCGATTGCAGCAGGCTGTTAGCCCATACTAATATCTTTGATCAAATTGACAGCAGACTAAAGTAGACTGTTGGATAATTTCCGGTCAAACTATGAGTTACGAACACAAGAAAGCTGGAGAGCTTATGTACAATAGGTGAATTTATTCAAAATAACAAGATCTGATTAATCCGTATAAAAACTGTAGGCCAAAAAAAAAAAAAAAATACAACCAATTATTGTAGATATGCTAAAATGAAGAGGGATTCAAGAAGCTGATAGTTCACGGGAAAATAAAATGCAACCTTCAATATAAAAGTATTCCGTCAAAAGAATTAGCTAAACCGTTGTCTTCCTCTTTGTGGTATGGATATTTCTCAGAACCACCTTCTTTTCCCCGCCTTATATGTACGTACGCCTGGCATGCCCTCACTTTTAAATCCATGTGCAAAATGTGCACTAGACGTAGCTTATTTAAGCATCTTTCAGTCGCCTAGATAGTCAGTATAAGTAGATTTCAAACGCAAGAAACTCACTTGAACAGCAAGATATGAGGTTCAGGTGCTAGAAGAGTTAATATTTAATTGACATGATGAACCAACAAAAAAGACATACTGTGTGTTTCGTAATGGGACCATCCCAGCGATTGTGTAATACCAAGGCCACGCCATTCTTCCTCCAAGAGAATCCGGAGAGTACCAGTTTGTGGATTGAAGTAATCTTTAGGGATAACTTTCAACATAGCTTTGGGAAGCATAACGTGTCTACCAAGTCAGATACTGAACCCAAGCCTATTGATTCTGCCTGAAGCGGAAAGAAAAGACAGTTTTTTCAAAAAAAAAAAATAAAGAACAAACCTATATTCAAATTCATCATCCGAGTATCTAAAAAAAAAAGTTAGCAAGCATTTTTTTTATTTGGTTTGCAGCAATTTCACGCGTGTCCCCAAATCAGATCAAAACTTACCGCGTCGAATAATTGATTGCATCACGAAACTCCTCCAAACGCATTTGCTCCAACTCAGAAAGTCTCCTCGCCACGTTTTTTTCACTCTTCGACATTCTTTTGCTGCCTTTTTTTCTTGCTGTTTTGAGTGGAGTTTTGCCTTTTTTTTTGCCCTGCGCGTCGCTGAAATAAACTCCCATAGCAACGCAAGTTACAATTTGTAAGTTAGGAAAGCGTGATTCTGGCTTTTCCGTCTGGCGACTGAGGTTAAAAGTTAATTATCACATTGTTTGTTTGTGTTTTTTTTCCTTTTATTTTGTCGTCTTTTGAATTGGACTGAACCAAACAAAACAGCGTACTTCCACGCCCGCGATATATCAGTACCATGTTTACCCAATAGGTGAATAATGTAGACCAGAGTCAAAAGTTGATGCCCCTCCTCACACAAAACACCAAAGCCAGAAGCAACAGCAGAGCAGTGCGAATGGGCAAAGAAAAGCGGAAAAGCATCGCTGCAGATGATGCAGACGCAGCAGATAATCGAAAGAAGAGAGCACGAGTCGATGGAAAGGTAGATTGGCTTTGGTCTTGATTGTTTGGGATTGTGTTGACATTTCAAGGACTTCTCGAGCCAGCTCAACGCTCTCATTGATCGAATGGATACTATAATGGACGACGAGTGAGTCTTTCTTTTTTGTGTGTGTGTGTTTCACGGTCTGACTTTGTAGTGGATTCCCCATCACAGAAGAGTTTAGACAATTGCCTAGCAAGGTAGGAGCGCGAATATTACAACGTGATGATAAGGCTAATATGGCTAGAAATTATACCCAGCTTATTTTATCACCATTAAAAACGCTATTTCCTTGGCTGAGATCAAAAAGAAGGCCGAGAAGGGCTCATACAACTCTCTCGCTGCGGTGTTGGCAGATATTCAACTCATGTGCAGCAATGCTCAGACCTTCAACGAGCTCGGAAGTCCCGTATACAAGGCATCACAGATGATTGAGGAAGAGGCCGCGAAGGATTTAGTCGACAAGGAACCAACCGCTGACGAATTGGCCGTCATCTTTGATGAAATTATCAACGACACCATTGCTACCAAAGCGCCTCGCTCTAGTCGACTGCTTTCCGAAATATTTATGAAAGAACCCAGTAAACGCGACTATCCCGAGTACTATCAAATCATCACATCGCCAATGTCTTTCTCAACAATCAAGGTCAGTTTACATTAGCTTAAGAACCACTTTTAACATTCTTAGAAAAATATCAAACAAAATAAGTACGAGAACTGGAATGATTTTGTTGCAGATGTCACTCTTATATTTGATAACGCGCGCACCTTCAACGAAGAGGGCAGCCAAGTGTATGAAGACGGCAACAAACTCGAAGAAGCCTTCAAGAAATTCGTCGCCGCTAAACGACCGGCCGAACAAAAATTGAAAATCAAGCTGACCTTGGGCGGAGAGTCGAAGAAGGAAGAAAAGCCTCAGATTAAGCTTACCCTTAAGGCGACGCCTGCTACCCCAAAGAAAGACACTCCTAAAAAGTCTAGGCCTAGCAGTAGTAAAAAGAAGACTCCCAAAGCTAAGCAAGAAGAACCCGAACTCGAACAAGAACAAGAACCTGACCAAGAAGCCGCACCGGAACCTGAAGCCAAGTTGGAGGTTGAGCCTGAAGCCGATGATGGCAAGGCCGACGAACCTGAAGTTGAAACCAAAGTAGCTACTGAGACGGTGAAAGAAAAAGAGGATGAGAAAGATGTTGATATGGATAACGGAGAACCACGTGAAGGCGTCACTCCAGCTCCGTTGGTTGTGGCACGGATGCCAGAGGAGATCAGAGTGCGAGGCGAAGGAAAAGGCCTCGTAGATGCTTTGATCGAATCCATTAGCATCCAGTCTCCTCCGTATACCAACAGCGAGGAGCCTATCTTCTTGGAGTTCCCTGCAGTCGAGCAAGACATATTCCAGTCATTTGTTGTGCCTCTTACAAATGCAAACAAGCGCATTTTTATCAATACTACTCTTTCTCCATCTCTTGTTACGAGATCACATACGCTTGTATTAGCGCTCAACGGCGAGCGCAAATCACCCACCATGTTCCCCGGTGGTGTACCACCCGCACTTCGGCGGCCCGTGGATTCCCAATCTAAGGCAACCTACGATCTTGAATTAACCCCCGGCTTGAATCATATTGAGTGCTTAGTTCAAGTTGCATCAAATGCTATTGCTGCTCGGCCGCTATCGAACCGACACTTTGGCGGCTATGCTCCCTTTGGCGGTAACGAAAGTGCACTGAAAGAACGTTATGTCTTTTGGATTATGCTAGCACGATCATAGATCCGATATATATTTGTGTAAATTGTAATTATAAAGATGTGCTGTTTTTTTTTTTGTAAATGGCTTGGTCGACGTAGCGCTTCTCTCAACCACAAACAACATGGGCCGCATCTCGGCCGCCCTCATCGATGGGCTGGATTTACTTGGGCTGGCGGTGATAATGCTTTACTTGGTTTATGCGCCTTTTACAAAAGTGGAAGAGTCGTTCAACATCCAGGCTATTTATGATTTGCTTACCCGTGGCCCCACTCAGCTATCTGAGGTAAGCACCAGCTCTCGCCCGAAGCCAATCGCTAACAAATTTAGTTTGATCATGTAGAGTTTTCGGGGGCTGTGCCGCGTACATTTCTGGGAGCGCTATTTGTGAGCGCTATCGAGAAGATTCTTAGTCGTCCATTCGGCCTCGATCTGGCCTCGCTCAATGGGCAAATTTTTGGTTAGTAAAAGGCTATCTCTGTGCACAGAGCTCACACTACAGCGCGCGCAATTTTGGGATTTTTTAATTGGTCTGCTTTGGTCTATTTCAGAAGGGCCGTCGGTCGACGGTTCGGGTCCCTGGCAGGATTCTGGTTCTCCTTATTACAGTTTACCCAATTCCACTTGCTTTTCTACGCTTCGCGTCCTCTGCCCAACACGTTTGCTTTGCCTTTAGGTATGATTCTTGAATTTTTTCGGTACTTTTTCACTAACGCGATAAGCTGTGCTGTCGCAAGCCTGGATTCTGAATGGAAGCAGCTTCAAAGCTATTGCTCTGCTCGCATTTACAGCAATCACATTTCGAGCAGAATTGGCTGTGTACCTTGCATTTTTTGGTATTCAGTTTCTTGTTTTGCGACCGACCGAATGGAAGGGAGCTATTCTCAGTGGAGTCGCTGGTTTGGCAGCCGGTCTGTCAGCTTCAGTTACCGTTGATTCGTACTTTTGGTCTCAGTGGCCTCTTGTACCTGAAATTCACGGCTTTATATATAATGTAATTGAGGGTAAATCTTCGGATTGGGGTATCGATCCTTGGTACACTTACCTGCTTGCTGTTCCCAAACTGCTTTTGAACCCATTGGCCTTTGTGTTCTTAATCTTTAGCCTTAAGGACAGCAGAGTGCGAACTTTCCTTTTTGCCCCTTTTGCTTTTATTGCCACTTATTCTGCCTTGCCACACAAGGAATGGCGTTTTGTCATCTACATTATTCCTTCGTTGACTGCTGCGGCCGCTGTTGGTATTTCTGATGCTACATCCGTTAAGAAATCTTTCAAACCAATTCGCAAGCTTATGTTTGTTACTTTATTGGCCTCTTCCATAGCTACCTTGATTGCTTCGTCAGGCATGGCGTATATTTCTAGCTTGAACTATCCCGGAGGAAACGCGGTCAAGTACCTTACCAGCGAGATATTCCTAGAGACTGAGAATGCAGGTATTGTTCATTTGGATGTTTTGACCTGTATGACTGGCTCTACGCTTTTTCTTCAAGCCGACGCTGGGCACAGGTGGATTTTTGACAAGACGGAAAATGATACTCAATTAATTGAGCTATGGCATAGCTTTGACTATGTGATTGCTGAATTGGTTGACCCTGCTATTGCTGAGACAGTGATTGACAATTCACCCGTTGATAAGCAACTTCTCTGGCACGATTTGCACTGTGGAAGAATCGAAAAGGTCGATGAAATCGAGGCCTTTGTAGGTATCGATAAATCAGGAGCCGCTGCAACAGTCAAGAAAGCGCTATTTACGTTGTTCAAGTCACCATCTTTGCATTCGTGTCGTGAAGCATTGCTAACCGTTTCTGGTTTGCTAAAGACAGAGCCGCGCTTGGGACTATATCGACAGCTGAGCGCCGAAGAGCGAGCTTCGAAGGGGTGGAAAGCGGTTGAAGGTGCCGGTGTAGACCTATGCATGTAAATGTAGTTGAAACTTGTTTAATGTTATGGATAACTTTTGTTGTAGTTGTGCTGCTGTCTTACTGTAAACTTTGGGACTCCTTGCCTACAACTGCGTCAACCGCCTTCCTCGGCCAAGATGTCTTCGTTTCCGCTTACCAGCTCTGATGCTGATCGAGAAGAATCATCTGCACGTTTAGGATCACGGCCAGCTGGCACTAATGTGTCTCAGTCCGGTGAGTTTGACTCGCGTGTGCCATTCGAGACGACTCTGCCTGAGGCGGCTGCTGCGACTGGGCGACATCAAGATGTAGAGGGAAGCTTCGACCTTCCCATGCACGAGATGTCTACAGTTGATGATACATTTGGTATATATGGTCGTCGAAAAGCCCCTGTTCCGCATTCAATCATGAGCGATCTCGATAACGACTCCTCCGGCTTCTATAGTGATTCTCGCCCTCAAATGAAGAGATCTCGCAAATCCGCTGTTCCTCCAGTCGTCCGAGCGGTTCAGGTTTTATTTAGTCGGACGCCATCTGCAGTAGGCGCTCTTCGGATAGCCTGGCTTCTCTCACTCTACTACAACGAGCGGTGGCGCTTTAAATGGGCAATTGTTAAATGCCAATGGAAGACCTGGGAAAATGGGGTAATTATAGTTTATTTTTTACGAGACAACACTAATTCTTGCTAGTCTTCACCTGTCCGAATAGCTCTTGTGGCAGACCCTCAGATCGCAGACGACAACTCCTACCCTGGCCGACACCCCGTTCTTATGTGGGTTACTCGATTTATTGCAGATTTGTATATGCGACGCAATTGGTATTATCTTGACAAGGTCCTCAAACCTGACGTTGACCTTTTTCTCGGCGACATGTTTGACGGAGGTCGAGGCTGGGAGGAAGAGCCTTGGTTGGAAGAACTTGAGCGATTTGATTCAATCTTCGGTTCTGTTGATATAGGCCAGCGTTCAATCTTTACAGTGCCTGGAAACCACGATATTGGCTTTTCCGACACCATCAACCCTGCAGCGCTTCGTCGATTCAATCTTTTCTTTGGCGAGCCGAACTCAATTCACCAATTTGGAAATCACACATTTATTTTACTAGACGTCATTTCGCTATCCAATACAAAAGACCCGGAGGTATACGGTCCCTCTCGGCAGTTTCTGAACAATTTGGCCAAAATTGATCCCGCCACAGATAATCCGAGAATTTTAATTACTCACGTTCCACTTTATAGACCCGATGGGACTACTTGTGGTGTCGAACGCGAAGGTAAGGTTCCTATTCGTCAGGGCAAAGGATACCAGTACGAAAATGTTATACATGAAGACCTTTCCGATGAAATTCTACGAATTGTTCAGCCGATCGGTATTTACTCTGGCGACGACCACGATTCATGTGAAGTCCTTCACACATACCAAAGTTCGTTCGACTCGCAGCCTCGTCAAGTTGTTGGATCGAACGTGAGAAGTTTTAGTATGATGATGGGAATCTGGTACCCGGGACTCACTCTCTTGTCATTGAACAATCCTGGGAATTACTCTGCTGTTGAGGCTGGCTACCATCATACCCCTCAGCTCGATTCTCGGGGTGCCCCAACAGGTGATAGCACACATCCAACTTATGATTCCTTTCACTGTGGTATGCCTTCACAATACGACGTTTTCATTTCTTACGGTATGATGCTGGTAATCACGCTCGTTTGGCTTATTGTGGACCACTTCCACAACAACAAGACTCGAAAACGCCGTCAAAAGTCCTATGGATACGGACAGCCACACCCAGTTTCTGAGTTTTTGGCTCGCGATAAACGCGACTATGGGCTACGTACCGACGCAGGGCCCCAGTCTGTCTCCACGACGGGTTCGCGCAAGAGTCGGCTAGCTCAATTTTCAGGCTCATCTTACAACACCGGTATTCTTGACGGCTCTCTCGATGCCTCGCGTGCCTGCTCGAAAAGCCACCAGAGCCGCCTCGCAGGGGCAGGACAATTTCTAATCAGGTTTGCGGTTGCTGCCGCTGCTGTGTTTTTGAGATTTGCCTCAGCCAAAATTTTTTACTTTTGGATGCAGGCACGGCATGAAGTAGAATTTCTTGTGCGCGGAGGCGGTGCGTCGCACTCGGCGTCGGGAACGGTGTCGTCTTGGTTTGCCAGTCGAGCCGCCCGCAGGCGGCAACAGTGGCAGGAACAAGATCAGACGCTGTTAAGAAAACTGTGGAGCGTTGCATGGGTGACGCTGGTTTGTTATTGGATTCTTTTGGTTTCGATATAAGGTTACAAGGACTAAAATACATCATTGACATTAGATGGAAATACGCTATGGTGACATGTTTATAGAAAAAAAATTATTCATTAAGTTGATTATTAAGGCACAAGTGGGGTTAACAGACAAGAATGTTCATGAAAGCCATATACTCGTAACGGCCGAGAAAAGTTAAAAGTATCAGGAAAAGCGTAAGATTCCACATGGTTTATCACCACCAAGAGAGGAAAAAATGAAGAAAGGAGTTTATGGTTGCAACTTTAAAACTGTACAGATGAGAAGTTGTCATCAACAAAGGAAAATCTGGGAACGTCGTAATCCCAGCTGAGAAAGTCGTCCAGTATGTCATTGCGCCAGGATTTTCTCATTGCATCAACCGAAGCAAATCGGCCGCGGAAGCGGTCATTATTCAAAATGAACTGGGTTGAATGCGGTCCAAAATAAGTGTCGAGCATAGACAATCGTTCATACCTGCTAGCTCTCAGAAAATAAATAGCGTGTCTCAGCACATTTAAAGCCTTTCTCAGAAATTTTTTAGACCGATTCCGGCGTGAGGAGTGACCATGCTCGCCCGGTATCCATTGTATATTTTCAGAAACGGCGTATATTGGCGACTCTAGGTTAAAGATTTTTTTCTGCTTATTTGTCAATTTCAAGCCCATTTCGGAATCTCTTGATAAATGAATCTTTTTGTTGTTGGGAAAAGGCGGGTAATTGCTGCATTTTATAGATAAATGTAACGGGCATTGGAATAGCTGTAGTCTACCGTTCTACAGGCTCTTCTCTACGCCTGCATTGACGCTTGTTCCGGTGTGTCAGTCATGACACTCTCCAATCTCACACACATCACTTGAATGCATACAAGCATCTATTGCTCGGCAGATAAATGAAAATATATAAAGTCATTTATTAAGAAAAGTCAGTCAAAACTCTATTTCAAAGGTCGTCTCGTCGCCTTTCCAAAACTAAAGTAGATTATAATGGTAGGATCTTCAGAAATACGATAAAGTTTTTTACCTACACTAATCACCTTTAGTTGTTATTCAAAATAGATTTTAATATCTGATTTGCCGAAGCAAGATAATACGAAAATGGACCGCCCTGTCGTTACATTGACGTAGACAAATGCATGAGCGCGGAAGTAAATCGCCAGATCGATCTTCTAGATCAAAATGTCACTGCATCATGCGTCTGCAAGCTAATAATGTAATCAAAAAGAGAATTTCAATTATTTTTTTATAGAATTCAAATTATTTCAATATGACATGAAAAATAATTATGTTGCTCTGATGCATTCATCGAGAAGGCAGAGTGCCAACCAATTTGAAAGACCCTCCAAATATGGCTGCTATTATAGAACTATTTCTTTCTGCCTTTTTGATGCTAGCCAATTAAAAATTGGGGCAAAAACGTACTCTAAATCATTTAGTCATCTACTGCGTCTTTCTTGCAGTGCATAATAAGTGGGATGGAACTTTCTCCATGGACAAAGCAACCCGCTTACTTTATCTGCTATCAAGTCAGATTAATGACAATGCACCTTTCTCGTTTCATTGTGCAAGAGTGATAACAAAAAGTGACTTTTCTTAAATTATTTGCCTGCAACACGTTTGCCAAAGCAATTGTCTCATTATCTCCTTCAATGAATCACCTCATTTGTTTTACGTACTTATTTACGATATTATCGTTCACAGTTCAAACCGGCCAGGCAACCTGTAGGTGTATCTCGACGTAACCTACTTTCCATCGCTTAAATAGAAGACATAAACATCAAACGTACCAAAGTAATTGCGATTTCATTATAGCTTGAATTAAGTGATGCCAATTTGTTAACTACAAGACCTTTCCTTTCTTCAAACTTTCAAAAATAAATATATGTGGATACGCCAAAAATTGTTTTTTTCGGTCAACAATTTCGATATGTCACCCCATTTAAAAAGCTGTACAACGAATCACCATCAAAAGGTTTAAAAAATATTAAATTTCAATTGTAAGTCAACGAGGCTACGTTGGAAGTTCTTTTCCCAGAATGGCGTGTTTAAGGTGTTACATGTAGCGGACATAAAAGTTGCTATGGCAACGAGCAAAAATTTACGTGTCTGGGGCTTATGGTTGCAATTTTGCCTTTTTTTAATTGGGTTATTAGTATAGAGGTTAGTATACCTGCTTCGGGCACATTGTTACCCGCACCGTCGACCGGTGTCGTTTCACAACGATTTTGCAGGAGTCCCGAGTTCGAGTCCCGGATGACCCCAAATACTTCTGCGGCTTTGGCCGACGATTTTTTTTTGTATTTTTTTTTTTATTATGGTTTTGTTGAGGTAACTACGATACAACTTGAGGTTTTCAAAAACGCCTTCCTGAATCTAATATACAGTATAATGCCAAAGAATAAACAAATCAAAAGCCGAACCAGGGTTTTCTTTTTCTATCCCTGAACGACGAGTACTTCGGAGACAAGTGCGTCGCGAACGTCGGGCTCGAGGAGATCGGCTGGCTGCTCGTAGGCGAGGCTTGCCTCGTATGCCAACACTATGCGTTCTTCGTTGATGCCTACTTCGGAGTGGACCAAGGCGCGGATGCAGTTTGTGTAGCGAGCGATAGTCTGTCTTGTGGATGCTGGAATTTTAGTGTTTTCATCAGAATAGATGGACCAGGAGGCGACTTGCTCGACTCTAGTGATTGAGACACTTGCTGCTGCGCCAATTCCTCCCGGTCGACCAGATGTATTTGCAGGCTTGGGGGTAGCAGAGTCTTCAATTTGGTGATGTCGAAGCCAAACGTAACCGTTAAGACCTAGAAGCATGTCGACGCTGCCAGGAAGATGAGAGACAAAGGTCTTGGTACGAAGCACAAGAGATGTTGGCACAGAGAGGAAGAAGCCGTCACGAAGTTTACCAAACTTGAGAGAACGTGTGTGCAAAGAAGCGGCGCCATCACTGTAGACAGCCTGAACTTCAGCATTTAAAAGGTCCCCTTCTTTGAGAAAGGACCTCATTTGAAGTTCATCCGATTCCGACTTTCGCCGCAGGATACCGCCAGGAAGGTTGACTGATCCTAACAGCAAGATAGCGTCCTGTCGTGCTCCAATATCGACCTTCCAACGTTTATTCCCAACTTCAGTAATGCGACCAATGACATGGTCACCAACCACAGGCTGGTACCTTCCTCTCAGTGGCACAACACTCACCAATCTATTTACACGAGTGATGGTGCCAGCCACCGATGCATAAGTATTGTCGTTGATGGTATAAGTTCCATGACCTCTTGAAGTATATTAGCGCGTACTCTTTAAAAGAACATAAACAAAAATTACCTCATCCAGACCGGATCTGAAGTGACAAGTTCACCTGGAGTAACAATAGATTTCCCCCAGGCGATACCGTGTTGTAAAGACTCTTCTCCAGTAGGTGGTTGGAGAATGTCGTCAAAGGCATCGAGACCTGCATCTTCCATCTCAGCGTCGCTCAGATCCGAGACCGAGTCAAGTGAGTCTCGCCGGCTTGCCAACGATCTTTGAGCAGCTCTCTGCCGTCCAGGTGGCCGAGCAACATACAAAAGCCCCATCTTTGTTACTTTATTTCTTTCCAAGATGAGAAGAAAAAAAAAATCAAAGTCAGAAAATATATAATTACAGAACTGTTTGTTGGTGTAACAACCGAATGGTCTGCACGTATCAACTCGGGAAACCTGCACCACAACCGGATTTTCTTTTGCAAGCAAAGCCCAAAGAAACAAACAAAACAGCAAAAAACAAAAAAAGGAAAACAGTTGCGTTGGAAACTATTACAGGATTTAATAAATTTAAATATAAACAATTCTTACTTTGGAATTTTCCAAGCCGAGGCAAAAGAAAAAAACCCTTTTGAGTGTCAATTGCAGTGAGATGAAATTGAATTTGCCAGTGGGAGTTTCTTTGGGAATACAGTTTCTTAGTAGTGTTGTAGCCCCGCGTGGTGTTCGCGTGGTGTTTGCGAGGTGTTCGCCGGGTCTGCAAGGAGTTTTTTTTTACTTTGTCTTTGGATTATTTTACTCTTTTATTTTTGAATGACATAAGCAATGGGAGGGAAAATTTATCGGGAAAGAGAGGGGGAGAGGGTGTTTAGTAAATGCAGACACCAAAGTACATACAATTGTAGTGTCTCTGTACGTGCGGGGCCACCGTTCCGGCTACTCCGAAATTTTCCCCGAGTTTATCCGCGATGAATGCGGCTCAAAAGTGAAACTCTCCTCTGATTGATTTTTTTTTCTTCTTTTCTTCTTCCCAAACTTTTTTTTTATTAAGAAAGGAAGCATGAATTTCAAGCAGATTTTGAAGTTGGAAAAGCGTGGGTTTTCGACCAGCTCAAAGCTCGGCGCAATCACCTATCGAACCTCGTTTCGACCACCGCTCTCCGTCCACGGTGACCTTCCTTGTCCTTATGATGTGTGTTTTAAGATAAAGGAGAGTTATATAGAAGCTGGAATTAACTGTCTAGGGCAAAGACCTCTTAAACACACCGTCGTTGAACAAGGGTTCGGCTTTCCCGCTCGATGAGCGTGCCGAGTTTGGTCTCGATGGTCTTCTTCCTGCATCTGTTCAGAGCCTCGGTAAGATAAAAATTTACTATGGTCTTCCAGGGAAGGCCGATCTTTCTCAGAAACTGGCAAAAAAGCAGTTTTCAAGGGAGGGGCTTGCATGCGACCCAATGCGCTAACCCCCTCATTTAGACTCTCAAATAAATCGTGCCTACTATCAATTCAGCATTCGAAAGACCCCTCTTTCAAAGAACACGTTTTTAACTTCTTTACGAGACCAGAACCATGTTCTCTACTACGGCTTGGTTCTCCGTCATTTGCGAGAGATGATGAGCATCGTGAGTCTAATTATATATTATTGGCTTAGAGAGCAAGACACTAACAAGAAACTAGATTTATACTCCCACACAGGTTGGTTTTATTTTATCAATTGTCGAGCCTCGTGTGACTCAGGCCTCATCACCACGGCCTGGTGTCCCCGTGCACTGCTCGCAAAGATCCGAGAACCGAGGAGGCTAACCAAAATCTACAGGGTGAACTCATTCAAAACTACTCGTTGCTTTTTCGACGTCCTGAAGGAGTTTATATCGACATTAATGATCCCGATAGTGTTAATGATCGTGTTCAGCAGTGGGGAAATCCTGAGGACATTGACTATATTGTCGTTACTGACGCTGAAGGAGTAAGTGTTTGATACTGTTTTTTAAAAGGCTGTTCAACCGAGAATTTGCTATTTTCTGTTTTTAAAGCACGGAAGATCGGCCTCGGATTCACGTTTTTCCGAAGCATTTTTTATTACGACCATTTTTGGATCGGAAAAGATCGGTAAACACGTGATGATCTTCTGAATCCGGAACAACCCGTTATTGGCTTTCTCGTGAATTTATCCGAAAGCCGTTTTGGTCTTTTCTTTTATATGCTAACAACAATAGATTCTTGGAATTGGCGATCAAGGCGTCGGTGGAATTGGTATTTCGAACGCAAAACTGAGTGTGATGAGTCTCTGTGCTGGTGTTCACCCTTCGCGTGTAATGCCTGTCGTGCTCGATGTTGGTACCAACAATGAGACCTTGCTCAAGTCAGATCTCTACCTCGGTAACCGCTTCAATCGAATTCAAGGCGAGCGATACTTTGATCTTGTCGAGCGGTTTGTCTGTGCTGTCCGCACGCACTTCCCCCTTGCCATTCTCCACTTTGAGGACTTTGGCGTTGCTAATGCTTACAAGATTCTGGAAAAGTATCAGCCCAAGATTGCTTGTTTCAATGACGATATTCAGGGTACCGGTGCCGTTGCTACTGCTGCTGTTCAGTCCGGACTTAAGGCTATCGATAGTAGCTTGCTTGATGCACGCATTCTGGTCTTTGGTGCAGGCACTGCAGGTATGGGTATCACCAACCAAATCTACGAGACCATGTTGTTTAATGGAGCCACTGATGAAGATGCGCGCCGCAGAATTGTTCTCATGGACCGACCGGGTGTACTACTTTCTTCGATGAAGGACAAGGTCAGTGACTCTCAGCGACCCTTTATCTCCAGCGACTCTACCTTTGAGGGAGTGGACACGACCGACCTAACCCAGGTTATTGCTCGCTTCAAGCCTTCAGTTCTTATTGGCTGCTCGACCATGTCTGGTGCCTTCACCGAGACTGCAATCCGTGAACTTCACAAGCACCAGCCTCGACCTATCATCCTCCCTCTTTCCAACCCCACTCGTCTTGCCGAAGCCGTTCCTAAGGATTTGCTTGCCTGGACTAACAAGCAGGCTTTGGTCGCTACCGGCTCTCCCTTTGCTCCCATCGACGGCTCGCGTGTTGCCGAGTGCAACAACATGTTTGTTTTCCCCGGTCTTGGCTTGGGTGCCATTCTTTCCCGACCTTCACGAATCAGCAAGGGCATGATCTCGGCTGCCATCAATGCCTTGACTGAGTGCTGCCCTGCCATGACTGACTCGCACGCCCCCTTGTTGCCTGACATTACCGATGTCCGGGATGTTTCTGCTCGCATTGCTACTGCTGTTGTCCGTGAGGCGGTCAACGAACAGCTTGCGACCGCTATGGGAATCCCCGAGAATGATGAGGACTTGATGGCCTGGGTTGAGGAGCAAATGTGGCGACCCGAGTACCGACCCCTCAAGCGCGTTTAGGCGCGGGACTCAATCATTATGAAGTAACAATATTTCCCGCCCTGCCTTCCAAACTCCACCCGAGGAAAGAAGGAACGTTTTGTACAACTACTGAAATAAAAGACACTAATATGATATAATAATACACAAATGTAAGTCCATCTACAGTCTATGCCGGCTCTGCGCCTGCTGCACAAGCTCGACAACCCGCCTAGCCACTCCAGCCGAAGCCTGGAACCCGCCCCCACCAAGCCCGTAGGCGTGAACAAGCCATGGCCTCTGGATATCACGCTCGACACGCGGTCCGTGCGCACGACCGGGCCGGAACCCAACCGAGACGTGCTTGATGTCGAGCTGGTCCGGTGGTCCAAGCTCAGGCACGAGCTCGGTCGTGCGCTGCTTGATGCGTTCGGTGAGAACGTCGTCCGGCTGCTCGATCCAGGCATTTACCCAGTGTGACCCGCCAAGCACGACGTCGCCTCGCGGCCTGGGAATCACGTAGCTCATCCCATCGACGCCGATCTTGGTCGCCGTTCGCCGGACATGTGGTGCATGAACAAGCAGAACTTGGCCGCGCGACGGATACGACTCGCTGTCGGCGACGTCTGTCATTGTCAGCACGCCCAGACCTGCCGCGTTCACGACAACCGCGCCTGGCGGGGCGAGTTTCCGGACCTGCGCCAGCGCAGATACCTTACGACGCACCCAGCGCAGCCTGACGCCCCGTCCGGCACATGTGCTCGTAATCTGGCGGCCAAGAAGGCGGATGTAGGCCGGACAATTGATGACAAACGCCTCGTACTCGACCCCGTACTCGACACCGCTTGCAAGCTCGTCCGCGCTAAGCTCGCGAAAGCCCGGAACAAGGTCTGCAAACCACAGCGGCGGAGAGGCAAGGCGGCGTGTTTGGTAATAGTCTGTGCTTCTGGCCCGCTCAACGAGCCCCTCAAACGCATTCGGTCGACCGGGCTCGGTGCCTGCGGAAAAGAAGGCAAATGTCTCAGCTTCAAAAGCACGCAGATCACTATCCTCCGGCGCGCTGGTGGCCATCGGACGCCAATGCCCACCGGCACGAGTCGAGGCGTAGCTCGGCGGCGGTGTCGAGTCGTCGGGCAGATCTTGCGCGATGATCGTGATGGAGGCTGGTGCAGCTGGGCTGCGAGCAAGGAAAAGTGCGACAGTAAGCCCGGTGACCCCGGCGCCAACAATGACAATGTTGCCCATCTGGGGTGTATGCGTTGTTGGGAGGAAAGCTCCAGATTGGACCTCAAAAGTCCAACCTACTGATCTTTTATAAATTAGTCGAAGTTCGTACAAAAAAAATAGTTTTTGCTTTTTTCTTTGTAAGACTACGCTAGTTTCCTACACTGTACGTCCATTTGCTTTAAACAAAACCAAGTTGGCCGCAGCCCTAACATGAATGTACACCGCATACCTTAAACTATCATCCCATTCTCTACTTCTTTGGCTTGATGTGAGTAGCAGCCAGTAAAACACCGGGGAGAGGCTCGCTACCCATGCTCGTCATAGAGGTAACAATGCCGATGGTCGCAGCCAAAAATGTAATGCCAATCAGCAAAAAGAGCTGAAATGGAACACTGACATCACGCTTCTGGCAGCTTGCGCCCGCCCATGTAGTCGTGCTCACACCATCCTCAGTTTTGAGAACGGTAGGAACGCAAGAGCATACCCAGACATCAGACGTGCTTTCAATGCAAGAGCCATGGCTGGAGCAGTTATTCGTGGCTTCAATACACGCCGAGTGAGATGACCAGCCATGCGAAGACAAGGCCTGGGAGACCAAGCTAATCGATCTTCGCTGGGGTTTGGAGGTCACTCCAAAAGACTGAGCAGAATATGATCCAGAACCGAGGGAAACGACAGTGATATCATGCGAGGTCTGAGAAAGCTCACGCATAACAGCAGAGATGAGTCGCTTTGCTTCAGCGTAGGCCTCAGACTCGACACCGTATCGCTCAGCAATAGTCTCAAGACCGGTGAAGTAGGCTGTCGTAAGCTGCGCTCCAGTATCAGCAATTAAATCGTCAGCCAAGTTGTAAAGGGCCAAGAGGTCGCCAGCAACGTCGGAATCAGCTCCTTCAAGGTCAAGAGTGGTTTTCGAAACGCCGAGAGCTCGATGCAAGGCCGAAACGATATTGTCACGGCCAAAAGTCAAAATATTGCGCAAGGCATCAATTGTTAGAGGCGCCTTGAAAGAAGGACCGTTGGCCGGTCTTTGAGCAACCTGGATCTGAAGGTTCTTGGTAACATAAACGTAATCAGCCTGTCCCTCCAAAGCGGCCGCTTTTTCTGCTGTAAGCTCATCTAACAAACCCTTGAATTCAGTAGGCGCAGGAGCGTGTTTGATTTCTAACGTGGGAGGCGTCTCCACAATTGCTGTTTCAGTCGACGTCAGTATTCAGCATTTCAACAGTCAGGATAGATCAAGACTCACATTCAGCGCCATCGACACCTGTAACCACAATGACTACATTGTCATTCTTATTGTATGATAACCCGCCGTTGTGTTTTTCCTCGAGCAACTGCATCACGTTGTCCAACCGGTCATGCTTATCAAAACGTCAGTAGCTTTCAAAAACCATCAAGAAAACATACCATCAGAGAGCTAGAGTAATATTTGAGTGTATCGATAGCATGTGCAAACCAAACTCGGGTTTCCAGAGTGTCGACAGTCGTCAGTCCGCAGGCAGAGCCGTCGGCAGCGCCAGAGCCGGTTCCCGCAAGGCCAAGCGAAAACACATGCGCACTAGCATTGTCATCGCTCTTATGACCACGGGCTGAAACCAGCGCAAGAGCAGCAGCGACGCAGAGCTGAATCTTCATCGCGGGATTTGTCTACGAAGCTCGTTCGTGGTTTTTGGGGCTTTTGCGGTCTCCCTGGGACGGAGTGGCAACCACGGGTCTGTGCGAAGCAACATCTGTCTACACAGTACAAACACCTTCAGTTAATGCCCCCAAAAAACATCATTCATGCTTCTAATTTACATTTCCAGATCCAATGCATCGCTCGTTGATATATCGTTCAATGAAGAGCTTCGCTGAGATTTGCCCACTGACGGGTCTTGCTGGTCATCGAACGAGTTAATCACGCCGGTTTCATAACCTGGATCATCGTCCAACGTAATCGTATTATCTTTTTCAGGATATACATTATCGTAGTCATCTTCTCGGTCCTCATTGTCGCTAGAATCGTTTGCCTCGCTCGAGTAGACATACTGAATAATATCACTGGAGGGGTTTTGGAGAAGCTCCTCATCAGCAGAAAATTCCGTGGATCTATCAGGAAAGATCAAAAGTCCATAGCTGTGACTTTCACGTACGACGTCGACAGCTTTGATTTCTAGCTCCGTTTCGGGGGTTTTATCATCGAGACTATTCGACTTACTTTCATTTGAGCCCAACAGGTCATCACTAAGATCTTCTGTAATAAGCCAGGTCGCAACTTGAGGAACAAGTACTGTCGAAATGTAGATTTCCGTTGTCAGCTTTGCAATCCATTCGGATTTAGCAGCCGAACGAGCTAGTTCCTTTGAGCATTCTTTATGAATGAGTTCCGATATGATTTGTGCTCCCTGAGGACCATAATATCCTGCGCCAACATTTAACGAATCGGCCAGAGAGATGAGGGTCAACATGGAAGGACGGCCTGTGATTCTCCCAGCTAAATCATAAGCTCCTTTGGTGAAGCGAGATTTGCGTTTGCCTAAAATTAAACGCGTTATTGGGCCAATATACTTGCGACTTCTCGAGCGGAATTTAGAAAGCGAGTATTGTTCAGGCCATCCGTGAGACTGTGCCAGTTTTTTGACATCATAGAGTTTATGTGCTTTACATAGGTCACGATAAAACTCTGCCAATGTTTTAATACCATTCTTGGGAATAAATAAATCAGCTTCCTGTGAACTTGAATTTTGTTGAGATTGATAGTACTCGTCAAGAACTTTCATATCGATAACATCATTACATAAACGACAGAGGTTGACAGAGTCTCTCGTAATTGCCTCCGGGTTGTATTTTTGGTGTCGACTGCGTGCTGTTAGGGGCCCGCCGTTGACAGTATTATTGAGCGAAGCATTTGCAGGCTTTTTAGTACTCGAAATACCTCCGAATTCTGAATAGTTAGTATAATAATGAGGAAAATCAAAAGCGAGCTCTCACTGTCTTCTAAAATATCAAGAAACCCGAAAGAAAGATCGACAGGCTTTGAGGGCTGAGGTTTTTTAGTTTTTTCCTCTTCGCTTGAACTCGAGTCATCTTTATCGTATGCATTTTCCGCACGAGACAGCACAGAGTTCATTTCTTTATTTCTTTCCGTGGCTTTGGAGGATGACATGGAGGTAAACATCTCGTCAAAGCTAGTCGTCCTGGTAGCTGCAGCTCCAAGACGCGTATTGATACCAAATGAAGGGTTGTCATTTTCTTGCTCGACAGGTTTTGTAGAGAAATTCGTTTTTTCCTTTTGGGAGAAATTAGAGCGTTCGGGACTGGATGGTATATGACTTGAATGCCCAAAGCGCGAAAATTTCGCTTGTTTTAGCTTTTCAGACTCTTTCTTATGCTTTGATGACAGTGTATCCGGATCTGAGGAATCGTGTTTGCGTTTATAAGTGGTATTTGTATGCTTTGGCCCAGGTCGTGAATCGATAGATCGCGTCGAAAGGCCGATACTACCTTTTCTTCGCTTAGCAGATGTGCTAGAATAATTCGCGTCATCAAGAGTGTCAAGTGGTGTGAATCCTCCAAACGA
Source organism: Trigonopsis vinaria (assembly GCA_030582095.1). Lineage (NCBI taxonomy): Eukaryota > Fungi > Ascomycota > Trigonopsidomycetes > Trigonopsidales > Trigonopsidaceae > Trigonopsis > Trigonopsis vinaria. The sequence goes on along the minus strand of JAKTWP010000010.1, from coordinate 309,330 downwards.
CGAGTGGCTTGATTTACCCATAGGCACCGACTTTGATGACCGAGCGTTGATGCTGAATCGTGACACAACGACATGTTTGGGCTAGGTCGGCTGTTCTACGGTAGGTGTGCGACAAAGGTTAAAGCACGAAAATCTAACCTTTACCAGTGATTCTTCTACTCACAAATGCTGTCGCCATCTTAAGTGAAGACCGATTTCTCGAACGCAGTAAGCAAGCATAACCCTTGGTTTGGTCTAGCCCTCCACAGATGCTAACTCATTAGTTGGCTGGTCAGCCAACTCCGAAGTGCAAGAATATGGCGTTCATGACTCTAGCTCCGTCAAGTCGAAGCTGATTAACCTGATTTCCGCTGTTCGGACGCTCATGCGGATACCACTGATTGTGGTCAACACGGTAGTCATCATCTATGAACTGCTATTGGGATAATTTGAAATTTAGAAATAGCTTTGCATGTTAAATTCGACACAGCTTCGTTTGGTTCTTCTACGTGGGCTCTACAGTTTTCCATGCAGATGCAATAATGTACATTACCTTCTCAGTGAATTGAAACGTTCTTATCAGTAAAGTGATTTCTAGAAATAGCAATGTATACTCGGAGGTGTTAGTTACGCGTCGATGACTAGCAATTTACGAGAACTATATTAGGGTAACGTTCGCATATCCACCCATCATCTATTTTTTTGCTATATAGACATGCACATCTCAAATCATTATATCCGAGCAAGTTGGACTATTTATGCCTTTCAAAATATCAACCAAGACAAAGCTAATCTCATAATATATACAAAATCTTTGAGAGCAAGCTTGGAACCAGTTTCTCCATCCTTCGTGATTCAATTACCAACGTATCTCCATGAAAATAGCAAAGAAATTTTCTATAAATTTTTAAAAGTCCAGGGCAAGGGTCCCCGTAGACACGCTTAGCTCATGACTGGGTTTTCCTCGTCGCCAAAAGTTGCATCAAGCTCTTTCAAAATATACTGATAAAGTAAAAGCATAATACTACTTTGAACACTTGTCCAAACAAATCGAGGTCCAACACCACTGAACATTCCAACAAGACCCTCGTTCTTATACAGTCTCACTAATGCACGGAATATGTTGTCGGTATCTATTTTAGGAGCTGCCGATGCTACAGGGAGGGCAGTCGAGGGAGATGATGTCGATATAGTTCTCTTTGAGGCGTTTGTAGAAGATGGCGTGCTATGAGTTGTGGTCGCGCTTGTCGGTCGAGCACCCGACGACGAGACATGAGACGATTGACTAACATTAGTTTGAGAAGCTTCAGGTCTTTCAGTTTGAATTCGTGTTTTCACCACATCCAAAGGTGTCGTTAAAATACCAGCTAAACCACCTGCAGCAGCGCCCGTTGCACTCTCCCAAAAGAGTCCCATGTCATTGCCCTTTCCAACGTGTTCTTGAGCACGGTTGTGAAACTGTTCGTAAAAGGCAAATTGTAGGGCTGAAAAGGGTAGGTCGCGATAAAGGGTGGCTTTGTAGCCATAATAGAGGGTTCCGGCACCTTCAACGCGTACAATGGTTTTGATGGCGTCGTAGAGACCGCGATAGTTGTAGCCTGAATTGAAGTGAGGGTTATTGTAGCGACCCTGTAGCTGTAGCCTGGTCTTGAGAACTTCAGATGGAACGTAGACAATAGAGCAAGCAAGGTCACCCAAAAAGCCGGCAGCCAAATGCGTCGGTACATCGGGTATATTCAGAGATGAAAATGTCCGCTTTGTAAATTCATATGTAAAGAAAAATATAGATGTAGAGGGAAATGATCCGAGCATGGCTGCCCCATAACCGCCATAGAGACCGCGAGCGAATCCCTCTTTCCGGAAGATTGACCAGTAAGCGCGGGTCATAGTCTTGTATTGTGTTTCGAAAGGGGCTGCCTGCTGACGAGTTTTCACGGTATCTAGGGAATGCATGACCGTATCTCCAACTGCTCCCCCAAGGCCACCGGCTAAGCCAACCTATAAAAGTATCAGTCATCGTATCGGTGAAACCAAAAGATCAATACTCACCAGTACTAGCGGTGACCGTTCGAATAAAACTTCTGCGTTCAATTCCTCCATAGACCCATCAAACCAAGGTTATCCCCAAGTATACCTGCCTTTGCGCGGTTCTATCAGAGTGCTTTCCGGTGACTATCAGATAAGCCAAAGTTGGAGAAACAAGGATGTTTAAATATTTACAGAGACAAAACTGCCTGGATTTTAGATTTTCCAGGTCTTCGATCCGCTGAAAAGCCCAAAGTTTGCGAAGTTCCTTGAATCTGTCCCATTAAATTCTTCACTTTGAAGTCTAACTTAAGAACTCCGGCTAAGTTATAAACCATCTGTGTGGTCCTGTCAACACCCGAAAACATCTTCTTGAGTGATGACATCCCAATTAATTATCTTATTCTTGTTATAAAAATGAAATCACTCGGCCATTCTGATTCCATTACGTCTAGTGTGTCTATGGTCTGCTGCTTTATGATTGGCTACAAACTTGCGGCTTAGGTAGATGCGAGGCCGTATACTGGAAATTGCCTATAAATATGAGTTTTGTACAATAAATATATACTGCAACTCTCCATAATATTTATTCTTGAACCGTTATGAAAGACAGCTTTTCTTTTTTTATGAATTTCCAGCGCCCGATGTCGGAACAAGCTCGAATATAGACCACCACAAACTATTCTAACAGAGCCGAGCACTTTAGACAAGATCTGTAAAAGAAAACATTTTAGTAAAATTCGATGTAAAGAATAAATATCACCTTCACTTCTACGACGGGTAGGAGCTCTGAACAAGCTCAAGTGAGGTACGGTGAGATGCGTGCTACGCACCACAAAAGTAAAGGAAAGTAATAAGAATCATATAATTTCTCTTGAAAAAGTTTACCATTCCCGTATAAAACCCCAGACTCCAAATTTCCGACTCCGAATTTCCCAACACCTTTTTTTAAAGACACCCAAAACAAGTTTTGCAGATCCCGTCGCCTGAACCAGGAATAAGAGAGGCCAGAGCGGCCGACGTAGATGTATTTGAGTCCGGGTTAAAGTACTTTTCCGCGCTGGATCCGGAGCCGCCAAATGTCATGTACGATAGCTGGACAGGTCGATCCCACCAGCGATGAATCATGCGGTATACAAATTGTCTGTCACCACCACTCCAAGGATCGAGACCCATGAGCAGGAAGTCCATGGCGGAGAGGCGCACCGGTATCTGACTTTCATCAACGTCCTCCAGCTCGGTCTCCAGTTCCAGTTCGGTCAAAGAGCCAAATACGTCAGGCGATGATTTCCGCAGGAAGCGGATCTTTGCTTCATTGTTGGATGATTTGGCGACACAATCAGCAAGTACGGTGATGACCCTGCTCGTGAAGCGATGGAAATAAGCAATCAAAAACACAACCATATTATCGTCTCGATTGCTCTCCGAAGCCTTCTTCTGCGAAGCAAAAGAACTGTGCCTCGCATCCACAACTGGACTCGGGGGCAGGAGTGACTGAGGTATGGTGGGCGTTGAGTGCTGGTTATCAGACAGCTGGTTTATATTCTCCCTTAGTTTTCGCGGCGATATAAAAGGATCATCAAGATCAGGTATTGTATGCGTAGAGTATGCTCGAGGTCGTGATTCTGCTGATGTCTGGGCTTGCTGGTTATCGATCGAGTCAAATTCACGAGCCATCTCCAAACGAAGCTCTTCGCCAGCGGAGGCCCACCATATAAACCCATTCAGAACCATTTGCCGCCAATTAGTGGGCTCCTGGTCCATGTCAGAAAAAGACTGCGGAGGCCACCTTTCGACATTTTGATTAAATCTACTGATGAACTGCAAATGTTGACGGGAGGTCTGGGTATCCTCGTCATTAGGGGAAGGTATTCCCAAGCCGTTTTCGGAAAAGGATTCATAGCTTTCGTCAGAGGCGCCCAATGAGTCTCCATGAATAAGTTGATCTAGATTTTTATGCGCGACCATTGACGCAGGAGAATGGTCGAATGTATTTAAAAGTATATCGGATCTAGTAGAAACTGATAATTCGGATAGAAGCTGCTGAAATCGTCGGCTATCTCGTCCGTTGGGATTCAGAGCAATCTTCTTGCGCTCCTCTTTGTAATCCACACATACTTCCAGCGACATTTTCCCACGTTCCGGAAGCTTCAAAACAGTATCGTAAGATTTGATTTTATTATAGAGAATTTCCTCAGAGGAATATGCATAGTATGCCTTTTGATTTGTGATTTCGTCCAACGACTCCAACCCAACGCAGAAGCTGGGCTGAACATTTACCTTGAACCCTCGGCACTTTTCCGGAGGAAGAAGATGAATAACATCTGAGGGAATATTGCAGATGGTAGCCAGAGCATAAGAAAATGCTGAACCACGCTCGACCGGACCCATGACATTATCGTCGTTTTCCCTACTAAACGGTTCTGGGAGGTTTGGCCCAGACCCTAGAATTAAAAATCGGTCACGGCAGAGTCCACACATCCAAATTTTAAAAATTGCAGGTCCTACCAACGACACCAGCAGTGGAATGCCGCGAGATGGGTGGTGGCCGCCTAAGCGGAAAAAGGTAAAGCCTTGGTTAGCATCCCAGGAGGGCAGGGATTGAAGGTGATCAGACATTGATACAATGCGTGCGTGATGAATTGACCTTCGCTCCGCAGAGGAGCTCGGAGACTTGAGCAAGCGAGTGCGCCCGTCGTAGCCACTTCTGCCGATCTTGAACTCGTGACCATTTTGAGATTCGGGAGCATTGTGCAAAAGAAAAAATTGGTTTAAAAAGTCGAGTTTGTGAACTGCTGGCTCGGGCTTTCGAAGCTTTTGCTGTCGTTGCTGATAGTCTAAAAGTACAAGCGATCCGTCTGCCGCTAGATCTAAATCCTCCAGCTGGCTGACAAGATACTGTCGCGCAAGCTGTTGCAAGTCATTGACGACAGTCCAAACTCTTGGAATGGCAGGAGGTGATGTAGCAATCAAAACTCCGACCGAAAACATCTTTGCCGAACGGTTCAAGTCCTGTGTGGTGTGTGGGTTATTGTCTTGTCCTGGAGCGTATCGTAAATAGCAAGCCACACCGCTTATCCAGGGCCGGTGGGTGAAATATACAACGTCCTGATCTGACTTGTGTACACCTGATGGTAAGGCCTTGTGCTCGACATCGGAGAAATCTACAACGACATCGACGAAGTTGCCCGTGAGTGTTTCCTCATGGTCAATTTCTCCTCTCAATCCATGTTTCTTTACCGGAGAAGGCGATGGGCCTGGCTGCCTGCCGGTTTGCGAAAACGAGCGGTTTATTATACTAGTCGAAACCTTGTGGGCATTCGCCAGCTCTGTGCCCCAAGAAAGGTTTTTGTCTTGAATATATTGCTTGTATACAGTCGCATCCACTTTCAAGTGATCGCAGGCACGATGCCAAACGAGTGTGGGGCCTGCCCGATGATCAAACTCCACCACAAAGAGGCCGACAATGCCTGGGGAAATCCCAGTGGAGGCTTGTAACATTCTCGCTAGTTGATTAGCTTAGACTCTTGTAATATGATCGGTAGAAACCGCATTTGCTTGCTTACCCGTTATGGGACCCAACGGTCATATAATTTGGGGAACGGTTGCACAGTGAGCCTGACCAAGGGACCTTGCAAAACAGTCATTCTACGAAACGTTTAAATTATGAAATAAAACAGAAATTGCTTCTTTTTACTTAAAACCAATCCTCACACCAGGCAGAATAGTATGCTACCAACAAATATGAAAAATCCTTCTCACTATCCCTTCCTCCCCTCCACCCCTTCCACACTATTTATATACCATTCCCAGCGTAAAATCAATATCTTTTAGGATGGTTTTGCTCCCGACGTTCTCGTTCAAATTCGCGCCAGCGCCTCATGATAATCTGCGAAGCGTCAAATTCTCCATCTTCCTTCTTCTCCTGGGAGGCTTCTGGGCGAGTAACCCGCGTTTCACCCCAACTGAAGTCGTCAAACTTCCAGTAAGAATACATGGGGAGCACAAAGTTCCAGATTGGCAAAGCCATCAAATATATAACCATCCATGCGATATAGGAGAAGCGCTTGGCCGTAACAACAATCAAAACGGCAGGAATTCCGAGAATGAAGGCAAGCAGAGCCAAGGAAACATATGGGACCGGCCGTCTCACAACTGCAACAACAATGACATAAAGAGTGAGTATCAAGGCACATGGTAAAACTAAAGTACCGACAAGTTCAATGAAAACCACAAACTGCATGGAAATACAAAAGACACCACAAAGCTCATTAACAAACAAAAGCTCAAAGAGGTTGTGAACGGTGGAATTAATCCAACGACGTCTTTGCGAGAGCAAGACCTTCATAGTTGAGGGAACAACGGTCTTGCAAACAGCCTGAGGAACAAACACTTGTTTTCGCTTGGGAAACGTTCTCAGCATCAAAGTAGTCAAATAACGGTCTTCACCCAATAAGAGCAAATTCTTCTTGTGTAGAGTATCCACAATATTGTCCGAATAGTGTTCAACTATATCTGGGTTTGCCAAAATGGGAACCCAGTAGCCTTCGGGCCCTTTAGGAGCCTTGATTCTATACATACTAAAACAGCCGGGCAAACAACTGACACCACCAAAAACAGACTCAAAAGCCTTTGTTTGATGATGAGATATGTAGTACTCAAAAACCTGGATCATTGTGACCCAGGTCTCTCTCTTATTTGCAATCTTGGTTTCTCCGCATAAGCCCATAATCTCAGGATCTTTCACCATGCATCCAACCATATGGGTAATACTATCCGGATAAACTTTAGTATCGGCGTCCACCATCAGAACAGTTTCATAAAAGTCAGCCGATATACCGGCGACTTGCCAGATCGAATTGAAAATCTCATAATCCAGCTCAGTCATTCGCTCATCAAACATAACTTTTTGCAAAAAGTTCATCAAAAGAACTTGAGAATCACGCTTACCACGATTTCCAGGTTTTTTATCGCTTGCCTCTTGGGGGGTACCGCACTTGACAATGCACACCATAGGAACGCGCTGTTGTTTATCTTTGGGAAGAGTTTTATCGTTATAAGAGTAAAATCCAGCGTAGACCTTGGCCATATTATGGCGCTTAGAACCATGTGTTACAGAGACATAGGACTTCGCACTAACGTCTGCGGTCGCCACAACTTTATCTTCCATCATGCTCAAAAGAATATCAGCAGTGCTCTTTTCGGAACCTGATCCATAGACAATACCATCACAGACAACAAACAAAAGCTTGTGCGAATTTGGATAATCTGTGGTGCAAATAGAATCAAATGTGGTTCGCATACCAGCCTCATCTTCAGAATAACAAGTGACCAGACATATAGTGTGGATCAAGGGGAAGTTAAAAGGCTGGTAGTCAAAGGGAGGTTGTGGAACAACTAATGGATGAACGGGATTTATGGGACCAATATGGTTTTCATCGCGGACCAATAACGAGCTAAACCCAGGACTGTCTGGAGCCAAGAGGTTATGAGATGAACTTTGATGAAACTGCGTAGACATTGTTGTTGGAAGAGTATTTTCCATCATGATGCGTGACTGTCTTTTTGCAGAAATAATGCTACCAGGTCGATGATTCTGGTCGCTTAGAGAATCCGTGGAATGTGCCATCACGGTAGAAGAGTAGAAGGGTTTTAGACCACTACCATAGAAATCTCCTGAACCAGAAAGAGGTTCCGGGTGAGACCCAGCACCTGAAGCAGGTTGATAATCTGGCCTTGGAGTTCCCAAATGAGGTGCTTGTGAATAGATATCATTGGACCAGTCTTCAATTTCTTGGTCTCGTTTTTTCAAATAATCTTGATCCGGGGGAAGTGCTGTGCTCATGCGGGGTCCGATAAACCATGCAAAGATGCACGCCAGTATAAACTTTACCGACATAATACCAATAATAAAAATCAACGACACATACAAAACAACCTGCGAAGCCAAACATCCGATAGAATCGGAATCAACAGAGCCAACTTTGATTATTTCTTGAAAGCACTTGCCAACCTTTCTCTCTGCGGAAGAAGTCATGTTCAAACTAATATCCGTACCGCGGAGGGTGTCTCGATTGTCGATGAAGTATTGAAACTCGCTTGAAACTTCAACATTATCGGTATCCAGCCAATCAAGTAAGCTCAAATCCAGCACATTTCCCGAGTATACTACCAGAGAACGGTTTTTGTCGTTCAACTTATCCCAATCGTAGTAGACATCGCCGGCCACATTGAGGGAATAAAACGACTTTCTGCCCAAGGTAGAAGTATGACATGCATATCCCTCGTAGTAGTCCCATGTCTTGTTTACAGGCGTTGTTCCGTTTGTAGAAATCGTCTTGCATGGAAAGTACCAACCTAAATTCCCGTCGCTGTCGTGAGGTACCGCAGATCCCGCCTTGGCCGTAATAAGGCCCTTGCAATTGTAATTAACATTCTGAAATAAGAAAGACGCATCCATTCCACCGGCATTCACTGGAGGATAAAGAACATTAGAGCCAGCGGGAATTCCCGGGGCGCCAGGATGTGTAGAACGACTCAAATCATAAGCTCTGCCATTAATCACCAGATAGCCAGTAGAAACCTTGTCAAATTGTATGCGCTCTATATCTGCATTACATACCGTCTGAGAGAAACCAATGGTGAGAAAGCCGACCATGGCAGCCATGATCAAGATGATTGAAATCAAGCCAATCTTTTCACGCCAAGCACGCTGCTGTGACTTATCTCTAATACCACATAGCGACATGAGAGGGCCAGGTGCCCAGAAAGTAATTAAATAACAATAACACATCCAAGGGGTTGGGAAGTGTTTTGCAACATTCTTATCAAAAGGACCCGATCTTTTGGATATAGAGTTTTCTAGTGATTTGTTTGATATCGAATTCACCAGAGTTGAACGAGTTGCTGTTCGTTGGTGCATGCTGTTTCTGGATGTGGATAACTGTCCCGCCGGCTCGGAATAAGGTTCACCTAAATCTTTAAAAGACGTAGAAAACTGATAGGCATCACTTCCTGAATCTTCTGGGCGAAACGATTGTCGTAGTATGCTACTTCTTGATGGCGCATTAAGCTCCGAAACCGATGTCTTTTGATGGCTAAAGGCGCGATGGTGTGTGCTGATCGTGGGTTCGCCAAAGTCGCGAGAAGCGTTTCCTCCCGCTACATTTCGAAGCCTAATACCTGCTCTATCATCCATCCCCTGGTCCCCCTCAAAGTCTTCATCGGGTTGGAAACCCAGGTCGGGTGAGCTCAAGAGGGTTGGGTCAGTGCCTGTTGTTGATGGCATGACATCCAGAGTGTGCGAGCGCTGAACGTATCGTCGATAATGATAATCACGGTCATCTGGTGTGGATCGTTGGCGTTCAGGGCGCACTAGCGAGTGTTTACGCTGAAGATCTCCGTTTGCATTCGACTGACTGAGTTTTCGGTCGTCCATTTGCTAAGCCGGTTAGAGGGAATACAGCAACACATAGAATCAGCCAAACTCACAGAGACTCTCTCTCTTCAAACAAAAGAAGAAACAACGAACCAGAGCAGCGAGAAGGAAAACGCTGAAAAGGGGTAGGAAGCGCACCTGCAAGAGAGAAGCACTGCACAAACAACAACGAGGCCGGGTAATATTTTACCACGTACCAGTGTTTATTTTTCTTCTTTTTGGGTGTTCCCAGGCGACGTTGATCAGTTTTTTTTTTGTTTTAATGGTACGATTTCACTGCAGATTTTTGTGGCAGTGATTATTTTTATTTTGTCTTTTACTTTGAAAAAAATTAAGATTTAAACTGTGTCTTTCGCTTTGAGTTTTTGCTGTTTTGTTATGCCATGTGTTTACTTTTGTCCAGTTCACAGTGTCGCTGCTTTGTGTCAGGTTGCAGGCTTGACTTTTTTCTTTTAGGAGTTTTAAAGAGGGGACCCTTTGAGATTTTATTTTAATTTATTGTTTTTTTATTTTTGTTTGCTTTGGCAAGTGCGAATTTATTTTTAAACTCAGCTTCTTGCTTCAGTTCTCGCTAGATTGCAGGACTCGCTTAACTGGCCCAATTTGGACTAGTCTTTGTCTTCTGCTTCCAAAACATCCACTTTTAAAACCCTTTGTGGGTATATAAATAGAGCAGTGAAATGGACAACCAGACGATATTTTTACCCTCACCACTTCCCGAGACTATGCTAGTTTCTGCTGCTCCAAGCGCTCCGGTCAATCATCGGTTATCCAAGCATACGCGAGAGGAGGTTAATGCTTCTCGAAAGCCTACTGCTCATAAACGTCGGGTTTCGTTTCTTCCGGTAGGTGAGAACTTGAATCAGTCACATTTGGTTCCGTTGGTGGGATCCAAGGCTAGGCTCCTCTCGCGCTCAGAGACAATCGAGCTCTACCGAAGAAACGTCGCTAAGACGAACGACCCTGCCCTACTCTACGACTTTGCAGTGTTTTTGCTGCAGTCGGTATTGGCTCACACTCCGGTGGATCAAACGACTAAATCAAGTCCCAACTCGTGGTTTAAACGACACTCTAGTAGAAGCTCGAGTTCGTCTTCCCTATCCGACAATGTTAAGCCTTCTCTGCTGTTTGAGGACATTCGCAATCAAGATATTTCTGTTGGTGAAGGCGAAAAGACTATTCATGAAGCCATTCAGCTGCTCAAGAAGCTGGCGGACCGCTCCTACCCTGATGCTCAATATCTTCTTGGTGACTTGCACTCATCTGTTCACCTGGGCAAAAACGACCTGAGGGAAAGTCTGACATATTTTATTTCTGCCCACAAGAACGGTCACCTTGAATCGAGCTACCGCCTCGCGCTTTGCTATGAGTTTGGCTGGGGCACGGGCAAAGATAGTAGGAAAGCAGTACAGTACTATAAGAACTGCGCTATAAAAATGCATCCAGGCGCAATGGTTCGATTAGGAGTGAGCTTGTTTTACGGGAAACTTGCTTTGGTCAACGGCCAAAAGGAAGGCATCAAGTGGCTTACTCTGGCAACAAATGCTTCAAATGAAGTATTTCCTTCGGCACCCTACGAGTTGGGCATCATCTTTGAGACTGGGTATAAGGATCTCATAATCAAAGACATACGCTACGCCCTTCAGCTCTATACCAAAAGCGCTACATTGAACTATCCGCCGGCGGCGTTCAAGCTGGGGATTGCATATGAACAGGGTCTGCTTGGATGTGCTCAAAATCCGCCGTTAAGCCTGCACTACTACACCATTGGTGCGGAAGGAGGCGATCCCCGAGCGATGATGGGTCTTTGTGCCTGGTACCTGGTTGGTACCAAAGACTATCTGGTTACAGATCACGATAAGGCCTACTTCTGGGCAAAATCTGCGGCAAAGAGAGGTCTAGCACAGGCGCACTTCACCCTAGGCTTCATGACGGAACGAGGGCTGGGCACGGCCAAAGACCCCGAAGAAGCAGAGACGTGGTACAACAAGGCCGCCCAACTGGGAGATGCGCGGGCACTCGCCCGACAAAAGAATGCGTTGCAAATGTCAAATTCAAAGTCTAAAAAGTGATGGGGTGTAGCGTTACATTTTAGTTTTTCTTCTCTTGATATCTTTTCCAAGCATTAATGATTACCAGTTTTGATAACGTCAATACTTTTTCCGCGTCTGTTGATTAACACATAGTTTTATAAATATTTCTGCTGCATCTTCTACTTTGTAGTAACAGGCATACATGTAGATTTTTACGTACAAGGTTTCAATTATAAACTTAATGTTTTCGTAAGAGTTTAAAATGAGGTCATTGTTTTTTTTTTTTTTTTGTCATCGCAGTAATGAGGGCACTTGCACCGAGAGCACACTTTTCACTTGTTGCGCCGCCGGTTAAAGATAGAAATCCAAAAAAGCCCCAGTATCTCGCTTAATGTTCAAATTGAGACTAGTCAGGTACAGCCGAGATGATTGTCATTGTGTTTACACTTTTGCCAACTTTTTCCTACATTCCAACGCCTGCAGTTGGAAACACAGGCAGACATATTCTATTTTTACCTTTTTTTTAAACCGCCGCTAAACGACGGTGTCAAACTTAAAATAGACTGTGATACACAATCATTGCATCAACCCTCCCCCCGAGTTGTCAAAAGAGTGCTACAACCCTCGGTCATGCTCTGCTGCACCACCAACTCGTTCAACCCACTCAACCCATTCAATCCGCGTCCAAAGAAAACTTTACACGCGTCATTCAAAACGCGGTTACCCCTTTTGTACTATTAAACACCGTTGAACACGCGGCTCACAAACGCGTAAAACACCCCCTGGACTGACGCGTTGAGCCGCACTACAAACCTCCGCTCTTTCAAGAGAATAAAAAAAAGTTTATTAAAAGAGTACAAACGAGTGTGACGACAGTGAACCAAAAAAAAAAACAACAGCAGCACTTTAAAGAATAACCAGAAATATACACAAAACAAAACCAAGAATGAATACTTTGAACGAGCAATAAGTGAGATTCGTTAAAGTCAAAATGAGCGTAGTAGAACGTTAAAAGAAGAAAGACAAATATGCAAAGATTCCTCTGCAATGTTTTACTTTTATATATCATTGCAGTACTTTTTTCAAAAAGGGAAGTTACTCCTGGTACTCGCCTTCAACATCAAAGTAGAGGGAAGTCTCTGAGCATTCCCGCGCGTACTTTTGGCGAATGGCATCAAAAACGTTTGCAAGGTTTGCAGCATTGTCTGAGCAGGCCCGCTTGGCGAGCGTGTGGTCGAGAATCAACTCAAGGCCGTCGAGCGATTTGCAGGAACGGACGCGGTGGTGCTCGTCAAACTCAAAAGCGCTCGCATAGTCGCCGGCAATAACGTCGCCATAGTATTCGCATCGGGTGAGTTTGCGTCGAACCTCCAAGACAACGTCGTTGAGGTGTTCCTCGGAAGAAAAGACCTCAGAGTCGTAGGCAACAACGACTCGAGCGACAACCGACCAGGCGTCAGGGTGGCGCTCAGACCAGGCCTTGAGAAGGTCAATCTGTCGTGCAAGTTCAGAAAGAGACGCCGTCCTGCCCAGACCAGAGTTGAGGCCAACGACGACCTTCATGGGCGATTGACTGGCCGGCTTGGGCGAGAAAAAGACCTGCGAAAGTTGCTTTTGCATCGAGCTCCAAAGTCCCGGCACCTCTCCACGAATGGCATAGGTGACCTTGTCAAGAATATCGGGGCATTCATCAACAGAATAAAGACGGATGGCCTCGAAGCCGCGAGCCTGTAGCGACTTCAAATCTTCCTGAATCTCATTGACTGTCTTGCATCGTCCAGACTCGCTGAAAGGAGTGTATGTAATCACATTCATGTTGAGTGGCGACACGGGAGCCAAAGCTCGGTCCTCGTGATGCGAGATGCCGGGCGTAACAAAATCACCGTCGCTCAAATCCGCTCGCTTATAAGCGGCCTGTGTAGCATCCGCCGGCCAAGCAGTAGAGAAATCATCTCCGGCAGGATTGTAATATACAGTCACCGTGAGTTGAACATTTTCATCTTCTGTCGTGGTGGTTGTGGTGGCGGCGGGGGTAGGCGAGGGAGTCACGTACACCAAAGTAGAGCTGCTCGAGGTGGATGAGGTGCTCGTGGTGGTAGGCACCGTAGCTGAAGTGACTTTCACAGTCCCCGTAGCGACGTCCTTTTCGACATTGGCAGCGTCAACCGTCGCCAGCGAATCGTCAGTGCTGGCCGAGACATACTTTTTGTTATTCAGCAATGCCGAAATGGACCAGTTACCAGCAGTAGTAGAAGAATTGGAATCTTTAGAGTTAGACATTATTATTTCGGAGGCAAAAGTGTACTTACATCCGGTTGGCAAAAGATTGACCGATTGAAGAATAGTGGTAGGGTCTGCTTTAATGATTTTTACACCATCTGCAGAAGCGTCATCCTGCGCAACCTTTACAGTCGGGACAACTGTTTCGTATACAGTCTGGGTGTTGTAAACCGTGGTATCCAAAGTCTGGCTGCCGTCGACATATTTAGCAACAGAGCCAACGAGCTCAGGAACAGCCAAAACAGTAGCAGCAGGCTCGTCGGTGAAGTAAAGAGTCACGGTCTTTTGAATTGTCGTCACAACGGTAGTGGTAGTAGTGCTCTGGTTGTTAAAGCTCGAGAGGGCAGCGGAGGTTGAGCAAGCAGCAAGAAGCGCTGCAGAATAAAATAAAGAACGGACCATTGAGAATGATTTCCAATAAGGAATAAGTTAATGTTCAACGAAAGACTGGGATAAAGGAGGAGAAGGACAAGTTCTGCGTCGTCTACCAAACAAGGGATGAGATGTATTAGGTACTCAGAGTGAAAGGAAAAAAAAAGAGTGTGTTAACTGAAAGGAGTGTAAACCGGAGCCTCAAGGAATCAACAAAACCTATCGCAACTCCAAGAAGAAGGAATAAAAAAGAGTGAAGACGCCAAAAAAGAAAAAGCAGATGCAAAGGAGAAAAGAAAGACAAGCACGTCGCAGTTTTTCGTCTCACCCCTGGCTTTGTTACGCCGCATACACGCCGCACTACGTGAACATAAATAACCAACTAAAACGCCGCATTATCGCAAAATAAACAAGAAAAAAACACCCTCTAAAATTTCATCCCTAAGCTAAAAGTCTCTATAAGTAATGGGTCTAGACGCTTCTGCGGAGGTGTCCTGCACTCTCCCGATACGCCATTAGTCCCCCCCACACTTCATCGGCGTTTGCAATCCAAAGCCGGCCTGCCGAGTCCATGGTGGTGCCTGCAATATCACCCCAAAACTCAATTACCTGGTGAGCCCGCTCGATGTGCCCGCGTTCGTCATTTAGGGTCTTCACAATGTGCACAAAGTCACAGCTCTCGGCCCCAATGACGTATTTACCGTCGTTGCTAAAGTGGCAGCTGCGAAACGCACCGGTACGGGCGTGGATGCGGTGAATGGGTACCGTTGGATATCTCGAGTCGTACACGCGCATTTGGCGATCCTCGTTGCCAACCACAATTTCAGCGCCATTCATCGGATTGCACCCAATCGAATACGTGTGATGCAGCCGCCCAAGTGGGTACCCGCGCGACGCGTCCCCGCGATCATGGAAAGAAAGCACCCGGCTTGCAGTTCTAATATCTACCATGGAGGCAGCGGCGGTAAAATCACCGCCCACCAGAATGCTTTGAGGGTCGCTGCGGATATCGCTGCAAATAGCATTGACCGAGCCAAAGCCTCCAAGCGTGAAAACAGACTCTGACAGGCTATAGTCGTATAAATGCAAATTTCCATTCCTACATCCGGCTGCAATGTGTTTACCAACAAATTGCAGATCGTTGATGGTCGACGAGTCAATCCGGTGAAGGGAGATGCTGTCATCCTCGTTATCATCCAAATCAAACATTTCAAACTCTTCGCAAATATTGCTTTCAAAACTAGAAGATAGATATATTTCGCCAAATGCTGAACCGGCACAAAACTGCAAACCCTTGGCGCGTATAGCGGTGATTTGAAGTAGCTTTTTGTAGGGAAGCGAAGCCAATTCCGGCCCGTAGCACGGAGAAAACTGAAAGACGCGTGAATTTGAATAAAAGTAGAGTGGAAGAGTCTGTGAGGTTTCTGAAGAAAGCATATCGGACGATTGAGTCTGAACAAGATGATTACGAACCTGAAACTGGGCGATCTTGATGGCCTCGGATGCATGCAACTGATCAAACTCGTAGTAAACTTGCCGAGCAACTGTAGGAGTGACCCACATTCCAGGAATGCTTGACCTTCTCGAATCATTATTCAAAGTGTATCTGGCCTTGCTATCTTCACCCGCTTCCTCCGCCGCACTTCCAGAGCCGAGGTGCCACGGTTTGAAAAAAGCACGACGCATCATCCTAGCTATAATTTCAACATCATGTGGATAATATTTGCGCTTCGACTCGCGCTCATACTCTAGAATTTCCTGTCGTATCTGCAGGCACAGTCCGCGCATCAATTCGTGATCAAGTATTCGCGGAAAATCTTCGAGGGAGCCTTTGACCACCTTGGAAACTGCATCACTATCGTAATTTTTCACTCGGTCCTCAAGTTCCTTTCGGCAAGGGAGACTGCTTTCCCATTCGGTTACCAGCGCTAGCCAGTCAATCATTCGAGTCGTGTCGCCAGGTAAGCTTGTGTTCCAAGATATGCATTGAACGCTCTCGTGCTTTTCAGTTTCTGACCAGCTACAACGCAGAAGATTTTCTCGCGACAGGCAAACAGCAGACGACTTAAAGATTCCAGTACCCAGTAACCGTTCTGCCCTGGGTTCAACCTCACTTCCATAGACTATCCCATGTCGGCCCCGCCCTGGACGATTAAACGCAGAAATATTATTTAAATCCCAATTTATATTAAGCAACCGGTCCATCAGTGTAGGAGGGACGGTGTACGAAGCCCTGCTGAGGGGAAGGGCTGGGGTTGAGTCAATATAACCACCCCTCAGGAGCGACTGAAATAGCAACAGTAAAGACGTATATTCTGAACGAGAGTGACCAGTATGACAGGGGCCAATTAGCTCCATTGCTGCATCTATAGACTCTTCGTCCAACTCATCAGGTTCATCACACCAAATATCCAGCTCTGAAAAGGGAATGAATGCCAAAGGGATATTCTGGACTAATCTATACAGCATTCCATCAATTTTTTGCAATCTCCGAGTTGGCTCTGTCCTGCGAGCTGGTGCGGGCAACGTGGGTGCCGTAAACCACTTTTGAGGACGTTTTATTCCGGCCACAGTAGCATTTTCGTAAGGAAAGAGAGAGTTGAAAAGGTCTCGGGCATCCTCATCTGACTTATCCTGGATTTGTTCGGCGGTGATAAGAGTATTTCTGGGGACCGAATCGAAATATACGCGTTCGCTCAAAACCCTCGCCGCCTCTTCCATATCAACTACTGCGCCATTCCCTACTTTAGGACGCCAATAGAGCCTCCCTCGTTGATACATGAGGTACCTTGCCCGCATTATATGATCTGTAATCTCAGTAAGATAGTCATTGAGATCAGGCAAGATGCCGGACATCGACGACGGAGTTCCGATCGGAGATGATGTCTGGCTACGTGACGAGGGAGGCCTCGTAGACTCTGAGGAAAGCATCGCCAGGAACTTCAAGTGTGCAGATTCAAGGCTGTTCAGAGAACGTGGTAGATCGGGCGAATGACCACCATCGCCCAGCGATGACCCCATGGATTCGCGTCGCGGGGTAGCATTAGCACTGCTTCGCCTTCGTTTTGGTTTCTTCTTCTTCGCAGCCTTTTCTGATACGCTCGAGCTAAAGGGCGAGCCAGATGCCCGTGGCTTGCATGAATCGATGGCCGAACATCCGAGAAAGAACGCGGATCGTTGGGATTCTGAAACCGTTAGCTGTCTGCTTCTTTTCTTGCAACCAACACACCTTCTTTAATATCGTTTCTATTCAGGACACGAGCAGTTAAGCCCTCGCTTGACATGAACCTTGGTGTCTCTCCGTGTGACTCCAGACACGCTGCTACGAACGACTACAGAAGATTTGAAGGCAAACAAAGATTTGAAAAAAATATACACAAACACAACTAAAACGATCAGCCTGGCCTCTATAGATACAAAATCTCAGGACTTTCAACCTCAAGATTTCACCTGTCAGGAATGTCCACGTGAGACTAGAAATACTGAGCGCCCCAGTCGACCCTGACTTACCATTTCACAAACCTTCGCAAAACTTCACAAAACTATATATTAAAAGGGGGCAAAGAGCAAACAGACACAAAAAATCAAACCTTCACATACGTAAAGGCTGTTTACTTCTTACCACCACCGGCGGTGGGGAGACCGACAGCAGCCTTGAAGGAGTCGTAAATCAACCACTGGAGACCAGTCAAGGTACCGATCATAACAATACGGACGGGGAGACCGTTCCAGAGACCACCGAAACCGATACGTCCGTAGATACGGGAGACGGCCTGGCCAATGGACTCCTCGGCAGTTCGCTCAGAGTTGACCTTGGAGACCATGACGTCGGCGGGGTGGGAGACGATGGCGCAGAAGATACCGGCAATGTAACCACCCAAGAAAGAGACACCAGTCTGGGCGAGGAGAGAGTATTCCTCCTTCTTGTGGGGGAGCAAAGAGTAAATCTTGATAACAACGTTCTCAAAGGTAGCAAACTTGACCATGGTGTAGGGAACCTGTCGGAACCACAAGGGGGTAAGACCCTTGTAGAGAGCGGAGACACCACCATTGGCGGTGATCTTCTTCCAGCCGTCAATGACACCGGTAGAGAAGGGAGGGATAGTGGTCTGGTTTCGGACCTTGATGGCCTCGAAGGGGCAGAGGAAGACATCGGCAATGATTTCGGCAGAGGCGGAGGCAACCAAGTAAAGACCAGTCTTGTACTTGTCGGCAGTCTCATGGCCAATAAGCTCGGTGTACTTCTCCTTGAAGAGCTCGTAGAAGCCGTACTTACCGGCACCCTGGAAAGAGTAACCGATAAGGGTGGGGGTCCAACCAGTGAAGATACCCTTGACACCCTCGGTCTTGATGATGGACTTCCATCCGGCAACGTTGGAGGTGTAAAGGTTGGGGTTCACCTGACGACGGCACTTGACGAGATCCAAGGGAGTAACGGAAGTGTGGGTGGGGCCGCAAGCTAGTATGTTAGTATCAAATTTCGCACGTTGACCGGAAGCTCCTTACCGAGGATACCGCCAAGGGTGCAGGCAGCGTAGTACTCAGGGGAGAAGAGAACAATCTTCTTCTTCTCACCCTCGAGAGGAGAGTGAATAGCGAATTGCTTCGAGTCAGCAAACTGCGATTTGAGTGCCTTGAGCTGTTCAATCATTTTTTCCTTTGGCGTCTTGGAAAGTCAAAAGTTTTTCCCTTTTAAAGGCAGAGCAAGGGGAAGCACAACAAGAAGCGTAGGGTTGTTACCATGACAATCACGGATAAATTCGGGAAATCTTTTTTGAATTCGCTGCTGTGATTGGCCAATTACGTTGCCATGGCAAAATTTAAAACTTTATATTGGCAAAACACTTGGTTGCTAGCCGATACATCAACGTCATCGATTGTCCAAAATCAGCATCACCAACTTCATTCAGCAAGTCACAAGTAAAAATAATTATTATATGCTGGCCTTTGGAAGCAGGATACGTGCGTTGCGGATGGCACGTACTGTGCTACCGCGAGGCGGGTTTGCCCAACCACCTTCGCTACGCCTCTTGCGATATTCCTCTACAAATCCTCCAATTAGCGCCAGTGCAGAAAGTATCGAAACCGGCGAAATTAAGACAGACTATGAGCAAGGAATCATATATTTCAACAACATCTACTCGCTCGGAATTTCAATGCTCTCCTGGTTCACCCATTGGAGTCATATCGACACTGGACTCACTTCATCTTATGTCAATGGCCTGACAAAAAAGCTCAATCTTCCTGTTACTGTTGATTCTATTATTCCTCGGTTTCGTGACGGAGGCGCCTTTATTAGACTGACTGTAACTGATCATACCCGTTCCCCGCGCGACGTTGCTCTGGAAATTGAAGAGTACCTTGCGCGCCACGATGAGAGACCATGGTACTCACCCTTCTCACGTATTCAATGCTTTCTTGTAAAAGGAAAGCCGTGGATTGAAGACCTGAGAAGATATCCTTCAACCCGACTCAAGGTTACATTTTCAGGTGGCGAAGTATTCGAAGAAGATCTCTACGCGCTCTTCCGAAGATATGGTTCTATTCGAGATATCGTCAGTTCACCAGTAGTCAAGGATCAACCCCGAACAGCTACGGTCCAGTTTTTGAAGATCAAAGACTCCTCGACCGCTCGTAATTGTCTACATGGATTTCGGACGCCAGAGGGTGTGAAGCTGTTTATCAGCTTTGAACCTACTGTTAGCACACATTTGATTCGTGATTATATTTTTAATCATCCCCGAATCTCTGGACCAATCATCCTGGCCTTGCTCGCTGGTCTTTCAGTTGTCATCTTCGATCCCATCCGTACTTGGTTCATTGAGCAAAAGATAACTCACTCCTTTACGATCTCCAACACGGCAATTGGAAGGTTCATTGTGGATATTAAAAACCAAACTCTTGGATATGTATCGATGTTCAATATTTTCAGAATGGAGCGCAACGCTACTCTTCAATGGGTGGAAAACTGGGCTGATTCCAAGAAAATTTCTCAAACAATTACCCAGTGGATTGACGATGATGTTGAAACGTTTATTGTAGTCCAGGGCCCCAAAGGCTCTGGCAAAGATGAACTTGTCATGAACTACGCTTTGAAAGATAAGCCAAAGTAAGTCTTCCGCTAGTATTAATACATTCGACTAACTTTCTAGCGTTTTAACAATAAATTGTGAGAGCTTGGTTGATCAGAGGACGGATAGTCAGTTTATTTCAATACTTGCCAGTCAATTGGGCTACTACCCTGTATTTCCCTTTCTCAACAACATCTCTTCTTTTATTGACTTGGTTATGACTGCTACGATAGGACAGAAATCTGGCTTCTCGGAATCGAGAGAAAGCCAAACTAAGGATATGCTCAATCATACCACTCGCGCCATTTCTCACATTGCACTCCGCCGCCACCATCAAACTGACCGCTGTTCGGAACAAACGACATCCGATGAAGCCTTTTTGGAAGCGCATCCTGAAGATAAACCAATTATCGTTATCCAGCACTTCTTGCATAAGGCTGAGCAAAACAAGATGGTCTACGAAGCCTTGTCTGAATGGGCTGCTGTGCTTACCTCCGCCAATCTTGCGCGAGTTATATTTATTACAAATGACGTTGGCTATAATAAGTATCTTGCCCAGGCACTACCTGAACGCGTTTTCAAAGTGATGACCATTGGTGATGCTGATACCGAGGCTGCTCGCAATATCGTTTTGAAAAATGCAGGTCTTCTTGAAGCAAGTGAGCCTGGAAAGTCACCAAAGCCACTAGGCGACGACTTTATTACCGATTTGGACTCTGTTGTTGATGTTTTAGGAGGTAGAATGACGGATTTACAACTTTTGTCGCGACGATTGAGGAACGGCGAGAGTCCTAGTCAAGCGAAGCACGAGCTAATTAATCAGAGCAGTACTGATATCTACAAACTTTATTTATCGAGTAATGGTTCGAGCTCTTCCGAATCGAGTGACCGTCGTGATTGGTCGCCAGAACAGGCCTGGCTGGTTGTCAAGATGCTTAGCCAAAGCGACGAAATCTGTTTAAGCAACCTTATGCTTCATCCTCTTTTCAAATCTGCTGGTGGATCAAAGGCATTAGGTGCGTTGGAGCACGCGGGCTTGATAAGCTTACTGGAGCGCACTGCTGGTCACACGCGTATCAAGGCCGGCAAACCTGTTTACCGGGCTGCGTTTAAGAATCTTGTCGGAGACACTCTTCTTGCAGCCAAACTTGACATTGCATCTCTGACCACGCTTATTTCTGTTGAAGCTGGCAAGATCCAAAAACTTGAGGATGAATTACGTCTTTTGGGTAAGGCTCCCAAGCAGTCTTGGGAACTATCTCAAAGACAAAGCTATCTTGACAAGAAAATATATGCTTCTCAGAAGCTGGTTGATGGCTACGAAAAGGAGCTTGACGAATCGAAAAAACTTATGAAAACCTTTGCTTAATGTGTATGCACAATTTATTTGTAAATAGTTGGAGAGGACATGAAATGTAATTTTACTGTGGTGGTTTTGTTTTCAATACATTTGTTCAGTAGGTTGTAGTTTTTTTAGGCACGCGCTCTTGGTGTATTGCCCACTTTCTTTGCCAATAAATGTGGTCCATGCGGTCGTTTATGGATTGCTTATTTACTTTGTGTTTTTAATTGACTTTAAATTGACAGTTTATTTTCTCCTGAGAAAAGAGAAATGTATTTTTTATTTTTTTTAGCTCATAGAAAAGAAATTTTCTGAGAAAAAAAGGCTATAAGCATTTCTCGAATACGATAGAATGCAACTTGTTTTTGATTGATCCAATAGAATATATATATATATATATATTAGTTTTTTAAAGATAGTTACTCATTAGTGGCTCGTTTTTTATACCGACCAGCCACGAACGTGACAAAGTGGAGGCAATCTTACCCCGGAGTGTTACTTTTAAGGCTTTTTGGAGGTAAGAGGAGCAACGAACACTTTTTACAAGGCACAACAGAAAATCGAAATTAGTAAGCTTAAAAGTAAAGACTTGTATGATTTTTATATTAAGATTTTGAGGTTAGAATTTGAAAATGATTAATGAGGCTAACTTGTTCTTCACTGCTATTGGGGGTTGCATTGCAAGGATTCAGCTGTCTAGGTATAGTTCTGTAAGAGTCGGTTAATTATGCTTTGCCATTTACTTTCATTTATGCGATTCAGGCGATTTCATTTTCTGGAAGCCGATGAATAGAAACAAGGGGAAGCTGATTGTCACTAACACTGGGCTCCTGAAGCAATATAATCTAAAACTACAAATGATCAGGGGTGGGAAATATATATAAATCAATGAATTTAGGGTCAAGAGCTTGCTACCTTAAAAGCACCGATGAGCACTGCATTTCATAATATGACTCGGAAGATTGGACCATTCACATCAGAAAATACATCCGAGTGTGACTGGTTTGAGGAATTTATCTATACTGATCATGGAGGTCCTTCAGAGGAGCTTTTTTTTCAGAACAAAAACGAGGATATGCTTCCGAAAGAGTTCTATTTGAGGTCTTCTGAGATTTCTAACTTCAATGAACCGTCCACCTGCCAATCTGCAGAACAATATAGCGGAAACGAGTTGGACTTTGATACCGAACTTACTGAATATCTTTTAGAAGCTTCAATTTTTACTGAGAAATATGAAATTCACGATGGGATGAGTGATATTGGAGATTTATATTCATCTGGTGAAGATGCAGCTCATTGGCTTTTCACTGAAATTCCCGAATCGGAAGAACAGCCTCTAGACCAGGAACTTCCTCAACAGGTTACGAGAACGCAAATATCAGACTCTGGGACATGTTACATATGCCGCAAGAGCTATTCAAGAGATCTAAAGAGACATCTAAGAACTCATGATACTACTGCGAAATTTCAATGTCTATTCCCGAGGTGGACTTGTCCACATTCCACGGGGGGGTTTAACCGGAAATACGACATGGAGAAGCATATGTTGCATCAGCACTTTACCTTTGATAATAAGAAAGTTGTCAGCGTGAATGCTATTAGCGAAAAACTGCCACATTGGGGCACCTGCAAATGTGGAATAAGGTTTAGCGGAAAGGCGTGGATAGAAAACCATGTAAAGGGAAAGGAACTCAATCCTGGCGAGTCTATATGTCCATTTCTCTCGGCCCCTCAATAATGAGTCAAGCTAGTGGCATTCCGCAACACCTCTTCAATTCTGCATTCTGGTTGAAACTACGTTCAAGATAAAAATTGTACATAAAAAGTTTAATATTCCAGGCTATTTTGCTACTAGCAAGTTTTTTTCCACTTGTATGCGCATCGGAGGGCTTGTCGGTGCGCGGAACTGTTCGACAAAAGTGTAGCGCAAGAGGGCAGGACAACTGTTCAAACACCCAGCCACCCACCAGGCACCACTGTTTCCCGCCTTGAATGCGTGGTCTGAAATGTCCTTGATGTGGCGCTTTTTAATCGTTGATGCTCAATTCATGAGTTTGACTGAACGAATTAAGCTTGAATTCAACTACCAATTCTGTTAATAAATTCTTATCTAACTCTAAGCCAACTTTAAGCCAACTTTAATACTTGCCTTATACCAAGATGTTTCTACTGGAATTACCCCTGAATGGCAATAACGGAACAATTTCTCAAACAGGACGTGGCAGGTCCAAGCAGGGTTTCGTTTCACTCAAATAAATTAAACAGAACTCCTGGAGAATTATAAATAGTCTCGAGTTTTTGGATTCCACACGTTTTTCATTACAAAAACTTTATCAGAATGGATTTTGACTACTCTTTCCCTGCCTTTGATTTTATTATCAATTCCCCGACGGCAGAAATTAGTCAAAATTTAGACTTTTCTAAGGATTCTGAATGTTTGGGTTTACTTGATTTACTTTTGAACGTTCCAATACCCTTCGATTCTCTTTCGAGTACCCCCGCTTTAGAAGACAGCTGCTTTGATCCGAAAGATCAAAAGACAACAGGAGAGAGATTTCTGGCCGGCTGTGACAAAGGTACGCCAACACCAAATAAGGCTGATAGTGGGACCTGTAGTGTTTGTGGCTCGCACCTTGCTAGTGATCTTAAAAGACATATGAGAATACACGATGATGTTCCGCGCTTCCAGTGTCCTTTTCCCAGAGCCAGTTGCTGCCACAAAACTGGTGGCTTCAACAGAAAGTATGATTTGAAGAAACATATCTTGCACAAACATTTTAGATTTTTTAATCGAAGAGCAGTTGGCTATAAGGATTTGGGCAAAAAGCTCATGCATGAGGGACGCTGTAAGTGTGGTCGCACATTCAAAGCAAGCGATTTCTTGCATTATCATATCGATGGCAAGGACCTTGAGCCAGGAGAAACGATTTGCCCGACCCTGAAATGAACTGCGCCGGCTAGAGATTATACATCGATTTACGCACCATACCACTTGAATCAAGAGCTTCTCTTTACTAGCTCCCTTTATTTTGAAAATATAGCACTGGTATCAAGACATTATATAGCCGATACCATTTTTTCATACATACCCACGATTCGTGTACCCAGTTTCACACATCAACCAGAGTCAATATTCAATATAATAAATTATACATCCAGATTTTCTTCATAAAATAATTTCATCAC
The DNA here is from genome assembly GCA_030582095.1 of Trigonopsis vinaria. NCBI lineage: Eukaryota > Fungi > Ascomycota > Trigonopsidomycetes > Trigonopsidales > Trigonopsidaceae > Trigonopsis > Trigonopsis vinaria. The sequence goes on along the minus strand of JAKTWP010000010.1, from coordinate 284,604 downwards.
ATGGAGATACCATCCAATCGCATTATTCTGGATCACAATCATTAGCCAGTACGTTAACAACCCAAGCCATTTTAGCTTCCATATAAAAGAACCATCCAGCGTCTATAAAAAGTAGCTCGTAACATATATATTTGTTAATTTGAGCCACAAACTTCTAATTAGTGGCAAATCATAAAAATAAAATCTCGAGGAAGCATATCGAAATCTCAGTCAGCCTCCGGTAGGATTTCAACTTTGCTAGTTGCAGCACTCGTTAGAGTTTTCACATCCATCTCCACAATCAAGCATGCATTTGCGCGAGTCCTTGCGCGCTAAAGTAGGCGAAGAAGACAATGCAGTTCCGGACGTAGCACCGTAGGAGGTTGGCGACTGGGAATCGTTGCCATCAATAGGTTCGGCGGGAATGGGTGTGTCAAAACTAGCTTCTGATGGGGAAGAAAGTGAAAGAAATTCCGGTTGGATAGTCGCGGAGTGAATACCGTAAGCATGCAAGCAGTGCCTGATGGACTTGGCGAGAGCCATAAAGTCCTCGGGAGGCTTGGTAACACTAACGTGCAAGGACGCAATAAAAAGATTTTCCTTGAGAATCCAAACATGAAAGTCGTGCATCGATTCGACGCCGTCAAGAGATAAAATATCCTGTGCTACGAGATCGAGAGGCACCTCAGGTGGAACTGCTTGAAGAAGAATCTTACTTGATTCTTTGACAAGAGGGAGTGCTGAAGAAAAGATAATAGCAGTCAAAACAAGAGAAATCAAAGGATCAAAGTAAAATCGCCACCAGTAGCTTGTAAATTCAATAAAGAGAGCCGAAGCAATGACACCCACATTTCCTAAAGCATCGCCAAGAACGTGTAAGAAGACACCCCGCATATTAAGCGATTGACCATGACCGGCGTTCTTTCGCTCCTGAGCAAGCTGGATGTGATTGTGTTCGTCGTGGTTGGCATAGTCGTCCAAACGAGCTTGAGGACGACCGCTCTTCCAGGCGGTTCGACGAGCACCATGAGAAGGGGAGGCAATAAGTGATGATCGCTCATCAGAATCTTGAGACAGCACCGTGTGCTGGTAAGTCGATACGCTGCGCACAACAGACTGGGGAAGAACTGCCTCGATAGAGTTGTCAGCCTCCTCGTCCGCGTGGGAGTGGCCATGACCAGCCTCAACATCTGAACCTCCATGAGAATGACCATGACCACCACCTCCACCACCATGGCTATGTCCGTGCTCTTGGAAAAGGAAAAGTCCGATAATATTGGAGGCGAGGCCCGCGCAACCGACTGCGAAGACCAGGCGAGGGTTATTGATTTCTTGAATCTCGAAAAAGCGCTGAATAGCTTCAAGAAAAATGGAAAGGCACAAGGCCAGCAAAAATACACCATTCACCAAAGCACCAAGGATCTCCGCTCGCTGCCATCCATACGTATACTCGGCCGTAGGAGATGAGTTCTTGGTGAGTCTGATGGCATATAAGGCGACTAGAAGCGAAAATATATCATTCAACTAAAAAGATAAATTAGAACACAAGTCTGTAGTGCTGGATTAAGTAAAGCTTACCATATGGAATGAGTCTGCGACAAGCGCAAGCGAGTGAACAGCATAGCCTAACCAAGTTAGATATCAAACACTCCCAAATAAGTAAGAAGATATACCTATAATGATTTCTAACAGGAAAAAAATAGTGTCAATAACGAGCAGGGCTGCTATACGCAGTGACCGTCCCCCATCTGAGCTCATAACCACCAATGTACAAGGGAACAATCTCAAAGAAGAAACAAACCAAAAGAAGAAACAAACCAAAGTACCGAAGGCCAAAAAAAAGTTCCTTCCTGAGTTTCTCAGTCAAATAAAAAATAGAAAGACAAAATAAGAAAACTCGTGACGTTAGGCAAGAAATAAAGTTCAGCTTTCGTGCGCTTTGGAATGTCTCGGTCGTTGGGACAAAAGCAGTCCAGCTCCATCGCCAAACTACGCAAAACTCTTTTCCTTGTGAAATACTTGGTTTTATTGTAATACAATTGAAAAAAAATATGTACACTCAAACGGCATCCTTCCATGGGTTTTTGCTAGAAAACTCCGAGGTCGCTGATTCTTTGCTGCTGGCTGTTTCCCCAGAACTCTGGCCAGTTTCAGACTCTTTAGGCATTATATCTTTCTTTGATTCAGTCGCCTCAATCTTGTGCAAACGCATCGCGGCCCCGACCACCTCTTGGAAGGCGGCACCAGAGTGGTTTGTCTTGCGATTTGCGCGTGCCTTACTGAAGACTGCTCCAAGCTTAAGCTTTTCGTCATCAGTTAGAACGGGATGAGGAGGCTCGAACTTTAGCCCAGATTGGCTAGCTAAAGCCTTTGAGTCTCTGAATTCTTCTTGTTCATTTTCAGCGAGATCACTATCACTATCAGAGTCTTTAAGTTGTAGGGCTGCCAGACGGTTGGCAAGTAAAACGGCTTCGATGGCCTTGCGGAACTTCGCTCTAGCATTGAAACCTTCGCGTATGTGCGGGAGCAGATCAGCTTCTGTCGCAGTAGAGCCAGTGAGCCACTTGTCAGCTAAAAGTTGATGGGCAGTTGGTCGGGCATCCTGGTCAAATTGAAGCATGCGAAGGATAAAAATCTTAGCCTCATCAGAGATATCTGACCAATACTGTTTATGGAATACAACAGCACCCTTCTGCTCAACTTCTAATAAGAAACCATTGACGTCTTCGCTTCTGAAGGGGGAGTATCCACACAACAAAGTATAGGTGATAACACCAATACTCCAGATATCACAGGGCTTTCCATGACCAGTTCGCAAGAGAACCTCTGGAGCTGCGTATCCAAAAGATCCAGCCATGCTAGTCAGCTTTTCCGAATCATCTTTGAGTGCACGGGCAATTCCAAAATCTGCCAAGACAAGCTCTGAGTCGGCCTCCGGGGTCGAATAAAGTAAGTTTTCGGGTTTCAAGTCACGATGAACAATATTATGATCATGTAAATAAGCAACAGCCCCAAGGATCTCGCGCACGGTAGTGACAGCATCCTTCTCCGTATATCGGCCACGTTCACATATTCTATCAAAGAGTTCGCCTCCAGTAGCTAATTCAGTCACAATATAAAACTTTTCCTAATCAATTCGTTAGTAACTGCGGTGGTAAGATAGGTTTCATAAATAGATTCTACCTTGCTCTCAAACCAATCAATAAATTTGATTATATGAGGGTGATTTAGACGCTGTAGTAGATGTAATTCGTCATATACCATGTCCTCATTTCCCTTGACGCCAGACTTGAGGATGATCTTCACCGCACAGGGGCCGCTGGGACCATACGCTTTCTTCACTACTCCATAAGTTCCTGCGCCCAGAGTAGTGTCAAAGCGATAAAGTTTCCGTCGCTCTCGATAGCTTTCTGGTTGCGGTCCTAGTTTATCAGCCAAGTGTCTCAATCCCATCTGAGTGTTATGAAGAAGGATGACGTTTGCAGTCCCAACGCCCGTTACGCGCGCCCCCAAGAGCCAAAATTTGAATACGGAAGTACAAGAAAATAACAATTAAAGATATAAATATAATAGTTACATACTAGTGGATTCGTTTATTAGTCGTACAAAATTTCGACCAGGCTAGCCGACTTATTTATCCGAAAAGATATGGAAAGAACCATAAAAGGCAAACAGAAAACCCAGACACGCCAAAATCAAAAACCATATAGCATAAATTCATGCTATAACCCAATTTAAATAAAAAAAACACAAAGAGCTGGAAATAAATAATCAAAATTCACTACCCGACACGTACTGATGACTGTCGTAGTAGAGTCCTTCGTCGGGCTGCTCGTCTAGTATTGATCCAACCCCTTCAGGCTCGTCCTGATATGAGCCATTTCCTCGCCGACGGTCGCGTTCCGTTTTTAAGGGCTGACTCTAGATAAGGCTTGTTAGCTGGGAGAGTCACACCTTTTCGAGAAACGAGCACTCACTTCACGATATTTCGCAAGATAGATTTTAAGAGCCTCGGCATAGTTCTCAAACCCAAGAGACATCATGGCAAAAAGGACGTCTTCTCCGTTGACAGTCTTCCGTTTTTCCGTCAGACACTTGTCCGAAGCTAGCAAGGTTAGCCCGGGATCCTAGCACATGAGCCAGAATGAACAAACCTTCTGAGGTAATAAACGAGATGAATTCAGATACACATTCCTGCATGCACTCTTTGGCTTCTTTCGCGATCTTTGCATTTTCGGGAAGAGCTGTTTTCATAATACGCGCGACTGTAAATCTCATTAGCAAGCGAACCCGGAGTGTTTGGATAAACGCACCATTAGCAATCGGTAGCCATTTATCCTGCTCTTTAACTTCGTATTCCTTGTGGTCGTGATCGTCCATCTCGTCTGATGCGTCTTTCATTGTTGTGACAGAGTTCAAGGTTTAGGTTTTTCAGATTCTACAACGATGAAGCTTCTACAGACGCTTGACGCTCACTCTTCGCAGGTCTGGGACGTCGCTGCTCATCCACAGTTGGCGTTGATTGCATCGTGCTCGACAGATCGTTCGGTAGCGCTGTTTGCCATAACCAGCAGTGCGGAGCAGCCACTACGTTCTCTGGTCTCCATAGACGGATCGCACGCTCGATCAGTACGAGCTGCTGCATGGAAACCGCTTCCTGGTCTTGTGCAGAACGGGAAAAGCTCAGGTATCGAGCCAAGTGGAAGTTCGCGGGCACCTACACTTGCCACAGCATCTTTTGATGGCACAGTCGGGCTTTGGTCTCCCCCAGTGAACGAGGATGGACGCTGGGATTTGAATGGTGAATGGGAGTTTTTAGCCACGTTGGAAGGCCATGAAAACGAGGTCAAAGGTACTGCCTGGTCCCATGACGGTACCTTTATTGCTACTTGCTCCCGCGATAAAAGCGTCTGGGTATGGGAGAGTATGTAATTTCTTTAAGTTTGAGTTATTGCAAATTCTAACTCGATAGCGGACGAGGATAATGAAGATATGGACTGCTTAGCCGTTATACAAGATCATACGCAAGATGTCAAGGCTGTTGTCTGGCATCCTACCGAAAATGTTGGTAAAAAAACTTTTGTTGTTTTACTTGAACTATATTAATTATATTTAGCTTTTGGTTTCGGCTTCTTATGATGATACTATCCGTTTCTGGATCGAGGATGACGATGATTGGGCCTGCTGCTGCACCCTCGAAGCCCACTCGAGCACAGTTTGGACTGTGGCTTTTGAAAAAAATGGTGAAGCCTCCCGACTTGTATCGGGATCAGCAGATGAGAGCATCAAGATCTGGAAACGGACCGGTACTGCTGGCGGCCGAAAAGTGAACTCCGGATTGCCTTCAATCATACGAACGGCTGATCCTATATCACAACGCTGGGAGCTTGATGCAACATTACCACATGTTCATTCGGGCCCTATATACGCTGTAGCGTGGTGCCCCGACGGTAAGATTGCCAGTGCAGGCGCAGACGGTACTATCGCCATTTATGAAGAAAATAAGCAATCCGAATCGGATAAATGGAGTGTTGTTGACAAAATAGAACTTTCCCATGGTGTGTACGAAGTCAATTCGCTGGTGTGGGCGCAGCTTCCTCAAGGAGGATTCATCCTGCTTTCAGGTGGAGACGACGGACGGGTTACAGTTTGGAAATAGATTGGTAAATAGTATCTTGTATAATATATTTCAGATCATGTCGTTCTTGGCTTGTAGTCTCAAACAAGAAGTTGTTAAACATACAAGAATTTATGTAGAAACAACTGGTGAGCTTGAAGTTGTAATATTAAATTCGCTTTTATTGTAATGTTCGAGTATCTGTTTTTTTTGGTGGCCTTGTCTTTTTTTCCATGTACATGAACGCTTCTAGTACACAGCAATGCCCTATCGCAACCTCGGAGAAAACTTTGTACTACCACTCACAGGTCGTCAAGTACGAATCGATATACAGCAGTTTATTTCTCCAGAAGCGTCTCCGGCTACGGGGCTCACCGTTCACGTTTCTACCTTTGCGAATGGTGGACCCATGGGCTCGCTTGCAGTCGCACTCGCTGGCTCCGCAACGATTTTAATTGAAGCACCGGGCTCTGGAGAAACTTCCAGAAGAATTGCTGAGTTTATTCAACGGGCCATAGCCGACAAGAGCGCAGTCAGTCCTCGACCAACACCGATATACGCTTCGGTGGCCCTCGACGGTGCTCTGAGTGCAGATGAGGAGATATCGATAATCAAAGAAACCGTCACCACAGTAGTAAAACTTCGGAAACAGCTTAATTCTGACGAATATACCGAGAATGTCTGACTGATGACTTACGACTATACATATATGAACTTGTACGATAGCATTAAAGCTCTATTTTAGAATATCAAAAGACAGAAGCACTTGATTTATGAAAAAAAACAGAGAACACACATTTCTTTACGTCTAGCCCCTCTGTGATACTTTATGCCTACGAGTTACCAATGCAAGAAGTCACATCAGGATCTCTAGTTGGTCCCACACTTGAAAACAAAAGAATAATTGAGGCTGGAATTCCGAAAAAGTAATTCACTCTGAATTATTCGACTCCTCGGATGCGATCTCAAAGTTGAATTCCATACAGTCCACTTCATATCCATCGCAAAGCCCATTGTCGAGTTGCTGCCAAAAGCAAACTTCCTCAAAACAGATTTCTACCGAAGCACGGGGATTCTCCTCATCATCATCAAAGTCAAGCGTAGCGCTCTTGACTTCAAACTCTGTCCAAGTCTCCTCACCCGCCTCTCGCTTCGAGAAGTAGTCCTTATTGTACTGAATAACGTGCCTCGGTAAAACCATTTTAGAATGTGTATCTCTGAGGTTGCTCGTCTTGAGTTGGATTGCACTGCCATAGACAAGAGCAGCAAAGAGAAGCGTAGTTTGCAAGAGAATCATAAGAGTTTAGAATTTTCGGTGCAGAAGAAAGAATGATAGCGCTAGTTCGTATCACATTAGCCCCCCCTTCATGATAATTCTAAGGCGACCTCAAGGGAAGCTCAAGGCGGAGGGAAATAGTCTACGACAGACTGCAATAGAGCCTTTCTTACCGTAATCAGGTTCTGAATAAGACCAATTGAAGAATTATCAACTCCTCAGCCCTTTAACCTGCATGCGTTACTGTTCGAATGCGGGACCTCACGGCGACGCTCCAAGTCAAGATACCAGCAAATATCCAAAGGCAAAAATTTCCCTATTTAAACAAAATCACTCCCATCCACCAGTCCTTTTAACATACAACCCAGATCACTTTCTCGAAAACAAACCACCCCGCTTCCCATCCTCCTCCTTTTTGACCTTTTCCTTATCGCGTTTCCAAAATTTCCCACTGCTTCCACTACTTGCACTAGTCGAGTCGCGCTTTGAAACGCTCGATGACCGTCTAAAACGAGATAACCCGCTGGCCTTTCTGCTAAGGTTGGTCGAAGCGGTAGTGGAACTGTTGTTGCCAATACTGCTAGCGGTTGATGCAGAGCTTCCAACCGAGCCAGTACTCGTATCAGATTCTCTTCGTCGCGTATAATTCGCTCCTGCGACAGTATGTGCAACTGTAGAGTATTGCTCTTGATCTGGTCTCAACTTGGGAAGAGCACCTAACGACCCATCGTAGCCTGCTTCTGAAGAAGTTCGACTAGGTGATGTACTATCATCGGCTAATACAGCAGTTCCTTCAACACTTTCCGAGTCATGCCGGGGTATATTAAGTCCTGGAGCTGTGGGTGGGGGCGTTGGAGGAGGCGATGTACCTAAATTAGGAGGAACAGCATGCTCAGCAATATGTGATCCAATGGTAGAGGTGGACATAGCGCGCCGAGCCAATGGAGGCCTGCTCCCATTAACTGAGCCCGAAACAGACCCGGCTCGTGAGTTGCACTGTGCCGAGCTTGTATCAAAAGTAGTAGATGAAGGTGATTTAGGAGCAGCTGCATGAATAACACCTACAGCATCCGTGTTCTCGTAGGCATTATACCGTCTGCGAGCATCTGTTTCGGATGGATCTACCGTGCGATAAAAGAGTAAATAGGCGCTAGCCATTCCAGGACGATCACCGAAAAAGTTCAACACATAGTTCTCACTGACAGACTCAACCAGTTCATCATCGTATAGAATCCAGTCCCCAGGAGCACGCTTGACTATCGAGACGTAGTGGCCATGGTATGGACCACCACCAATATGAACAACAACAGCATACAACTCAAAGAGACGATCAGGTTCATTAATATCCTCAGCAGTATCAAACAGGCGCAGTTCAAGTGGATAGACAACTTTGTAGAAAAGCTTGAGATTGCGCTGGAGGTCTTCAGTGAATTTGAAGCGCTTAAGATGAAGAACAAGAATTTTTGGAAGCTGAGTAATCATCATACGTTTTTCAGCTTCTTGTAAGCCGTTGCAAACGTCACAGTAAAACTTGTTGCGATCACAGAGCATCTCCACGGCCGAAAACTGGCGTAAGCAAGCCGTGACGCTGATATCTCGGTCCAAATCAATCGAGAGATCTAAAAATTTTTCTTGTCGACGACTAACACTCTCACAGGTAAGACACCGTGTCTCAGATGAGAGAGAGCCTTCAAAAAGATCGTGCATCCAGTGTCCCTCATCAGGTTTAATATCTGCACGGTGCTTGGCGTTGTAAGCATGAACAGAATCAATTATATCATTCAGAACAAAATTGAAGAATTCATGAGCGTCTTGATGCATGCTTGATCGAAACATTTCATTGTCGCGCTTCAAGATGGTGATGAGTTTTGAGGGAGAAACGGTACCTGCTGCTGAACGGTGCTCTAGAACAGACTCGAATACATCCTTTACACAAGAAAAGAGACATTCGTCCATGTCATATTCTTTTGCGAATGACTCGTCGAGATTGATAATTGGGCCGGCAGCAAGAGCGTTCTTTTTTCGCTGGTCATAAGTCGGTGTTGATCCCGCTTCACCAGAGCCATTATTATTTCCGGCTGAATTTGTATTACTATTACTAGTGGAGTTTGTAGAATTGGCAGTGCCAGAGTTTGTCGAGGGATTCGCCGTTGTCGGTTCGGCTGAAGACGAAGACATAAAGCCGAAGGTTTTGCGTTTCGGGGCAGGAGATTGCGCCGCTGTGGAATTTGCGGCAGTATTTGGAAGCAATGCTGAATGAGTTTGTGACCCGCTTACTGAGGTTCGGCGAGGTCGAGTAGGGGCATCGGGGGGGAAGGCTAAGACAGCGCCCCGAAAGTCGGGGGAGGCCCATAAGCATTGAAGAATAGAGTTGCAGTAGCAAGTATATCCAAAGTTTTCCATTCCAAACAATTTTATAGACGGGTCGAGAGGGGCCATTTTCTCTTGTACTATTCCATTGCGCTGAGGTGGTGTCGAGCTCGAGACCGAAGAGTTGGCTTGCGCGGGGGTGGAGGCTATCTGAGTCTGTGGCACATCCTTGGGAGTCGATGGTCCCTATTACATATTATCAGTACAATTTAGTAATAAAAAAAATATGCTTACCGATGAAGAGCGCCAGCGAAGGATTGCCATTGATGCGTGGGGAGAGTGCAAAATACAAAGGGGTGGGAGACACAAAGATGGTAGGGAAACTACGAAATAGACTACAACCAAAAAAACTCATAATATAATAAGAAATTATGTATTTTACATATAAAAAACTTTTTAGAAAGCACCTGTAATGGCAGGTCGACGTTTGACGTACTCGTTCAAGTCGTCTCGGGTCGCGACAGCAAGTACAAAGCGTCGGTCGATATCGGTAACTATAAACGCCATTAGAAAAAACAAAGAGAATCATTTTCAGAAACTTACTTGCGCAAAAGTCGTTTCCGGCTTCGAAAAAGGAAGCAAGTTCAGCTAGCGGAGTGTCGGGCGAAATAACGTTGAATGACCGCTTTCCACGGTCAAAGCGAATCATGACATCGCCGACAGTTGATCCCGCTTTGGAGTCACCAGAGGCAAGTGCTTCAGCCGTCAGGTAGCCGATCAGCCGTCGTTCAGAGGACACGACCGGAAGGTATGAGTAGGAATTCTCATACGAGGCCTCGAGAGCAACTGAAAGAGGTGTCGATGGAGTTATAGTAAGCGCCGGAGCAAGATCAAGATCTTGAACGGTAGCCTATAGACAGTTAGAGGGGAAGTTGATGGTTCTATAGATGGGTACCCACTCCTCGATAGTCAATCATGATGGATGGTTCGATGGAAGCAACCGCAGCAACCTTATTCATGCTGAGAAGCTACAGAAAGAAAAACACATATACCAGTTAAACATTTTATATATTACTTTTTAGTTTATAAAGTTGTAAACAAATATATGTAGCACAAGCGAGGCAAAGATGTAGTCACCCAGCGAGCGCTCGGGCGAGACTTTTGAATCGACGTTGCTAGCCTGAATGCGAAGCGCAGCAGTAAGAACAAACTGTCCAACGGTTGAAGCGAATCCACCAAGGAAGGCGTTGAAGGGGAATGTTCCGATTAGCAGGACATGGATGAATTGCCAGCCAGCGACAACAACCAAAAAGGCTAGAAAGACATCAATCAGGCGTATCTGAGCAGGCGTATCCTTGAGATATGCCTTTGTAAGTGTGTTGACAACATTTGGAGACTCGGTGGTGCCTGCACGTTTCATTGCTGCGTCCTGACAAAAGGCAAGATTCCTCTCACTGAAAACCTTTGAAAGCATCAACGAGCGACGGTATTCAGCTTTGAATCAACAAAGTGAAGGACAAATGATTAAATTAATATGGAATCCGCATTTTTACTTGAACAACCTTTAAATAGCAGTGCTTCTCTCAGCTCTTGCCCGAGAGCGTTTTATAGCGGCGATGGCCGGTTCATTTGTACTTGGAACAACTAAGTCTCTGGTTGTAAGTTAGAGATTAATTTTAAATGCTGAAATAATTCAATTTTACGCCTACATTTCTTCAACAAGTTATGGAAGGTCTTCTTTACTCCTCCAAGTTTAACGTCTCTCAAATCTGATGTGAGAGATCATATTTATTCATGAACTTGGAGTAGATGAGATTGAAAAAAAAATGGGCTTTCTATCAATTGGTTTTAATAGTTTCTAGGACCGCTGGCGCTAGATCGAAATATCAACATGGAAGGTGGTTAGAGCCAGTTGAAAGTATCTCACAAACTTAAGTTTTAGAGATTTGTGTGTTTTAGGTTTCAATATCGTCAGTGTTTGCTTTTGTGACTGAGATCGATAACAAGGAATATATAAACCTGCTGTAACCATGAAACCGAGCTGCTGTTGTTCTTGTCTAAGTTTAATGAAATCAGACCATTTTTCTTCTACAAAGACCGGGAACGTTTGGGAAGTCCTTTCCGAGGAGATCTGCACTTCCAAGACTTTAGTGGGCATTGTGGCTTAGTCTGGATTTGCTTACGGAAGCTCTAAAAAGAAGTAATGAGTAAATCTTTTTGAAAGAAATGTTTTCCAATACTGAATGAAATGTCCACTTGCATAAGGAGCAGAGTTGGAAATACAAAAGGAAAGGCAAGCTGCTGAAGCGATAGAGAAGGATGTCACTATGGGGACAAAGCACGACACCAGCAGTACCTTCATCTACAATCGCAATCACGCCAAGTCTGTTAAACCTACCAAACTCGACTTTCTGCTGAATCGAGAGAAGCTTAAGAAGTTTAAGAAGTTTAATTGCTTTTTCCAGTCCTATGCAGCTTGCCGTTGAAGAAACATCGGGGATTCCTTTTCTAGCTAGTAATCAAGATGCGCTTATTGCAACTCACTTTGATAAGTTGTGAATCTATTTTTTTTCTGATTTCGAGTTGAAATTCAGCTGTTTTTTCGTGTTTTCTTCCGTCTGCTGATGCTATATATGGTGTTTATAAATGACACGATCCACGTGCACAGCCACACGTGACTTCCCCATACTTTCTGTGCGGCTTTGAATTTTTTCCATTCTGCATACCTGCAAAGGAAAAAAACAACGCTCACCGCTTTGAATTCCGAAGAAGATACTGAAAATACTACTATATTCTGTTAATTCTTGTATTTAATAAGAAAAAAACGGCGGTAATCGCACAAAAATGACGTTAGCCAAGTTGTGCACCGCCGCCGAGCCGCACGAGTTTTGTACCTGTGACTTGGCAGTTTCAGGTATAAAAGTCAACTTCATTGTCCATTTTTCAGAGTTTGATAAGCAAAATAAATGGATTTCGAAGCCTTCAGATTGAAGGCAGTGGATGTGGCAGAACGTCTCGGTGTCGATGTCGATGACGGACTTAGTGACAGTCGTGTATCACAGCTACACGCTACACATGGACAGAATACCCTAGATGATGGCGAGGGAATTTCGCTCACCTCTATATTAATTCGACAAATTTGCAATGCCATGGTTCTTGTAAGTTATTTGGGTGGCTGCTGCTTTTCAAGGCTGACTTTTTTAGGTGTTGATCATTTCCATGGCGATTTCATTCGGCATCCGTGACTTTATTGCTGGCGGTGTGATTGCTGCTGTGATAGCGATAAATGTTATAATTGGATTTTTTCAGGAATATAAAGCCGAAAAGACCATGGACTCGCTGCGGTCTCTTTCATCTCCCACCGCAGAGGTTGTGCGTGAGGGTGTCGAAAAGCAGATCGCTTCCCAAGATTTGGTTCCTGGAGATATTATTTTTATCAAGGTTGGAGAAACTATTCCTGCTGACGCTAGAGTTTTTGAAAGTGTAAATTTGGAAACAGATGAGGCTCTACTCACCGGCGAATCTCTTCCCGTTTCAAAGAACGAACATGATGTATATACAGAAGTTGATGTACCTGTTGGAGACCGCCACAATATGATTTATGCCTCTTCGATTGTCAGCAAAGGTCGCGGTAAAGCTATCGTGACTGAAATCGGTATGAAGACAGAAATTGGAAAGATTGCTGAATCACTTAAGGGTACCAACAAGAATTGGAGACCGGTTCAGCGAGATAGCTTTGGAAAAGCTAGGCATATTGATTATGCTAGAGCATTTTCTCTAACAGTGCGCGATGCTGTCGGAAACTTCTTGGGTACAAATGTCGGAACTCCTCTCCACAGAAAACTCTCAAAGCTCGCTATTAATCTCTTTGGCGTCGCTGTTGTTTTTGCAATTGTTGTGATGGCCGCACACAAATTTAAAGTAAACAAGGAGGTTGCGATTTACGCTATTGCGACCGCTCTTTCTATGATTCCGGCTTCGTTGGTTGTCGTTCTCACAATTACCATGGCTGTTGGCACAAAAGTAATGGTTCAGAGAAATGTTATTGTTCGAAAACTTGACTCTCTGGAAGCACTAGGTTCTGTCACCGATATTTGTTCAGACAAAACTGGTACTCTCACGCAAGGAAAGATGGTGGTTCGAAAGGCCTGGATTGCCTCGGTTGGAACTCTTTCTGTTTCGGGAACTAACGAACCTCTCAATCCTACTATCGGTAATATTCGTTTTTTGAACAAAAATCCAAGTGAGGAGTCTGATGAGACTGCAAAAGATTTCGAAAATGTTGATGATCTGATGACTGGCCCTGCGTATCAGTTTTTGAGGACAGGGTGTCTAGCTAATATTGCTACTGTGAAACATTCCAAAGATCACGATCAATGGAATGTTACTGGCGACCCAACCGAAATTGCTATCGCTGTATTTTGCTATCGTTTCGGTATGGAACGGCTAAGTTTGTGCCAAAGCAGATTTTCTCTACTGGTGGAGCATCCCTTTGACTCAAGTATAAAACGCATGTCTTCAGTCTACGATGACGGAGAAAGCAATTCAAGAGTCGTTTTGACAAAGGGTGCAGTAGAGAGAATTCTTCCTCTATGTACCAAGTGGTACGGCGAGGATGTTGGTACCAACGCCAACCAGCAACTAAAAGACTTTGGTGAATCCGATTACGCCTTTATTAACCAGCAAGTTGACAAACTTGCCAATCAGGGACTTCGTGTCCTGGCTCTGGCCTACCGAGATTACGTGGATGATATTGATCCCAAAGACCTTCCTCGATCCAAGGTTGAGTCCAACTTGATCCTTCTAGGCTTGGTTGGTATTTACGATCCTCCCCGACCTGAATCAAGAAATGCTGTTAAACAGTGTCACTTGGCTGGAATCAATGTGCACATGCTTACTGGAGATCACGCTGGAACTGCTCGAGCTATTGCTAAAGAAGTCGGAATTGTGCCCTATAATACTGCCAATTATCCTGCTGATGTCGTTGAAAACATGGTTATGGTTGCTTCGCAGTTTGATGCTCTTGATGATGATCAGCTTGATGCGTTACCCGTTCTTCCACTTGTGATTGCTCGATGTGCTCCGCAAACCAAGGTACGCATGATTGAAGCATTACGACGAAGAGAAAAATTCTCTGCCATGACTGGCGATGGAGTTAATGATTCGCCCTCGCTGAAACGAGCGGATGTGGGAATTGCTATGGGACTTAGTGGCTCTGATGTAGCAAAAGGTGCATCTGATATTATTTTGACTGATGACAACTTTGCTTCAATTCTTAATGCTGTGGAAGAAGGCCGTCGTATGGCTGAGAATATCCAAAAGTTTGTGTTGCATTTGCTCGCCGGTAATGTCGCACAGGCACTATATCTCTTGATTGGGTTGGTCTTTCAGGACGACTGGGGATACAGTGTTTTCCCTCTCTCTCCAGTCGAAGTTCTTTGGATTATCATGATTACATCCTCGTTTCCTGCCATGGGATTGGGCATTGAAAAGGCAACACCGGATTTAATGGAAAAGCCGCCCAAAGATGCCAAGGTTGGAGTTTTCACCTGGGAAGTTATTACCGACATGATGTTTTATGGCATTTGGATGGCTGTAATTTGCTTGGTTTCTTTTGTTATCGTTATTTATGGTCCCGGGAACGGGAATCTTGGCTACGACTGTAACCGTGAGTACTCTGATGCATGCCGTTACGTATTCCGAGCCCGCTCAACTACTTTTGCTGAGCTTACTTGGTTGATGTTAGTACTTGCCTGGGAAGTTCTCGACTCGAGACGTTCGGTGTTTTCCATGCACCCTGATTCTGAAACTCCTTACACGCAGGTCTTTAAGGATTTGTGGGACAACCAGTTTTTGTTTTGGTCCGTTGTTTTCGGTTTTGTTACCGTTTTTCCCGTCATCTACATCCCTGTCATTAACAAAAAGGTGTTTATGCATAGCCCGATTTACTGGGAGTGGGGCCTAGTTTTTGCTGGTCTTGTTGTTTTTATTATTGGTGTTGACGTTTATAAGTGGTTGAAGCGACTGTATTTCAAGGAGTACTACTATAAGAAGCACCCTGATACTGGGGGACATGGCGGAGATTTAGAGATGGGTTCAAAGATTATGTTTGAGAAGTTTGCATCCTTGTCGCGCTCGAATACGATAGAAAATCCCAGTACGGGTTTGGTTCGAATTCTCCGGACAACAAATACTGACTAAGGTGGAGTTTTTTTGGGTTTGCATTTTGTACATGTCTGTGGGTATTTTAGAGATGTGGTGATTGTTTGGAATGTGAATTTTCGGTTTTACATGAGGATTTGTAAGACGTAGTACATATGTGGCTTTTATATTATTTATTGAAATTATACAATACATGGTTACTTCTTTCCGGCATCTTCCTTAAGCGAAACGATTCGGTTAAGTACGACCTTATCAACTGTGCTGTCCTTATCAAGACAGAAGTATCCCACTCGCAAACCCTGGAAACGCACGCTCTCAGGACCGCGCTTGGTCTCTGAAAATCCAGCAGCATCGGTCTGGGCAGTGACCTCAGGAGCTTTCTGCAAGCTCTCAGCCAAAGTAGCGAATTCACGCTCAACCACAGCATTAGAATAAACGCTGCGAGATTCAGGATTGAGATCTGCGAGGAAGCCGTCAGGATGCGCCTGGGGGTTATCGCTCTTGAAAAGGTGGTTAAAGACACGGACCTCGGCAACAGGAACGTTCTCCTTGGCATCAACCCATTGGATGTAGGTCTTGGGCTTTTTGAACGGGATATCGTTCTCGTAGTGCGCATGGATCTCGGTAACCTTTCCGCTATGATCCTTGGTAAAAGAGGTGACACGAACATTGTGAGGAACCTTCAACAAACCAACACTCTTACCGGGCGCCAATCTAAAATAGTCAGGAGAGTCAACCTCACGGAAATCCGAGCGATCGATGTAGACCTGCTTAGAAAAGGGAAAGCTCCTCTCACCAAGCTCGGCATTGCCAGCCTTGTAAGGTCCAGAGAAAACCTCGCGGTGGTCCTCAGGAAGGTTGTCCAAAATAAGCAAGATAGGATCAAGAACTAAAGACAATCGAGGGACAGTGTCCTCCAGATATTTGCGGATTGTCTGTTCAAATCTAGTAGCCTGGATAATCGAGTTGGTCGTTGTAACACCGAGTTCGGCTACAAAAGAAAGAACAGCTCCGGGAGGAATGCCTCGTCTTCTGATAGCAACGAGTGTATAAAGTCGAGGATCATCCCAGCCATCAACGTGACCTTCCTCAACCAACTGAGCGATCTTTCTCTTACTCATGACAGCACCAGTAATGCTCAATCGACCGTACTCACGCTGTGCAGGCTTGTATACATCAACAGCGTCACAGAGCCATTCGTAGGACTGGCGGGAAAGGTAAAACTCGGTCGTACAAAGCGAGTGAGAAATATTTTCAATAGAATCGACCAAACAGTGAGTGAAATCATAAGTAGGGTAGATTTTCCATTTATCACCAGTACGGTAGTGGGGCTTCTTGAGAACTCGGTAGGCGACCAGATCCCACATCTGGGGGTTGGGATCGTTTAAGTCTTGTTTCATGCGAAGAACAGCCTCACCAGGCTCAAATTTGCCATCACGCATAGCTCGGAAATCAGCAAGAGAATCCTCAACTGCTCGGTTACGGTGGGGACACGCGGTTCGCTTTTCACTTTTCTTGCCGCCCTTGTAGATCAAGTATTCCTCCTGGGTGCAGAGACAGACGTAGCCCTTGTCTTTGAGAATTAGCTGCTCAGCCCACTCATACAGCTGATCAAAATTGTCAGAAGAGTAAGTAATTTGCTTGGGAGTGAATCCAAGCCACTGGATAATTTCCAGGATGGATTTGAAGTAGATTTCTTCTTCGGCCTCAGGGTTAGTATCGTCGTAGCGTAAATTACACCAACCGTTATGAAACTTCGCATATCCAAAGTTCACAGTGATGGCCTTTGAGTGACCAATGTGCAAGAATCCGTTGGGCTCGGGAGGAAAACGCGTTATGACATGCCCCCCAGTAGCCTTAAGATGAGCCTCCATCAACTCAGGTCTAGTTTGAACATTTCCACCAGGTTTGTGAAGTTCGCTTAACCAGCCCTCGGTAAAAAGTTTCTTGTATTGAGCGGCGGGATCAAAGGTGGTAGTAGGAGACGCTTTGGCCTTGGGTGCGGCAGGCGCTTTCTCCTTCTTCTTGGGAGCATCCCGTTCATCCTTGGGTCCAAGGTATTGGAATACGTATTTGTCGACGACGTTTCGGATGTCGAGCGGGCTAGCCCACTTGAGTTCAGGGATGTTCTTGATCGCTTTGTTGATATTTCCGAGACCTTTGTATCGCTCGGCCTCAATGGTCGCTTTATTCGAAGTGAAATAGCTTCCAATCTTCTGATCAACAGTCTCGAGACTGACTTCCTTGCCTGTGTGAAGAGTTAGTCGTTAAAAAAAATTCTCAGTAGCTTCATCCACTCGGGGTACATCATAAACCCAAGATTCAGGTTACATACCAACACCAGCTTCCTCATTCAGCTGCTCATTCGTAGCAGATTCTCCAGCAGCGACAATGTACTTGTATCCGGCTAAAACACGGTTAGCCACACGCTATCAAACACTCCGCACCCGTTAACTGAACATACCGTCAAGTTGGGCATTAGACTTGATCCGTCCATCTGAGACAGCTTTAGAAACAAGAACACGAGAGGGAGGTGCACCAGCCTTGGAAAGAATGGCTAGCGACTGAAGTAGAGTACCGGTCGCCTTCTCGATGGGCTGCTCGCCATCAACGCCAGCTTCTGAAAGCACGGCCTCGAGAGACGCAGCAGTCTTTGCATTCTTTGAGATTTCAGTTATTTTCTGCTCGGGAAAACCTAGGCGGTTCAACTTTGCGATAAGATCTTCCATGGCTGTGATGATGGATTAATTCTACGATAATAAGAACTACACCTAAAAACAAACTTTTCTTTGTACCATCTAAAACAGCACGTCAACAAGCTGAAAAACTAATGTCCAACTAAAGACATATAAGAGTTTGGGTGAGAAAACTGTCCAAATAAAGAGATGAGTTCTCAATGCATAGCATGCTCCAGCAACTGCCAGTGCTGAAAGCGAATAAAAGAGTACAGCGTACTGTGCATGCTGTCTCCCGGGAAATTTACCTTTAAATAAACTGTTCCTCGAAGCTAGCCAGAAAAATGGCCCCGACATGTTGCTGAAATACATTAAAAGTCCCACCAGCACGGGGTTATAGGATTTGACTCCATTATAGCTGTTGCTCAAGTCCAGAGATGAAAGTGAATTAGTATTTCCCATAGCAAAGAAAGACGCCTGCTCCAGTAAGACAATCGATATAGCCCGAACAGCTGGTGTGGCGTTATCATCAAACACCGGCGCTCGGATAAGACAAAATCGCATCAAGTGTAAGAGACCTATCAATGGAATGTTGACTATTCTGCTTTGACCAAACAAGAAGAATTCAAATATCGTGAATAGATCATCAGAAACGTGACTGCGGTGAATATCCTCGCCGATTATATACTTGAATCCAATTATTAGCAAGGATAAGATGATGGTCACATATACCAGCTGGGCTAGTGCTAGCAACGTTGTTGCATCAGCATCGGCAGGCGATATAAATAGAATTTGAGCAGCCCATGTCGGAATAGGATCACCAGCCTCCACGGACATCATGGCCTTGAAGCGCATCGATGCTAAAGCTAGTAGCATAGACAGAATCGCTCTGCTCCGCTTGTTAAGAATATCAAACGATAGATTAGTCAAATCGTAGGCATTCCATCCATATGTTGCTATAATAAGAATCCACAGAAACGACGGGTATTGAGCTAGTTCTTTGGCGATATCAGGACTGCCCGCCCATTTCTGGCCGGTCTGATTCCATTTTCTCACAACAGCAAAGACTCCTAAAGATATTGCCCAGTATAGTGTTTTTGGAGAAATTTTCTGAAATCTAAAGCAGAGTAAAAAATTCAAAGTCAGCCATCCGCTAAGAATCCAATACCAAAAGTGGTGCTCTTCCTCGACGTTAGAGCTACCAAACATTGTAGCAGTGTATAGTCCAATAATTGCAAGAAATGAATATGCTATATTATGATTGTTGTTTTGTAAAAACTGAACTAAGGCAAGAATAACAGCCGTTGACAATACTGCTAGCCCCACATGCAAGTAAAAGAAATTATAATTACTTGAAGAGCGAGATAGAAGTTCTTGTGCCAGCTTTAAATATTTCAGACCATCGATAGTAGCATGTGAAGCTAAATACCTTCCACCTAAACATTGAAGTAGGGGTATACCGTCCATATTCTCAAGTTCTATATCAAAGCATTCCTTGGGCGCATAAGATGAAAATGCTTCAGAAATTATATGTGATACCTGATTAAAATTCATCTCCACAAGCTGAGCTTGATCCCTCTCGCTGAAAAGCTCTAAAATTTCTGGAATTACAACACCTATGCTGTTCTTAGGAATTGGAAACCCAAGTAAACTTGCCAACGACGGAACAATATCAGTTTGATCGACCCGTTTTTGATAATTGAAGGAGTCATCAAATCTGGCTTGGAATTCGGGAATATGCTTTCTTCGGGAAAATTTAGGGCTCATAAACACCAATCCGGCCGAAGTTTCGCCCGCTGATGATCCACCGTGGTTTCCAGCATCGTTCATACCGTGGTCGCCACAAAGAACTATTAAAGTGTTTGATAGCTTGTTGTTAGTTTCTATAGCCGTGTAAAGACGCTGTATAATTCCATCCATTTCTTTCTGTTTTCGAGGCATGTACACACTTCGAGGTCCACCTTTATGACCTATATGATCCAGACCGAGATAATGGAGAATCATAGTATCCCATTGGACCTCATTAAGCTCTTCGTCCAGATGCCTAGTCACATTATGATCGACTTCTGTGAAATCAGAAACGAAGAAGCTGGCAGTTCCGTCAGTTTTGTTGAAGAGATTAGGAAACAACTTGATCCAAGTATCATCACCAAACATATGTATTCTTTTCCCTTGTAATATGAGTTCCAAAGGCCAACTATCTTGATTTGCGAGCGTCGACGAGGTATCTGACTCGGCAATATTGAGCACAGCGTCCAGAAAGTTGGGAAGGGAACCTGAAGTAATTGCTTTTAACCTTGGAAGAGTAACTGTAGGAGATGAAGCGTGCGAGGTGAATCCAATGGCATTCCCTGAGGACAGAAGACTGTTTATTAGATTAATACCCATTTTGCAAGACCATGCATACCTTTGAGTGAAAAACATTGAAGATTCGTTCGAGAAAACAAAGTCACTACAAGGGTTAGTTAAACAAATATAAGTCAAATGAACGTACCTTCGTAGAGCATCCACAAGCATAAAAATCATTCGGTCGAAAGAGGCATCGGGGACGTCCAGCATCTCGTCATGAGCAAAACCCGATAGCGTCGGCTTATATGGAAAAAAACCATTTGAAAAAAGTGCAATTCCCAGAATTTCAAGTAAGATTGTAAGCACAATCAATAATCGACCCATGTTGGCGGTACTTCCCGCCCGTTGAGGACAGTTGCGGATGCTAAACAATTTTTAGAAGAAACCAAGATAAACATTAAGACACAAAAAGTTGCAAGTCAAAAAAGTAATAAAATAGAAATAAATATTTAGAATAGTGTTTCACTTGATATACAGCAGCTACGGGTCGGGTCTCTTTATGCCATAATATACACAAACTATCATACAAGAAAGTTATTTTAAGTCCGAGTCCCAAACATTACAATACGGGCTCAGAAGGGTAGTTGTTTGCATCGACGGCGGCCTGGAACGTGCTTTCAACATGGTCACAGACTTGAACAAG
This sequence comes from Trigonopsis vinaria, assembly GCA_030582095.1. Taxonomy (NCBI): domain Eukaryota; kingdom Fungi; phylum Ascomycota; class Trigonopsidomycetes; order Trigonopsidales; family Trigonopsidaceae; genus Trigonopsis; species Trigonopsis vinaria. Next base: position 263,593 of record JAKTWP010000010.1, on the reverse strand, counting down.
ATCGTCTAAACCTTTCTCAAGGGCCTCAATAGCAGTTATTTTACCTATAAATTCACGTTAGAACAACCACAAGCATTTTGTAGTCTATACCAACCGTAAGTTTGAATGCGAATATTCATCTTAGCTTCCGAAGGATGAGGGATCGAATAACCGCAAAACTCGACCTCGGGACTGAGAACCTCGTCAGAAAATTTTTCTAAAGCTTTTGGAAAGTGCGAACTCACTTCTTGAGAATAATATAGCGGAGAGAGTTACCGAGAGTGTGGTCTTCATTTTTGATTTGGAATGAAGCAGCTGTTCCGTCTTCAGAAGCTCCAGGCAGCTGAGAACGAGGTGTTAGATGGTGTAGATTCAATAAATAAGCAAGCCATAAAAGTGTAAATTTGGATGAGAAAGGATTTCCCCAAGAAACTTGTGACCTTTGGTGGCTACTTACAATGACAATTTTATCTTCATCGATGGTGACCTCGGTTTCAGGAACGACAATCTCTTCATTATTATCCTGGCTGCTAACAGCATCAGCCATCACAGTATCTTTTGCGTCGTCGCTCATTTCGCTGTTTTCTGGTTTGGCTGTCGTTTAAACGGTGAAAAAAAAAATCTTGAGAAAGCGGCTCACCTCACCGACATCATCGCGATGAGCCACGAAGCCGAGAAGGCTGCGTTGTCATCTCCCGGACTTGCAACTGGCTCTATATCTGTTGTGGACCTATTATCTTCTGAGGACACCTTTGGTCCGCTGCTTCGGTCCCTGCAACACGCGGGAATGATCCCCGCGTTGAATATGGAAAGTGGTTTTACGCTAATAGCACCTATAGAGTCTGCTATTGGCGATACAATACTGGATAAGGATTTACTAGAATATTTGGTAATTAATTCGACAGTTCTATCGGATTACGTTGTGGAACATGGCCACTATGTTTATCCAACTTGGGCTGTCTCATCCCTGACAGGAAACCCTTTACCTATTCGAGTCGATAGTGTTCCTGATAAAGGAAGTGGCGACGGAATCATTCGTATTGGTAAAACCCGTGTTGTGAAGAGTGATTGGTTAGCTTCTAATGGCGTTATTCAAGTCATCGAACGGATTCCAGACCAGCCTGTACCGGTGTGCGATATGATTTCCAAAGACTTATTCGATGCCTCGGGGAAGCGAATTTCCTACAATAAATGGTCGGTGTTTAGTGAATTTCTTGAAAGACTTTCTCTATGTTCTCACAAGACCTATTTCAATGGCCGAACGTTGTTATTACCTTCGAACGATGCCTTTAACAGCTTTAACCGCATCGAACTCGACTATTTACACTCACAATACGGATTTTCAGAAGCTTGTCGGCTTATTGAATCATTAATACTTCAAACATCATTTTCGGTTCAACAGCTATCTGAGCTGCCACAAAATGTTCAAACTCTTGCTCGGGGCGAAGTTGCCATTAGCTCGCATTCATCCGGTTCTGTGTCTATTAATACGCCGCATGGTGATATTGAGACCGCTTATACAGACTTTATAGGGTCAGATGCTCCTGTTCATTTGATTGATGACCTTGTTTGGACAAGAGAAGACGTTCAATTCAATCCGATGAAATACCTTTACGGCTTGAACTGTTCTGAATTTGTGGAGATATTACGTTTTCGCTCGCTAAATAACTTAATTGAGGACAATAGCATTGTGCAAACTCTATTTGTGCCAATCAACGAGGGCCTTCAAAACGGTGGGCCTACCGGCAAGAACCATCTACGGTATCATTTTGTAGAAGGGCAAATATACCTTGATCATGATCAGCTATTAACTTCCAAAGCTCAATTGAACCATTTGCGAGGAGGTCAGCGTTTATGGTTAACCGAGGAAGCACATACAGATGGAAAGGGGTGGTATTTAAATCACCGCATGCGTGTTCTTGATTCTAAGCCTATCCAAATTGGAGAGACACTTATTTATCCTGTCGAAGAGTGCATTAAAATGCCTACTACTATCGCGTCGGTTGCTGGTCAAATTTTGTATTCCTCTACCAGCTTTCAATATCTAGCACGGTTTGGAATATTTGATTATGAGAACTCGGAAGGGATCACGGTATTTTTACCTTTGAATGGGGCTTGGAAAAAGCTTCACATGATTCAAGACTATCTCAATTACAATGCTGAACTTCTCGAAGAAACAGTCAAGAGCATGATTTTGACTGAGCCTGTCTATGTCGACAACTGTAACGGTACATTTGGAAATCTTGCTGGTGGTGAGACTGTTGTTTCCTGTACTGCTGACGGATCGTTATTTTATCTCAACGGCCTCCCCTACCACACTAAACAAACGGATCTTCTTACCTCGCATGGACCCATACATACCCTTGAACAAGTTCCACTACTCGAGGGAATGGAAATTACTCCACGAGGACTCATTGGTGCATCGCATCAAACGCTTCTGCTCTCTCTTCTTGACGACCGAAACCTCTCCTACGTTCTCGATGGACCTACTCCGTATACTGTTCTGGTCCCTCTAGATAATGCATTACGTTTTGATAATATCACTTCTGATACGCCATTTATTGACAGCTTACTGAAGGCTCACGTCATTGCTACTTCTGCGTTTGAAGATATGTTTAACGGTTCCCAGTTCCCCACTCTCATTTCTGGTGTTCACGTCACCGCTCAGTCACTGGGAGAAAATGTGTACTCTCTCAAGTTTTCTCCTGGTATTTCTAAGCATGTTAGAATCCTACGCTCAGGGGGCACTTCTGTTGGAGGCTCAGTGGTGGTGCTTGACACTGACATTTTGCCCGATTGGCTACTACGGGATGGCGGAGTACACATGAAAACATGGCTGGCACTTTTGGTGGGTACTCTCTGTGGTGCGATTTTGATTTTCATAGCTGTGGCGATATGCTTCTGCTGGACGCTTCTGCCCAAACGCACAGCGCGACGGTCACCATCGGAGACAGATCCGCTTTTACAGGCTACTCAACATCCTCACCAGGCACGTCGACAGCTTTCGCGTTCACAGAGCCGAAGCGGGCCCGTCAACGGAGGGGGAAATCTTGACCCTGTGTCCGACTCCGGCACCGGTCCGTCAGCGGCGATTGACACCGGCAGCACCAGGCGGAAAGGACCTGGCTACGTACTCAACTGAACTCTTACAGCAACAGCATCATCTATATTTAAATAAATATATAGTTTTTTGGGATATTTCAAAGCGTTTTCTTTGACTTTTCTTCGTAATTTGAAACACTCCGAGGTCATCAAAAAGTGACAATAGTGTTTGTCTTGTTCTTTTATAAAGGCAGAAAAAAAACGTAAAAGAAAACCCAGTAGAAACAACGAAATCACAGATGAGTTCCACACGAAAAGTCGTCGTTCTTCGAGGTGATCACGCCGGTACCGAGGTTGTTGAGGAAGCACTCAAAGTACTCAAGGCTGTTGGTCGTCTTCGCAATGTGGAGTTTGACTTCCAGGAGCACCTTATTGGCGGTGCCGCCATCGATGCTACCGGCGAACCCTTACCTGATGTCACCCTTGAGGCTTCCAAGGCTGCTGATGCCATTCTCTTGGGTGCTGTTGGTGGACCCAAGTGGGGAACCGGTGCTGTCCGACCTGAGCAGGGCCTTCTCAAGATCCGAAAGGAGTTGGGCTTGTACGCCAACTTGCGACCTTGCCAGTTTATTTCCGAGTCTCTCACTTCTTTAAGCCCTCTCCGACCCGAAGTCGTCAAGGGTACCGACTTTACTGTCGTTCGTGAGCTCACCGGTGGTATTTACTTTGGTGAGCGAAGCGAGGAAGATGGTAATGGTGTTGCTTCTGATACTGAGGTCTACTCGGTTCCCGAAATCGAGCGAATCACTCGAGTCGGTGCCTACTTGGCTCTCCAGCAGAACCCTCCTGCCAAGATCTTCTCCCTAGACAAGGCTAACGTTTTGGCTACCTCTCGTTTGTGGAGAAAGACCGTGACTCGTGTCATTGCTGAGGAGTTCCCCACATTGACTCTCGAGCACCAGCTCATTGACTCGGCTGCCATGATCCTCATCAAGAGTCCTCGAACACTCAACGGTGTCGTCATTACCACCAACATGTTTGGTGACATTATTTCCGATGAGGCCAGTGTTATCCCTGGATCTTTGGGCCTTTTGCCCTCTGCATCTTTGGCTTCGCTCCCCGACACAAACAAGGCTCTCGGTCTCTACGAGCCTTGCCACGGAAGTGCTCCTGATTTGGCTCCGGGGCTTGTCAACCCCGTCGCTACCATTCTTTCCGCTGCTATGATGCTTCGACTTTCCCTTGATCTCAAAGAGGAGGCTGCTGCTGTCGAGGCTGCAGTCAAGAAGACCATCGACGGTAAGGATATTGGTGGCTATGATATCCGAACTGGTGATCTTGGTGGTTCTGCTTCTACTTCTGAGGTAGGTGACGCTGTTGTTAAGGCTTTGGAGGAATACTGGGCTTGAAAAAGGTTATGTCTCATGATAGTATATATTAAAAAGGTTTTCGAATTACATTGGGATTTATCTGTAGCTCATCAATATCATTTGTAAGATCGTTAAAGTTTTGGAATAATGTACAATTCTAGCGAATTACCGATTCAGAAAGCATCGCAATAGAGGTAAAGGGGAGTTCTTCAGTAGAGAAGGATGATCTATTGAAGGTTAGACATGTCAATATCGTGCGGTTAAGACTTACGTAGTCGAAGGTGAGAGTATTTTGAGGCCGCGGATATGAGTATCCTTTCCGCTCTGATGATTCGATAAAATCTCGAGCCGTATGAGGAACGTTTTAAGTAGCCCACTGAAACAGTTAATTTTAATTGATCTTTCCCACGACCGTACTTACGTTCTATTAACGTTCTCCATAGTAATGTGAGTCCATCCCGCCGGCTCGTCAAGCTTGACGATTGCAACTTCCTCAAGATCATGATAGCCTGTACCCGCAAAGACGGCTATTTCAGAAGGTGTGTATGACTCGTCTCGCGCGTATGAGCAAAACACGCATATCCGCTCTACCGTTACGCGCTTAGCGAAGTGTATGTCGACATAGTGAGGTTGTGGGCCGTCCGACTGCCAAAACCGATCGAGCGAATCATCCTGAAGAGCTTCTACTCCGCATCCTGGCTTGAAGGAGGAAAGCGACCAGCTCGCGATGTTGCCAATGTCAGTCAGCTCGAGGTACTCGAGATCAAGAAACACGTCCTCTGCAACCTCAACTATTTCTAGAGGGAAATAAGAAATTTATACTCGTATAAAAGTAATATACATACCGCTTGTTGGAGTTGCAGAGCCATCAGAGAGACCTGTCATCTCCTCATTGGCCTCGAACATTACTGGGACATGCAAGACTACAGTAGATTCGTCCCAACTCACCCACAACTGCAAAGTTGACCGCAACCACGAAATTTCCTCGGGAAAATCACGAAGGAGTTTAATATTATAATAACTTTACTAATTGGAATATTTCTCTACGAAGCAAATCAAGCCGAGACGGAAGATTACGATCTCTTGTGAGAGGATTACGGCTAAACTAGAGTATGCCCGAACATTCTAATGTGATCTATAAAACAGATTAAACTCATACGTAAAAGCAAGTATCCTATACCTTGAAACTATGAATTTTGAATGATCTCATTATAATTCCCCCATCACATAATGAGATTTGTGAATGAACCTGTGTTGGAGAATTGGGCCTCAGACACTTAGAAAGCTCAGACGAACGACGTTCCGGATCGATGTATAAGACGGTTTAGGATGTATCAAGGGTAAATAGAATAGCATCGTGTATAATCTTAGAAGAGTTGATGTGCTAGAGACCCTTCATGCAGCGTCCTGACGAGCTAAGATATGAGCAGGTGGCGCTGTTAGGCGAAAAAGACTAGAAAGCATATAAATATCAGACATGAGACTTCGAGAAATTAGTGTAGACCGTTCACTGGGATAGATCATATTCTGTGGAATACCACGTAATATATCGAAAAGCACCCGTCAATTCATGTGATACTATCCTCCTCTACATCATCATCTGAGGCAGGAGCTTCGTCGAGATCAAATACGGAGTATCGGTCATTTTCCGTAGAAATAATACAGCCCACCCTTCTTCCAGTTCGACCATTCAGTGCGAGAGCACTAGCAGGGAAGCTTGAATTGTAGTCACGGACTAACTGCGGTTGAATGGAGATGGGAGGTCGGGTAGATAACAAGGTCACAAGAGATACGCCATTTAAAAGCTCGACGGCTGCGTATTCCATAACTTCGGGACGAAAGTCGAAAGTCAAGAGCTGCTGATTTGAGTCTTCGCCATCCACTAGCAGCATTAAACTCTCGTCATCAATAAATTCCAAGCTTTTAATCTTTAAATTTTGATCTGATTGAGGTTTCCATTTACAGGCCGACGGCGGCCCCCCAATAAAGGGCCCATTTCTATTTTCAGTGTTCAACGTGTACATGAAGGTACATACTTCAGCCGAGTTTGGCGGATCAATGCAAAGGGATATGAAGTACAAAGACTCTTTTTCTGAAATATTAATCATTCGAGTTTTCAAAAAAGCTTGGCCAACATCTCCAGAATATTCGTCGCGTGCAACAATCGTTATACTTTCACCAATCTCAATCTGCTCTAGCATTTTCTGAGATGCTCCTCCAAATGCCTCGACACAAGACTTTAATGCATGCGAAAGATATAATTCTATAGAGTCATTATCGTAGGGTAGCAAAAACGGCTGTATAGTTGATTCATGTAAAGTCTTGTCCAAGTAGTGAGACACATTGTAAACATCTATATCAAAATCTTCCAGCTCACGATCTTCGCTTGCCGTAAATAGAGAATGAACTTGATCAAGCCACCCAAGAAAAGAAAGAAAAATGCCATATTCAAGGTTTAACTCGTTAATCATCATTTTCACTTTTCCCATGACGGCAAAAATTGCTTCCAAACTAGCCGAGAATGGTTCAGGTGACAGCCCGAGTGGCTGACCGCGCTGCCACCAACTGGCCAAGCCCCGGGTGCTTGACAAAAATACAGCCAAACGTTCACACGCTGGAAGAATATTCAGGATTAGCGTCTTTCGGATATTTTGATAACCATTTGAAAAGACTTTTTTGTATTTTTTAAGCATCTTGTCGGTCAGCGTATCCCGTAGCCATTCATTCATTAAGGGATCTGGAATGCCCGTGACTAATATTTCAAATAGGAAATCAGAGGCATTGCCCTCAGAGTCGCTGAGATTCTTTAAAGAATCAAAATAACCGGCCTGTAACTGTTTCATAGTCTCAAACTCTTGTTGACAAACTTTAAGGTTGTCATCCACGTATTCAAGCAAAGCGCGTACACGGCCTGAAAGGCCTGCTATTTTTGCTAAATACGATCCCTGGCGTAAAATAAACCAAAAATTTACAGGGATGAGATTAATTGAATCTTCTTGGGATCGTATGAATATGTTTTTGGAAATGAGAGAAGTCGAGTCATGGCATATTATTTCACCGTCTTGATCAGACAAGGTAATATTACCAAGATCAAGATAGTCTGAAATGTTTATATTTATCGACCGGGTATCAAACGAGGTAAGACGAAATTCCAACTCGTCAAGGGTTCCTTCTGCTTCGGTATTTAGTATTGATTCGACAAAAGCTTTCGAAGTGAAGGGGCTATTTGGCGCAGATGCAGAAGATATTGGTCCAAGTTTAGGCATTTTTGAAACTATTTCCAGCTTGAAAATATCTTGTTTGTCTTTCTCATAGCTCGGAGCTAGACTTGGGCGAACCCAAGTTATGAAATTCCTCCTGTCGGTAGAAGCATCGTCGAGAGTTTTACCATCGAGTCGTGATAGCATTTTACCTGTTTCGGTCGAATATGTCTGGCAGTAGCCTGTAGAAAAAGCCAAAGTCAATTGCTTGCCTAGGTCGATTAGCTTAGAATGATCTCTCTTCGCTTGATCTTACCATCTGGGCGCCATGAAACACAGTGCACTTTTGCTAAAGGATCTTTAATCTGTACCTCCCATACCAGATAGCCACTCAAGCGAAACAAAGCTAGACTTCCATCTTCAAATACTGTAAAAAGGAGGTCGAGATTCGGACACCAGCTTGTAAGAGAGGGAATTATTCGAGATTTAAGGCGCTTATCAGCAATAGAAGAGAATTCAATTCTCGGGACATCCGTAGCAGGCTCCATATCTCACGATAGGCTAGCGCTGTTTTGGTTGTGTCCCTTCCAGGTGTAAAGGCTGTAGTCGAGAAAACAATACTCCCGTCTTCGCTTTTTTTTCAACAAACTCTTTATCGCTACAAATAAGGAATCAATTGCAATTTTGCTTTTCCTTTTACTTCGTGTAGATAAAACGACGGTGGATGAGAGCGATTGTAAATGGATGAGCTTGACCTGCAAATCTGGAAACCACCGTATTCCAAATTAAATATACAATTATATATCCTGATTTCGTATATTTTACACGTGTTTATCTGGGCAAAAAGCGAATCATTGCTCGATGTTGCATCACGCTTGGGCGCGTTTATAAACATCGCGACTCGCCATTCTCTCTCCTTCAACCGAGCGCGCGAAAACATCACAGAGACCATAGCCAAAACTCGAGAAGGTTTTCTCTATTTTTAATTATTTATCAGCATAATATCAGGCTGTATAAGCCTCAAGGAATATTATGAATTCCGATATCACAAACAAGGCTTTCAGACCGCCTTCGGAGCAGTCAAAGCTGGAGAATAAATCTCTGAAGCAAGGTATGAGTATTGAGCTTGAAATTTTCTTTTTCTAGGTTTGATTTTTTTAATAATTGTACTAATGGTTTATTCTCAGCTGCACCTTTCCAGCCATCTCAATCGCAGACACTATGTCGAAACATCCTTATCCATGGGTTTTGCAAATACGCCGATAAAGGGTGCATTTTCAAGCATGATACCGTACGATCTGATTTCATTGCCATTGCTTGATTAGCCAGTCTAACCTTTGCTAGGCCGAACAAGGCCAGGTGGAAAGCCAAAACGGCTTGAATAGCACATCTACGCCTACATCGACCATTTCTAGATCGGAAGGGTACGTTATTTTGATAGTAATTGTCTTTAGTTTTACTAATAGGGTGTGCTTTAGGAAAAAATTCAACTTTGAGACGCCTTCGTTTACGCCTGGCGGTCGACCATCTAGCGGTCCTAAATCTAATGTGTTCAAAGGAATGGATGCTGCTCCTTTTGTTCCTAGAGGTATTTTATTGCTCTTTGTGTGATAATGGTAGCTTGCTGACTGGTCTAGGGGATGCTTCTGAGTCTGTTGAAGGGTACTTAGGGAGATATGATATCATGGCTTATGGCTAACTTTAATTAGCAGCCCAGTTCGTCAGTATAACAGTCTTAATGAAGACTTTAATTCTTTTAATATTAATAATGAAGTATGTGAAACGGTATTTTTTTGACGCGTTTCTAACAAAGAGCAGCCGTCGTTTGAGGATAACTACTATGAAAACGCTTCTGAGCCTTCCGTCAATCGTTCTACTGCCGAATCTCATAGGACTCCCCAGTTTTCTGCGGCAGAACTTATTCGGGACCCTAGCACCCCGGCACCGGCTATTCCTTCCTCTGGTGGATATGATTTTGCTCAGCAGACGTTCTTGCACCAGGGAAACACAGACATGTACTTTCAGCCTACTGCAAGATACCAACCTGTAAGTCTGTTTTAGTCACGTTTGCTCCTTACTTATAGATATCAGTTGCAATATCATCTCTATTGCCCAAGGCCACCTTACCGTGGAAATATTCCATTGCACTTGAAATATGCACATGACTTTTTCCTCTCTGATTCTTTGCGGGAAGATATTCAACGGAAGAACCAGGCCTCTGTTCAGAAGCTTCCTCGTGAGTACCACCTAATTATCGATTGTGTCAAATTAACCTGGTTCAGAGTCTTCTCTACCCGAGGAGGTGTTATCATACCATTCCTTTGTGCCTTTAGATATCAATCTTGCCAAAGACATTTCCACATTTGGCTATCCTAGTTGGCTTTACAAGACACAGTCTTCTACCGATGGAAACCAGTACGCCATGAGAAGGATAGAAGGTACGTTTTCAATATCTTGTAGTACTGTTCTAACCGATTAGGATTCACTCTTGTTGATGAGCGAGCCATCAATACAGTTCAACTGTGGAAGAAGATTTCTAATCCTGCTGTTGTGTCTCTAGTTGAGGCATTCACTACACATGCTTTTGGAGATAGCTGTAGGTCTGAAGCTTCTTCAAGTGTTTCAAACTAATTTCATTTAGCTATTGCCTTTATATTTGAATACTTTCCTCTCTCGCTCACTCTTCACGATGTTTATTTTGGTCCAAATTCAAGATTTTATATCGAAGCCCATAAGGCTGAAAGCGAGGAGGTGTTACTCAATTACCTTGCCCAGCTCAGTTCGGCTCTTTTAGACATTCACTCTGCTGGTCTATCTGCTAGAATCATCAACTTGAAGAGCGTCATTTTGACAGGAAAGAATCGTATTCGGTTAAGCAAATGTGGAATCCTAGATGTCATTCAATCTGATGATATCAGCTCTGCAGAGGAGCTGCAGCAGCAAGACTTGTTCAAACTTGGAGCCTTGTTTGTGCAGCTTGCGACAAATTCATTGATTCTCAAGGGTACTTTTGAGCAATCTCGCGAGGTCATAAGCAAAAAATATTCCTCTGTTTTTGTGTCGGCGCTAGATTATTTGCTGAATCCTTCGACTGAACCCAAGACTATCAACACTCTTATTACGCTCATTGGACCCAGCATTATTACAACTTTTTCCAATGCTCTTAGTTACAATGATACTTTAGAGGACAATCTTGCACGCGAAGTTGAAAATGGGCGACTTTTCCGGCTGTTGACAAAGTTTGGATTTATCAATGAGCGACCTGAGTTTGAGCACGACAATGCTTGGTCTGAGACTGGCGACCGCTACATTTTGAAACTTTTCCGTGACTACGTCTTTCACCAGGTTGATGATAAAGGCAATCCTGTTGTGGATCTTGCGCATGTTTTGAGCTGCCTCAACAAGTTGGATGCCGGCGTGGAAGAGAAGATCATGCTGGTTTCTCGCGACGAACAGAGCTGCTTGATTGTATCTTATAAAGAGATCAAGAGATGTGCTGAAGGCGCTTTCCAAGATCTGCTCCGCGCAAAATAGAAAATATCCTCTTCAAAAGTTGTGTTACCACTCAATATGAACTAGTGGTTTGAAAGGAGGGGATGCTACTGGATAAAATATTCAAAAAAAGACACAAAAAAATGTTTGTATAAGTGACATTTGAGTTATTGTACATTTAGTCGTAGATTTATTAGGCTTCTGGCTGGAGGAAAGGGTTGGCAATGAGTTCTGAGCCGTCAAAAGGCGAGATGAGTTCCAACAACGGTCCTCGAACGACCACGAGGCCGAGCTCTCGAGTGTTTTCAGAAAGAGATCCGGTTTCTGGGTCTTTGAGATGTGTTAGAACTTGAACAGAGATAGAAAGAGTAAGTTTTCACCTTTGAGATATTCGTGGACCTCGTCGAGAACAAGATTCATCAGCTGGTCGTAACCCTTCAAAATGCCATAAACTAGATACCATTAGAGCAATCCTTAACACATCACACAGTAACTTTACCTTCTCGACCACCGGAGAACTTTACTCGTATCTTTTGGTCCTGATACTTGGCCAAGTCGATGATAGCCTCGCGCTTAGGTCGATCTGTGGGTTGGGGTCTGCCACCTCGACCGCCACGGTTGTTTTGATGATTTCCCTGTCTACCTTGATTGTTCTAACCCGGTTAGCCAGTTGCTCTCTCTCTGGTCCCTCGAGTGCCTCACCCTGTCCATGTTGATTTTGAAAGTTGGAAGTGAAAAATGGTTGCCATGTAAAAATTCAAATCCATCACAAAAAAAAAAAGCCCCAAACTCAACAATGAAAACAGAGTTGAAAAGACAGACAGAAAATTAAAATTACAAATAAACGTTTTTCATTATAATTTAATAGTTTAAAGCACAAATAACGCAGAGGAAAGTAAAAATAAAAAAAAAAAACACAGAGCGTTAAGCCGCAGTTACCGAAGCAACGTGTTTCCCAGCAACAACCCCACGCGGAACAAAACAAAGCGAAGCAGCCCGGATTTTTCAAAAGCGCACACTTCGCAGGCTTTTCTTCTTCTTCCTTCATTCGTTTTAATTGTTTTTTGTGCCAGTGATGGATATCAATGTGCTCTTAGAGAAGGCTATTCTCAGTTCGGGTATGTTCCTGGTCTCTTAGAAGGGGGGCAGAGACGGTGTTATAGTGGGGTCAAGAGAAGCACGGACAGGCAAAATTCCGATTGCGTTTGGGTCTCAGGATCACTGTTGAGAGGTGGCAACCACTTTGATTGTATCCTATAATGTGCTGCATTGCCCTAGTATCTCTTAGTGATGCTCTGTTTATCCCTCAGTTGCCACTTTTCCTCTCTCCTCCCACAGATCCGTTTATTATTTTCTACGGAAGCTAACAACCTGTCTCCTTTTAGATCCTGTCGAACGAGAAAGAGCCGAAAATGATTTGCTGGCTATATCCAGAGACCATTTTGTATGTTTTTTTTTCACTCTTGCAGCTATTTGCAAAGACGATTGTGAGGAGGATGCCGCTAACGTTTGATCTAGGTTCCATATCTACAGATGTTGACAGAGTCGCTTGGTAATGAAAACCAAAAAGTCGAAGTTCGAATGCTGGCTGCTCTTGCTTTAAAGAATCAGCTGGCTGCAAAGGTACCCACACTCAGAGTAGTTGACAGCCGCAAAACTAACTTTACCTATAGGATCCCAAAACAAAAGCTCTCAATACACAAAGATGGTTTGCTCTAGACGAAAATATAAAGACTGTGGTTAAGCAGACGGTATGGATACGGTTATAATATATTTTCTTTTGACAGACACTAACACCTAGCTTAGGCGCTTCAAGCCCTTATCGCCTCCACTGAACGAGTTGCTAATGCTTCAGCTCAACTTGTTGCTGCCATTGCCGATATTGAGTTGCCTCAAAATGGCTGGAACGATTTGATGGTGGCTCTCGTTGGCAATACCGCAGGTGATAAGCCCGATCACGTCAAGTGTGCCTCTTTGAAGACGATCGGTTACATTTGCGAAACGGCCGATCCCAGCAATCCTGGTGTCGCCTCCCAATCCAATGGTATTTTGACTGCAATTGTTCAGGGAGCTCAGTCTTCGGAAAAATCCACCGTTGTCCGATTAAACGCCATCCATGCTCTTGTCAACTCACTCGAATTTATTGGCGAAAACTTTAAGCGACAAAACGAACGTGACTATATTATGCAGGTTGTCTGCGAGGCTACTCAAGCTGACGATACTGAACTCCAGGGTGCTGCCTTCGGTGCTCTGTCACGTATAATGAGCACCTACTACCCTTACATGCAGCTCTACATGGAGAAGGCTTTGTTTGGTTTGACTGTTGAAGGTATGAAGAATGAGGACGAGAATGTCTCCTGTATGGCTGTCGAATTCTGGAGCACCGTTTGTGAAGAAGAGATTGATATCGCTCTTAGCGCTTCCGATCCATATGAGGATGGATTGGTCGCTCCCCGTCATAACTTTCAGTTTGCTAATTTGGCGATGGGTCAGGTTTTATCTACTCTTCTTGAGTTGCTTACCCGCCAGGACGAAGATGCTGATGAAGACGACTGGAACGTTTCCATGGCTGCTGCTGCCTGTCTCCAGCTCTTTGCTCAAAACTGTGGCTTCAATGTTGCTGCCCCTGTCTTGCAGTTTGTTCAGGAGAACTTGGGTCACCCTGATTGGCGACGCCGTGAAGCATCCGTGATGGCATTCGGTAGCATTTTGGAAGGCCACGATCAGACTGCTACTGCCAGCCCTGAACACAGCACGTTTGTCCAGCTCATTGGACAGGCTTTGCCTCCGATTTTGAATTTGATGCAAGATCCTTCTCTTCAAGTCAAAGATACGGTTGCTTGGTGTTTGGGACGAATTGCTGACTTGGTTATTGATGGTATCTCAACCGATGAGCACTTGCCTGCCATTATCAATGCATTGGGCGCTGGTCTCCAAGATCACCCTAAGGTTTCCACAAACTGCTGCTGGACTCTCATTAACCTTACCGAACAGTTCAATGTCGATGGCGCTTCTAGTGAAACTGCCCCTATGTCTCGCTACTACGACGCTTTGATACCCGCATTACTTATTGCCTCTGATCGAAACGACAACCCCAATTCTGTTCGAACCTCAGCATATGAAGCCTTGTCTACTTTGGTTATATACGCTGCACATGATGTCTTGCCTACTATTCAGGCTATAAGTCTGACTGTTACCCAACGATTGGAGGCTTCGCTTGTCTTGCAGTCTCAAATTGGTACGAATCTTGAGGCTCGAGTTTCTCTAGAAGATTTACAAATTAATCTTCTTGGCCTCTTAACAAACATTATTAGACGTGTTGGTGGTGAAGTATCGAGCATTGCCGATCCCTTGATGCAGCTATTGTTGAACCTTCTTCAGAATAAATTACCCAACTCATTCATTGAGGAAGACGTTCTCATTGCTATTAGTGCTATTTGCATTGGTATTGACAGCGCTTTCCAGAAATATGCTGACGCTTTTGTTCCTTTCTTGGAAAGTGCACTTGAGAATGCTGAAGTCAACAGCTGTAATACTGCCGTTGGTTTAGTTGGTGACCTGTGCAATGCTCTTGGTGTGAATGCCGCTCCTTACTGCGATCGATTAATGCAGTTGTTATTGCAAGACTTGCAAAAGGAGAATGTGCGACGTGATTTAAAGCCCACTATTTTGTCGTGTTTTGGCGATGTCGCCACCGCGATCGGACCTCACTTTGAGCGATTCCTTGTCGTCGTTGCTAGTGTTCTTAATCAGGCGGCTATGATGAAGATTACTCCAGACTCACCTCTGGAGATGATTGAATATGTTGCCACCTTGCATGAAGCCATTATCGATGCTTACGTCGGCATCGTTGCTGGCTTGCGAGATTCACCTGATGTTCTCAAACCTTATTTACACCAAATCTTTGGCTTCCTTTCTGTTGTATACACCGATCGCGCTCTTCTTAAGACTGAAAGCGTTGTCCGATCTGTGGTCGGACTTTTGGGTGACATTGCTTCCATGTATCCCAACGGTGATGCTAGCATTTACTATAAGGAGGACTGGATCAATGACTTGGTTAAGCGAGCTCGATCGTCGGCCAATTTTTCACCTGCCACTGTTGATACCGCAAAGTGGGCTCGCGAGCAAGTCAAAATTCAGGTTTCTATAGCTAACAAGGCTATGTAAAATAGCTGAACTTCATTCGAAAGTCTGTTATGGGAATGGTGCACTTGATACCTTCATAGTAAGAATACTACTTGCTGCAGTGCGACTTAACATTTACCCATTGTCTCAGACTTCGTTCAGACTTGGTTCAGTTGATATTTTTCTAAAAAAAAAGGCGTCCAGGAGGCTGTCGATTTCCCATTTTCTGCATTTAGAAGAAAATAGCTCAGCGACTTTGGCTGTGGTAAGAAGTAATGATTTTTTAAGTGGGGTGGACATGTTACACAATCAAGTGGCTCAAGTTTTCTTGTTTCTACTTCTTATGTTTTTGTCAACTTTCTCGAAAAGGGAGTCTTGATTGTTGAACTTTGTTTTGTTCCTCTGTTTGTGGAATCATTTTCATCATGTGTTTATATATTTTCTGTTCAAGCTTAATGTTCCATATAGAGTACAGTTAATTATATTCATGTAGCGTATAATAAGGGTGTTGGTACGACTACTAGGCACGGTGCAGATACATTTGAATTTGAATTACTCTCAGACTAAACACCGAGAACACTTGGTTCGTGTTTTTGGTTTTTTATTTTGTTTTGTTTTGTTATGCTTGGTTTAGTCTTCAAGTTCCTCGACAACGAGGTTGGCATTCGGCCACAGTGTTGCGTCGTCCTTAATGTGAATTTGGGTCGAAGCAGGTACGACTGTGCGAGGCATGGGTGATACCAGCTGAAAGTCGTACTCGTGGACGTATCCGGTAGGAGGCTCAGATGGCGCTGATGACGCGCCCGATCGTCCGTACTCAAGACACGCAACATATGCGTACACGTCCTCTATGGTGTCGTCGCCGCTGAAGATGCGGACCACCCGCTCGCCATTCGGGATGCGTATGCTGACACGTGCCAGGTTCTGGGTACGCAGTGCAGGGCCGGTGGGCACAGGCTCCGGTGCGATCTTGGATGCACGCCACTGAATCCACTCTTGGCGTTTTTGAGTCTCTATCTGCTCCTTTCGTGCCTGCTCTTCTTGCAGCTGCTGCTCGCGAAGCTGTTCTTGTCGTTCCTGCTCCTGTTGCTCGCGTCGTCGGCGGTCGTTGGCAAGCGACTCCTGGTAGGCGCTATCTTGTTGCTGTCTGAGCTCGCGCTCAAAGTTTCGTTCAGCTTGTTCGGAGCGTAGCCGGTTCAAGCCGTCAGAGTGCTGAATGATGACGGCAGTAAACTCGTCAACAATAATTTCGGGGCTAGTCTCGCCTTGGATTCTGCGTAGAATGGACATTCCATGTCCGACACTATACCTGCTAGTGGAGGAGGTGTTTGAAGTCATTCCAATGAGAGCTATAAATGGGAACCTTGAGCAATTCAGTGCGTGTGCAACCTGGTATCCCTCAGGTTCTGATACATCGCCGCCCCAGGCAATCACTTCATTGTCAGCCATGAATGCCGCCATCGACGGGCTCTGGAGAGTGTCGCGGCAGAACTTGTCCGTGTCTTCATGGCGAGGACTTCGCAAAACGACGACGAGGAATTTTAGCTGCTGCCTCGCAGCATCCAAGGCCTGGTTATATCCACCTTCAAACCAGTTGAAGCCTGGGCCGTACTTTTTCTCAAACGAGCTGATAAAGTTGAGAGCACGAGCTTTGGGGTCACGCGCGGTCGCGCACCGCAGTGAGGAAGTAAAAAACATATCAAAGACCTGAATCAGATAGTTCCCCATGTATCCTCCTATTGAGCGGTAGAGTCTCGGCAAAAATGGGAAGATGGATGAGAGTGTGATGAAGAAGGCCGCTAGGCATCGTCTGACAAGGTTCAAGGGAAATACTAACGTCGAAAGCAATCGTGAATTCGAAAATATCATGGGAATATAGAAAATTCCGTTGCCATTATCCCGGATTCGTGGTGCTGGTGGTGGTCCCGCTGGTAGACTGAAGGGAACGTACTGCTCTGGTCCATGATCAGGAATCAAGGGGGGAGGGCGTGCTGCAGCATTGGCAGATGTCGGCATACCCTCATCGAGAAATCTTGAAACTGCAATCTGCATTTAAGGTCAGGTTTGCCACTACACAGCATAGGTGGGTGGTGCTGCCGCCCAACTCGCTCTCTCCGACTCACCTCCAGATTCCAAGACGACGATTGCAGAAGAGCAACAGCCAGACTGACATCGCCTGTCCAATTGGACACAGCTAGAAACTGCTGGAGAAGCTCGTTCTGTGCATCGGTGATGCTCGACATTGCCGGCTCTGTTGACGAGCGTTGGGAAGTTCCTCAAACACAAAGCGAGAGCGGAAAGCGGATGAATACCAACTTCAAATTTAAATCAAATACTATTATACAATAAATCGCAAAAACAATTATTTTTACAGACTAGTACGCTACTCGCGATCTGAAATCCTGGATCTTGCGTTCAACCTGACCTCGTTAGCAAGGATATCGGGCGAAATTCGTAATACTCACTTCTCTTGGAGTTCTGTCCAACTCGTTTGCAATTCGCTGTTTGCTATCGTACGATAATGTAAAGTAGCGCTAAATTTGGTTAAAAAACCATCAGTAACTCGTTGAATGAACATACCTCGCACAAATCGCCATCAATGACATTCTTCACTGGGCTGTAATAACCTCGAAATATCAAATGGTCTCGGCCAGTAAGTGACGTGTAATCGGTTCGAACAAGATTTTCTAAAAGCCTAAAAAACTCCATATCTTGTTTGCTCGAAAAGGGAACAAGAGCACCGATGCTACCTTGGATTCCACTGTACATCACAACCTCAGCTGCCCCTGATCGCAGTTGCACCTTCTGCAACTTCACCGGAACGTCTTGCAAATAGTAGTTTGCAAGGTTTTCGAGCTTGTGTGGAGCACCATTAAGTAGCGGTAACCGGTTTACTAAATATGTGCCATATGGGTCTTCGTCTGCTTCAACTGAGGCCTGCTTAGTGCAACGTACAACAAATAAATTGCCGAATTTGTCACCACCAATGGATGTCTCATAATCCAAGGAGGTAGCTGCGCTAACATGGTGTGCAACAAAGTCGTCTGAGAATGGAATAAACGTATTGGTCGGACGCTTGTAAACAACATAAGTCAATGATTCATGACTGTCGCCAACAACAATGCGCGGTCCATCAACTGAAAGCGAGACAATGGACTTGAGACGAAGATCGGTTTCACCCTTTCGCAAAAGCTGCTTCAAACCTTTGCTATAGAGTCGTAGCTGGCCACCAATGCCAGCCATCAACTTGTCCTCAAAAGCTATCATTGCTAAGCAAGGAACATTCGTCTTGGTTTTGTGAAGAAACTCAAGAGACTTTCCATCGTCGGTGATTTCATAGACGCGAATGTAACCTCCGTCGTGCTGGCTGGAAGATACCTTTAAATCTTTTGCAGTACCAACACATAAATATAGTTCTTCGGTTCCAAATGAACAAATAGCAGCAGAGAAAGCGCCCTCATTGTCGTCGAGTTCTACCTTGGATACAAGTTCATTGGCATTCGGATCGACAATATGTATACAAGACGCCCACGAGCCATCGACTCGAGCATTTCCAAACTCCTGGGGAGATTCATCTACCTCTGAATCTTCTTTTGCAATCTCAAGGCTGAAATTGGTGGCTTTCGTGTTATTGTCGGTCTCAATTACATAAAACAGTGGCTGAGTTGGATGGTCAATAAGCTTTCGAGGAGTATAAGATAAAGGAATAATATCATGATGAAGAGTGTCATTAATATTAGACAAGGAGAAAATTTGTAGACTGTCGTTTTGTAAGCCAACTATACCTTCTTCGCACTGCTCGCTAGTAAAAGAAGAAGCAAATTCCAGAGGTACATATAACAGAGGCTTGAGAGTAAAGGATTGATCGCTGACATATGCAAGCCATGATCGCGACGATAATGCCAATATACAAGGCTGGCCTTGAGCGAAAACCTTAAAAAGTTTGACAGGTTCCGTTCCCAAAAATCTAACCAGAGAATCTGAAAGTGTTCCGGAAACTGAATCCACAGTAGTTCGGAGATAAACACCATTTTGCAGACCCAAGTGGAGATAGAGGGAGTGTGTGGAGTCGGAAATGCTGTCGGGAGAAGATAGCATTCGCATAGAAACAGCGGGAGCAGACAAGGCCTGGACACTAAGTGACTCCAATGTAGAGGAAGGATCAAGAGAAATCATGCGAACAGTGGCATCTTCACAGCCAATGGCAAGAAATTTGCTTCGTGCATTGCCGGGAGGAACGTCACCCAAAGACATACAAAGCACTCTACCAGGAGTTTGCTTGTGCTCTTCATATTCACTCAGTTGAGCCTCATCATCGAGCTCAAAGTAAACAATTTCATTGTTGGATAACGCAACGGCAATTTGTCGGGTATTTGTGGAAACTGCAACAATTTGAGTACCGTCGGGAACCGGCCATTCGACAGCAGACTTGTCAGCCTGTATATGCCTAATACCACCGCTGTGAACTTGAACAAGAGAATCAGGGCCAATTTGCTGAATTGCAAGAGTGCATACAGAAGTTAAAAGACCTGACTCAGTCACTTCTTCGATCGTCTCACCAATTGAAAGAATCAAAGTTCCATCCGCATAAGACAATACCATGTATTGATCATACTGATCATCTTCCTTCAACTTTGTCGTCCAAATTGCAAACGGGCTTCCAGGAAGACCTGAAGATGCCACCTCATTAACCTCAATACCGTGACGGAGAGTACGAAATGTCGAACGATGGCAGCGTCCAGAAACCGTGTATATTTCGGGGGCCTCATCATTATCTTTGAGGCTTTTAATTTTAGTGTCGAGTAAAGGATGTAGGCTGTTTGGGGAGTCGACCAATTGAAGACTGGCAAGATGATGGAGTTCGAAAAGCGCGGGGGGGTATTGATAAATGCTTCCGCCTTCAAAGGATGTAGAATTCAGCTCTTCAACTCCATCGTCTTCAATACCCAAATTTAAAAATTGATAAAGCACATGATTTCCTCCTTCTGCGGCCACGAAAAGATATCCGGCCTTGAGAAGATTCAAAGATGTAGCCAATGGAATGGTATCCAAGTATTTGATTTTTAATTCGTACACTTCATCGACTTCAAATTCGATAATCAGCTTGAAGAGGTCGCCTTCTTCCGATTGTAAAAGAAATGCCAATGAATCCTTTGTCCGGGCAGCCACACCCGCTGTGATATAAACCTCGCGTTCAGGATCGAGATGAGCGCCTTTTCGTTTAGGAATAGGAACATGGAATTCTTTACTATTGTAATGTCGATAAGATATTTCGTTTTTTGAGCAGACGAGCACACCTGACGGTCCTTCAGCTCCACCAGGAACGGCAAAAAGCTTGTTTGCATCTCTATCGACCACTGTCGACCATCGACTGACAACATGATTTAGACCGAGATCCAGCTCGTAATAATTTAACTTCTTTTCGAGTTTTTTGTAGGCCTCCTCGGTTGGGTCTTCATCAGCCTCAGTGTAGTCGATTTCAAGAGCGGCGAATATCGGGTTATCTAATCCAACATCTAAACCAACTAAATCAAAAAGTAGCGATCGAGGTTTGTGAGCTTCTAAGGGGGAAGACATAACGACGTTTGTGCCTTCGGGTCCTCGGTTTAAAACGTACACGAGCTTGTTCTTCTCGACAGATCCAATCATACACGCACGCGACTTGGCATCGACAGCAAGAAATTGACCGGGAACAACTCGACGGACACCAGTTTTACCAAAAGTCTCGAGGCAGAGACGGGTAAAGGACCTCGAGTCTGGAATGTACTCGACAATGGAAATCATGCCCGAGTCAGCAGTTACGACAAGCAGATCTTTCGAAGACCCCTCGACTCTGATTGGAGCAATGGCCCTGACGACAGCAAACACGTTGTGAGAAGCCTCCAGATGCATAGAGCCCGAGGCATCGACTGTGAACAGGTCCAGACGCGACCCACGGACGGCAACTATTTCCTGTGAGCTGCGCTTGCCCATAAAGTGGCCCGTGACTGACGATAATATCGACGACGGTGCCTCAACCGTCATCGCATATAAAAACAGCGACATCCTTTGGTTTCTCTTAGCGGTAAAGAAAAATATGTGTGGGCCAAAAGGATTAGTCTAGTGGGTTGTGCACGTGATCTACACGTGACTTTGGAGTATAAAAATCACCGAAATTGTTTTTCTTTTTTTCTTCTTTAACCACAAAAATTGTGCGGTTTAATCCGAGACGTTTCCGTGTTGCCTGTCTTTCTTTTTATTATTTTGATGTTCAGGTGTCAAGTCTTCATAGGAGAGATAAAAGGGATTATCTTAGCGCCTGTTTGCCTGTCAGTTTCGCGACGGTTTTGCAGCCAAGTCGTGTTGGACAGGTAGAGGGCCGGTGAATCCTATATTTAATTCAGTAGTTTTCTGTATCTGTGTAGTTTTCTATAATCGTCGCCCCGAGAATGTTCGTAGACTTTGTTACTATGCCCTGAAAAGTATTAGTTTCCTCACAACCATGACTGTTAAATCGGTTTACGTTGTTCGCGTGAGTTTGCTCCTTTTGTCTGTTAGTGAAGTATAACTAAAAGGTGGTTATTTCTCTGCGATAGCATGGCTTTCGTTCAAATTGGGTCGTCGATAACCCGCCCATGCCCACGGGCATCGACTCGGACCCTGTTCTCTCAGAGCATGGCGTTGAGCAGGCAAAAGAGCTCGCAACCTTCTTCTCTGAGCTAGATGAAAAGCCCCAGATGATCTTTTCTTCGCCTCTCTACCGCTGTTGTGAGACGATCACTCCTACAGCTGAGGCCTTGAACTTGAAGATCAATGTTGAGAATGGAATCGGGTATGTCTTTTTTTAGTTTTAAGTATCCACTCGAGCTAATCGGTCATTTCTTTTTGATTAAAGTGAATGGTACACCAAAGGACGTCCTATTATCCCCAAACGTTAGTATTTGTCGAGTCCCGATTCTTAACGGACGGAATAAGAAACCCGCCTCGTGAATAACGCTTACCAAAATTTATATTTATATAGCTGCCGATGCTAAGGTTCTTCATAAATTTTTTCCTTTGGTAAACTTGGACTATAAGCCTTTGCTTATGCCGAGCGCTGAAGGTGAAACCGAGCAGGAGCTAGCCGAACGCACGGCCAAAGCTATCGACCTACTACTAAAAGGTCTCGACGACAAACACATTGAATCCATTGTTATTTGCACTCACGCTGCTACAAAGATCGTTTTAGGGCGTAATCTTGTCGGTGATTCTCAGCTGGATATTCGAACTGGTACTTGCAGTGTCGACAAATACACCCGTACCGACACCGGAAATGTATTGGGAGCTTTCAACAGTGTTTTGAATGGCTATACTAATCACCTTTCATTAGGTGAAGAACGTCATTGGTCCTTTAGTAAGTTCTCTAAATCGCACATATCGATTACTAACCTATTTAGACGAGGGATCCTACGACAAACTTGACACTAAGCAGAGCTAATTTTTGTCTATTTTTTTGTGTTGTTTTCATATCTGAACTGTATATCTAACCCATCCATCTCGTCTTTCTAGTCTGGAACTGTTGGTTGAGATTCTAATCATTTCTTCAATGATTTCACGATGTTCTTTTTACTTGAGTTTATTTATTTAGTTTATCAAGATCAGTCTATGGACTTTTTATTTGAATGATATCTTCTGGTGTTGTTATTTATTCACCAAACATGAGTATACTGTTGTTCCATGAAATCTTAGCAACCTCTTCCACTGGTACGTCGTGTAAACGAGCCACAGTGTAGGCCACTGGCTCAATATTGCATGGTTCATTTCTGCCCTTCACCAAAGAGCCCCGAACAAACTTCTTGGGATTACATCGGGGATATGCTAACCACTCTTCCACCTTGGGTTTTCCTTCTTGAGTTTTCCGTAGTAGCTCAGCAGCAGCATACTCTGCACCAATCTGGCAATAGGGAGCATCAGTCTGCATTATTGTTAGTAAGCACCAGAGTTTAATCACACACTTACCTCAAGCTGAATCATGTTCAGTGGGAGTCTCTTCACAACCTCGAGATTTTCCTTCGTTTTCAAGGAGCAACCATTGACACCGATATGCAGATTATGTTTAACAAATTCCTCTGCTTCCTCTACCTCTCCCGTAAAACTATGTACAACACCTAGTGGCCTATTATCATTCGGGTCATCAGCCAGCCTGAGACGAGTTATTTTTTCTAACGCGGGGAATAACATCTCTTTAAAATCATCGGCTGCCGCACGACAATGTAGATAAAGCGGTAGCTGATATAGTTTATTTTTACCGCTGGTAATTGCATCGAGCTGTGCCTGGAAGTATTTCCTCTGAGGTTCTTTTTCACTTAAAAATAATCGGTCGTAATCGAGTCCGAATTCTCCAAATGCCCTTATAACACCATCTTCTTGTCCCTTGATTGCCAGAGCGACAATTTCTTCCAAATACGCTTCAGGTCCTCCTTCATGCTGATCAAACCTCTTTGCTGTACAAGGATGAACACCACACGTGGAGTATAAAAAACCCGCTTAATATGTCAGCATTGGTTCTGCCTAATAAAAAAAAAACATTTAGACGTACTGTGGCCGCGACAGAGTTCGTAGGCTTTCAGCGACTCTTTCAAATCCGTTCCAGTCACCAGCATCTTCTCAACACTGCGCTCCTTTGCTCGTTTGAGAACTTCATCAAAGTCATCTGAACTGTATTAGCACTCTCATAGCCGACTTCGTTATTCTTACATTCGTGGATCCGCTTTGTATCTCGAAGTCCGCTGAAGGCGGAATCCGTTAAATTGGCAGCTAGCTCAATAAGTCAATAGCAGTAAAGATGTGAAAAACGCACCAATGTCATAGTATTTTATACTGGATGATTCTGAGGTCATTGATCGTCGAGAAATGGGAAATCTATTCGAAATCGACGCAAGTCGCTTAAGCATGTAAGTTGCAAACTCGAGATTCTACAATTTAAAAGCACTAATAATCCAACCACTCGAGAAGACGCATTTCCTTGATTTCAAAAATAGCTACCTGTGAAGTAGATACCTCTGTGATATTAGAGAACCTCGTAAGAACTACGTATCAGGTAGAGCCGAAACGAGTTTCCTCGGCAGAATACACAAAACACATAAACCCGTGAAAGACGTCTTAATACAATGATCTCATCTGACATAGGATAATTCACTGCTCTCGACAGATAAAGTTTGGCATGAGTCATTCAATTGCCCCTCTCTAAATTAGAAACGACTCCCTCTCTAAATCAAATCGGGGTCCTCACTAAATTTCAGAGACGAGTCAATTCTTACCCGGCTTTCCACTCCGATGTCGCTAAAATTTTCGGCCTTCCTCGCCCTATTTTGCAAGGTTCTTTTACCAGTTCTCTTGTCAGATTTTTGAATATGCTTCGAGCTTTGAGTTTGCAGAGGCCTGCTTTTGCTGCTCGGGCGACTATCAAGGTAAGTTGTGTTGCTGTGGTGGGGATAGGGGATTTTTGATATAGATCAACGCTGACTGGTCGATATAGTCCTCTTTGCGAACGCTCGCTTCTGTTGCAGATGATGCTGCTATAACAGTTCCAGACGATTTCAAGTCTCGATCTCCTCCTTATGCCGAGCTTATCAAGCGACTTGACTTGGTGCGACAGCTTATCGACCGTCCCCTTACCCTTGCCGAGAAAATTCTCTACTCTCACTTGTCCAATCCCGAAGAGTCGCTTGCCGATGCTGTTGGAGGTGGAAACAAGAGTATTCGTGGTGAGCGATATCTTAAACTTCACCCTGATCGTGTGGCCATGCAGGATGCCAGTGCTCAAATGGCATTGCTCCAGTTTATGACCTGTGGTCTCGCGAGTACAGCTGTCCCAGCTTCCATTCACTGTGATCACTTGATTGTAGGTCGTGAAGGAGCTGACAAGGATTTGGAAAAGAGTATTGTTGTCAACAAGGAGGTCTTTGACTTTTTACAGTCATGCGCCGAGAAGTACGGAATCCAGTTCTGGGGACCTGGATCAGGTATCATTCATCAGATTGTCCTTGAAAACTTCAGCACTCCCGGTCTTATGATGCTCGGAACTGATAGTCACACTCCCAACGCTGGTGGTCTCGGTGCTATTGCTATTGGTGTCGGTGGTGCTGATGCTGTCGATGCCTTAACTGGTACCCCTTGGGAACTTAAGGCTCCCAAAATTCTTGGTGTCAAGCTAACTGGTCATCTCAGTGGCTGGTCTGCCCCTAAGGATATCATTACTAGTCTTGCTGGTAAGCTTACTGTTCGTGGAGGTACTGGATCCATTGTCGAATACTTTGGTGAAGGTGTTCCTACTCTCTCTTGCACCGGTATGGCAACTATTTGCAATATGGGTGCTGAGGTCGGTGCTACCACGAGTACTTTCCCCTTTACTGAATCCATGGGCCGCTATTTGACTGCCACCGGTCGAGGACCTATTGCCCAGGCCGCTGCTGCTGTCAACAGCCAGTATGGTTTCTTGCAGGCCGATAAGGACGCCGAGTACGATGAGGTCGTTGAGATCAACTTGTCTGAGTTGGAACCCCACATCAATGGTCCCTTCACTCCCGATTTGTCGACCCCTCTTAGCAAGTTTGCCGAGACTGTCAAAGAGAAAGGCTGGCCTGAAGAGTTGTCGGCTGGCCTCATTGGCTCCTGTACAAACTCCTCGTATCAGGATATGTCCCGTGTTGTCTCTATCGTCAAACAGGCGGAAGAGAAGGGTATCAAGCCCAAGCGACCTTTCTTTATCACTCCCGGAAGTGAACAGATTCGAGCTACCATTGAACGCGATAACTTGGTCGAGGTTTTCGAAAATCAGGGTGCCACTGTCTTGGCTAACGCCTGTGGTCCTTGTATTGGTCAGTGGGACCGACAAGACGATTCCAAGGGTACTACCAACGCTATTTTCACATCTTTCAACCGAAACTTCCGTGCCCGAAACGACGGTAACCGAGACACTATGAACTTCTTGACATCTCCTGAAATTGTCACTGCCATGATCTACCACGGTAGCACCACTTTCAATCCCTTGACTGACGAACTTATCGGTGCCGACGGAAAACCCTTCCGTTTCTCCCCTCCTGTTGGTGATGAGTTGCCTTCTCATGGCTTCATCAAGGGAAACCCCGCCTTCTATGCTAACCCCAATCCTCAACCTCATCCTGAGACTAGTATTGCCGTTGATCCTGAATCGGAGCGACTTGCTCTCCTTGAAGCTTTCGATGCTTGGGATGGAAAGGAGCTCAAGCTCAACGTCTTGTTGAAAGTTGAGGGTAAGTGCACTACTGATCACATCTCCGCTGCCGGAGTTTGGTTGAAGTACAAGGGTCACTTGGCAAACATTTCCAACAACACCCTTATTGGAGCTGTCAACAAGGAAACTGGTGAAGTTAACAAGGCCTATGATTTCGACGGCACTGCTTACGGCATCCCGGAGCTTATGATCAAGTGGAAGGAAGAACACCGACCGTGGTTGGTTGTTGCTGAGCACAATTACGGTGAAGGCTCTGCTCGAGAGCACGCTGCCTTGAGCCCTCGATTCCTTGGTGGACGTGTCATTCTCGTCAAATCCTTTGCTCGTATTCATGAAACCAACCTCAAGAAACAGGGTATGCTTCCCTTGACATTTGCTGACGAAGCCGACTACGACAAGATTGCCTCTGGAGATCTCATTGAGACTGTTGATCTTGCCGAGATGGTTGCCAACGACGGTGTTGGTAAAAACGGATACGGTACTTTGTTACTCAAGGTTACCCACAAGGATGGCTCAAGCGAGATTATCAATGCTAAGCACACCATGTCTAAGGACCAGCTTGATTTCTTCAAGGCCGGTAGTGCCATCAATTACATTGGAAATGTGAAGCGTGAACAGGCTGAACAGGCGAAGAAGCTGTAGACTGTTTGACCTGACTGTATTATTCTCAAAAATTTAATCCCTGTATATATAGTATTTTCTCGGTTGATGTAAACTGTAGTAGACCCATTCGAGTTCAAGTGAGACTTTGCTGGCCTTCCATGCGGCTTGAAACCTTCCATTGAACACAGCGTTGGGAGGTCTGCTTGACGCACTTTCCTCGAATTTGGAATATTGCTAGTGTAAATTTACGCTATGAATAGCTCATTTGATCGGTCGCAATCGCTGGTGCAGAAGTTCAAGACCCAGGCTCGGCAGTGGATCCATGACGCGTACCGGAAATGGCAAGCCATGACTCTGTCGCAGAAAGCCTTGACGATAGCTTCATTTATTGCATTGATTATCATTCATATTGCGGTCATCATATTTTATAGAAAATTTCTACATTATGCTAGTGCTATTTCCACGCGCTGGAGGTAAGTTCTGACACGTTTTCAAGGAACAGACAACTAACTTATATGCTAGAGAATTGCGATATGGACAATTGCTTTTATTGATTTTCATCACACTGACTGGAATTCCTCCGTTATTTGGTTACTCTACTGCTATTACGGTGAGTTGATTTCCAGCAGTCATCTACTGTACTCTAACATCTGATAGCTATGTGGAATGATTTATGGCTTCCCTTATGGGTTCATATATGCTTTTATTGGATCTATTACCGGCGCCATTTCCGGCTTCTTGTAAGTTTCATAACCGGTGTGAAAAGTATCGGACTGATCAAATAGACTATGTCGCAAGTATTTCAAGGGCCTAGCCGATAGACTTTTGCACTCTAATCGCCGGTTTGAAGCTCTTTCGCACACCGTTCACTCGGGCGGTTTTCGTTTGCTGCTGTTGATCAGACTATGCCCATTGCCGTTTAGTGTCAGTAATGCTGCATGTGCGTCAATTTCTGAAATTGATTTGCGTCTCTTTGTCCTGGCCTCAGCTGCTGCTTCTCCCAAGTTATTAATAGGCGTCTTTATCGGGTCAAGCCTAATCAATCTAAACGATGCTCAAGATCATCGTACTCGAGTGATTAATATCGTTTCAATATGTTTCGCCATAGCAGTTGGACTCGTAACGACGTTAATTATTTATCGGAGAGTAGATAGCCGACTGCAATTGCTTCAACAAGTTGAAGACTTAGACGAGTACGAACTACCTCACGACATTGATGATGAACTTGATGACCTTGATGATATTGAACGGGACGATGATATTTAAATAAAAATGTTTTCCAATTTTTGGAAGGGGTTATTTAAATCGATGTGATGACGATTCTGAAGAAGCGATATTGCCTCGAATATGAAGTCTTGTAAACTGGACATATAAAGAAATAACGAACTAGATTAACCTGGATTTTGAATAATAACGTAGAAACTGTTCAAAGGTGCTATGCTTTTGTTCTAGTTGATTTTTGCCCGAAGGCTGGAACACTCGCTGCTCACCATGATCGCAACCGTATGACAGACAGAGGCCAGCAATTCAGGGACAATGAGAACCATGTCGACACACCCGAGGAAGACGAAGAAGACGACTACATGTCTATGGACCTCACAGCATTAGAAGACACGAAAAAACCAAAGCCCAGCAAGGCTCAAAGTGCAGAGGAAGCAAAGAGCAAGATATCCAAATCCCTATTCGAAAGCGGTGAAGCCGAGAACAGTATTGCGTTTCGGATGATGAAAAAGATGGGCTACAAGATGGGCGGCTCCTTGGGCAAAACAGACTATGACAGACCGGCCGACGGAGTCGATGAAGACGGGGTCAAGCGACACGATCCCACACTACCGATTCCCCTTCGAGTCAAAGTTGACAAAATCGGTATTGGTCACAAACGCAAAACAAGTGAGGAACTAACTGAGGAGTCAAAAAAGCGCCTGGAGCTTGAAAAAAGCGACTTTCAGCAACGTCGGGCTGAGCAGTTTGACCTTGAACGACTACAGAGACAGCTGCTGGCAGCTGAGCATATGGTTGAGACCCTCGATGAGTCAAAAAAGAAATTTGATAATACCCTAGGTTCTATTTCCGATTTGAGAGAGATTAGCGTCTACTATCGACGGTTCTACATTGATAAATTATCTCAGCAATATGAAGACTGGCGCCGCAAGGAAGCTCTTATGGATATCTCGCGAATGCGTAATGCAGCTGATAGAGTAGAGGATTGCATAATTAACGAACCATCAATAAGTCTTCGTGCTTTGGAAGACAAAGGCGAAGAACGGCTCAAGGTACTAGACCTGATTGAAGACTACGATAATGAAGAAGATAAGGAACTTGAAGAATTTGAGGAGGTTCCGCTACCAGAAAGATTTGATAAGGTTCTAGATTATCTACGGACATCATACTTCTACTGCTTCTGGTGCTCTTGTCTATATGAAGATCAAAAGGACATGGATGATGGATGCCCTGGATTAACGGAGCAAGATCACGAATAGAATTCATAATATCTTCCTGTATATTAGTATAGCAAATGTCAACGGTGTTTGATTTCAAAAATCTTACCAGAGAGACTCACTCCAAGCTCTACAATTCTTAATCCCACAAATGTATAGATAATGATTTTATTCCAATTAAAGTATTTTAGCCTACGCTTTTTGTTTTCTGCTTTTTATTTTTATTTTTTGTTTTGTTTTTGGGCGTCGAAAGAGATTTTTAAATTTTCAAAAGTATCAGAGATTGCTTTTCCTTTCCCTCCTCCCCCCCATCTCAGTAACGAACAGACCTGACCAATATTTGGTTTATAAATATCGATAAGACAGATTTAAAACGATTTAGTAGGCTTCCTAACTATACAAATATTATATCCACCACTTACAAGCAATGAGAATTCAGTACGACACACGCACTTGCTTAACTACTGCCAATCTCCTCACTGGTGACAAATCAAATTTTCCAAAATAAAATATAAGCAGTAGTAATATCTAATAATACACGTTAACAACCGTTCCCCAATATAGTACATGTTCAAGCAATTTCAGGTGCCATCACTTGCTTTGCTTCTGCAACACGGGTATCCCACAATCCGTTGTGTTCAAAACAGTGTAGTAAAATAGGCTCCAAGGTCTCAAAATTTATTGAGTTGTCGTTAAAAGCCAATGGAGCTAGGATATCGCCAATTATTTTCGAAGACTTAATCTTTCCGTTGCCAGAATTTAAAAGCAGCGTTTTGATGATATTTGTTTGTAGACGAGATGAAATGCCTGTACCCAGCCACTTGCTTCTTATTTCCAATGCACAAAAAGCGCCTACAATGTCACCCGAGGTAACAAACGTTTTGAAGACGCTGCTCACAGTGCTATCATCAAGCACGGTGCGAGGAGAGGTGACCATATTATAAAATACCGTTCGTAGCTTTGGAGCTCGTAAAATCCTCAGCTGAGTTTTTTTTTTTATGGTTTTGTGAAAAAGGTAGAGGCTGTTCCATAAAATTCGATAGAGAGGAGCATCAAGAGGAAATTGTAATAGCCTCCTGCGCTGATATAATCGCCAAATTTCTTCAAATTCCAAGCTCTGTAAATAATGGAGCATGAGAGCTTTCACAAACTGAGGATCAACCGCAATTTGTAGCCTTCTCATTTTATTCAAAAGGCGCTTAAGTGACTCTGTATCGCAAACGCTACTGTAGTAGTCTAGAAAAAGAGAATAATGAGCTGCTGTAGGCGATGGCATTTTCCCAGGAGATTTAGAGGCCATTTCCATTCGACGAGATTTCTCCATTGAGGTTAATATAGTATTTGCTTCATCAATGCGATCATGTCTGATCAAGGCACCAAGAATAGATTTCAAATGTGAAGGCCATAATGAAATCCCTTTGTGTTCCATATACTTAAATAGCGCTAATGGGATGTTTGGCGAACCTTCTAAGGCCAGACGATTTAGCCAGACTTCGTATAATGCTGGGTTTGTCGATATATCTGGTATACGTTTCACGTAGTCTTCAATCATGTTGAGTTGCTCAGATTCCTCTGGATTCTGTCGAGAGAGTGTAGTAATAAACCAGTTGTCAAAGGAATGAGTGTGCTCAAGGATACGGGTATCATCTGTAGCTTTTAATCCAGAAATAGCCACATCCTTTAGTACAAAAGCAATATATTTCTCATCATTGAGTCTGAAAAACCCTCTCAGGCACAACGAGTACTGCCATAGCTGCGGCTGGGCCATCGGATCAGAGGGAAATTCTTTAACTGTTTTGGCCATTAGATCATACCAATACCTAGCCTTTTCCATCTCCCCTAAAAGACAGTATCGATAACATATGTTTGAGACAATCGCAGTTGAAGGGTGACCAAAACGAGAAATCGCAGCTTTTACCACAAGTTCGGCATCCGCCAACCGGTGTGTTTTAATCATTAAATGTGCACCTAGATCCCACCACCATCTAGAACCGCTAAAACGTGTCTGGCGTTCTCTCTCCCATAGCTCAAAAGCATTTTTTGTGTCGCCAGAGTAAATTAATGCTCCTAGATATTTGGCGAGACTTTGATCATCTAATTTGATTCCTTGATCTAAAATCATCTGGCATACTAGCTTGACGCGGTGTTTTGATTTCAATAGGTCTGAGCTATCGGAAATGGCGTGGAGGTAGAGTTTAGAATAAGTCTGTACTGGGATCGCCTTGCCAAAGTCCGATTCTTTATGTAACATTTTCAATATATCCCAGGCTCTTTCAATGTCGTTTTCATTTTTTGATGTACCGTATATTGCGACCGCAGAATTTATTTTTTGGGCTGCATTGTCTATAAACTGGTGCACCTCAGCGTCGGCAAGGTTATCCAAAACTTCTTTAGACCAAGAAGAACATGACAAATTTTCATCAAGTGCAATCGTCGAAGTAAATTTTATGGTAAGTTTTGGGGAGCCGGGAAGAGCCAAGTTGGTTGGGAGTATTCCCAGTCGGTGGCAGACCAAACCTGATCTGCTCTTCCACAAGCTACTCAGTATTGAGTACTTGCAGGAATACAAAGAACGTATCATTCCAGGGCTGACTGCCCAACACTCGAAGAATTATTTTTGCTCTTTTCCGTAGTTGATGGGGGTTTCGCTGATTTGCTCTTTGCTTGGGACTTTGAGGTAGTATGACTAACGCTGTCGAGGCAAGGGTGAGTGTCAGTGTATCATATGCTAGCAGTAACCAACCCTGAGAAGTCCGGCCAACTGAGCAGAAACTGCGGTAAAGAATTAAATCAAACCAAGTATGAGTTCAAGGACTTTTTACACTTAACTCCAGGTAGCTAGCTAACTAACTTAGAATCATAGTTGCTATGACAACAACGTATATTTCTTTAATAGCACTGATATGAAGGCTCTTATTCCTTTAATACAGTGTTCAAAGTATATATGTAAGGGGAAAGCAAATACTATGGGCAAATAGGGTAGGGTATTGAGCAAGTTGAATGCCTTTTGTCCCATTGTTACGGGCCTTCTGCGTTCTTTGCGATTAAGTTTTACAGAATTTGAACCGATCTTTGCGCATTTAAAGATGTTATTGTCTTTTATTGTTCGTGAATGTTTTGGGAAGAGTTCTGCTTCTTCGGTTCTAATCGATCCCGATTCGATAATGAGCATGGTGTAGTCAACCTAATAAACCTACACCCTAATGGTCTAATAGTTTATATTGGTTAATTTTTAGTGAAAGAACACCCCATTTTTGAAATTTCTTGAAAATATTTCGAGATCGGGATATCTTTTTCCCGATGATGCTGAAACTCTAAGTAAGCGAAACATGAAAGCAGAACGATATCATGAGAATAGATAGATGTATTAATTTAGCTATAAAAACATAACTCATCCTTATCAAACAACATTATTTCCGGAGCACTATATCTCAGCTGCTCTATACCACCGGAGCCCTAGTCAGTCGAGCAATGATGACGTCTTCAGCCAGATATGTAATTTTCACATCGAAACATAATCTGTAGCAATTCATAGCTTCGATTTCTTCCCTGCTGCATATATTATTCTTTAGATTGTACTTGAGCTATCGGAGAAGGCTGGTTAGGCGGTGAACTGAAACCAACTCCAAGAGATGCATCGAAGCCAACCGGGATAGCTTTGGCCCGACCCAGAGCTTCTTCAAAGGTTTTCGACGTTTCAATTGATACACGATCTCTACAGCCATCTTCCACACAATCAGCAGTGAAATCATTGACCGGGTCATCCGCAAAGCTTTGGATATGTTCAGATTCGGCTGCTTCAGATTCTGGAGCCTTCTCCTGCGTAGGTGGGGCCGGTTTGGCTGAGCTACAAGCTCCACAGGTTAGCAAATCAAAGAATCCCATAAACCTGTTTCAGTTTGTCCTGAGTGTGTTGCTTCTGTAATTTAGAAAGTGGGAAACTGGCCGTTGTCACATTTGGCCGAAGCATTTTTCTCCTTTTCAACCTTCAATTTTCCCATCCCTCCGATGAGACCGACTTTGGGCTTCAAGGCTGGAAAGACACTCCGAGGACTTAGTAACAAGGCTTTTCAGAAAGCTCCAATTTACTACAGAACGCGTCATGCCTTCGCTACCGCTGCACTTATCGCAGCTGCTGGCGTGAGCTTATATGAATATAAAGACGCCGAATCTTGCTTGCATCGTCTTATTATATTACCCCTTGTGCGTAAATTATTTGACGGGGAAACTGCTCATCGCTTGGCAATTGAAGTATTGAAATCCGGCTTTGCTCCTACTTCCTCCTACGTTGATCCACCAAATCTTTCAGTCAAGGTATTGAACGCAGTGCTCTAGTCTCCACATTTTCTTACTCTTTTTCTTTTGTTTTTTTATTTAGGTATGGGGTAAAACATTATCGAACCCCGTTGGTCTTGCTGCTGGTATGGATAAACATGCCGAGGCCATCGATGGATTTTTCGATCTCGGCTTTGGATACGTCGAGGTTGGCTCAGTCACCCCTGTTCCACAGGCTGGTAATCCTAAACCTCGATTCTTTCGATTGCCAGCCGATCGAGCTGTTATTAACCGTTATGGCTTCAACTCTGACGGTCATGACACTGTCGTTGCCCGACTTCACATTCGTCTTTCGAAATATGTGCAGTCTCACGGTGGAGTATACCCCACTCGCAACTCTTTACGAAAGGGGCGGCTATTGGCTTTGAATTTAGGCAAAAACAAGACAGGCGATGAAATTAACGACTACGTTGAAGGAGTTCGATCCTTTGGTCGCTATGCAGACTCACTTGTGATCAATGTTTCCAGTCCTAACACGCCAGGTTTAAGATCTCTTCAGAACGAAGATAAACTTCGAGCTCTCTTGACTAAAGTTATTGCTGAGCGTGACGCACTTGATGTCGAACCCAAACCTCCTCTTTGTATCAAACTCGCGCCTGATCTTACAGAGCCAGAGATTGCTTCTATTGCTGGTGTTCTCCGAGAAGTCAAAGTTGATGGTGTTATTGTTTCCAACACTACAATCTTGCGCCCCAGCACACTTTCATCTTCTGAGTCACTCTCATCTGAAACCGGCGGGCTATCAGGTGCACCTCTTTTCCCAATTGCCATCGAAACATTTAGACTGATGAGAAAACATCTTGGATCGGATATTGTTATGATTGGCGCTGGTGGTATTAAGAGCGGTGCCGAGGCCGTAGCTTACGCAAAAGCTGGTGCCAGCTTTGTGGAACTCTTGACCGAGTTTGCCTATGATGGTCCAGGAGCAGCCACCAGAATCAAGCGAGAAATTGTGGACATCCTTCAAGGTCGAAACTGGTCCGACATTGTCGGCGAAGACTATAGGAAGTAGGAATTCTTATGAATCTTACGTGGTGTACATTCTAGAATAGTTTTTTAATGCATTTCCTTCCTCTGTACCAATTTCTAGCTCAGGAGCTGCGAGTATTCTGAGCTGCTTTGAACCCCATAAACCAAAAGAAAAAAGAAGATTAAAGGTTCTTGGAACCCAAGACGCATCAAATGCAGACTAATAAGCATAAAAGCAAAAAAAATTGTTTAGCACCCACAGCGGGACTCGAACCCACAATCTTTAGATGACACCAAAAGATTAGAAGTCTAACGCGTTAACCGATTACGCTATGCGGGCAACTACCAATCCAAACAAAAATTTGCATTCAGAAAGGCAAACTATTTACCCTGTCTTAGATAGTCATAAGTATACGTCGAAAAAAGCTGTATCGTTTTTATAAACTATTTTAAATAGTTATTACTTCATATAATCTGGACAGTATAATACAGTTACAAGACATAAGATGTTTTTAACACCCCAATAATTTGTTATTGGGATCTTCAGTCTATATCAGACAGGCGAAGGTTGATGTTTGGGTAGAACGTGTTACAGGAGCTTATTTGTTGACATTTTGAGGCTATTATTCATTCTAGAAAGTGAGTAGGAGAAATAAATGGATTTTATGTAAAGAAAATTGAATATTAAGCTGGGTAGAGCTGCTGTTTGGGAGAAGGGCTCAGACTAGGGTTAAGCTGAACCGTTTCGCTCATTTGTCATAACTTAATATTGTTTTAGCGATTATTAGATTATTATCAACTGTGAACTATAGTTATCATGTTGAAATTTCTTTCAAAAGAAATTCTCCTGATGGTGGATGTCCGTTGTAGAGATTTAGAAAATGTGTCTAAGTTAAGAATTGTATAACTTACAAAATATTCAGATTGAAGTCCGACTGCGAAAATTTCAAAGTCTTCAGGAACTAGACAATTTGTTTGATTTGAGATCGTAAAGCGACGCCTACAAAATTTAATTGTTGAGACTGCTTTGAGCTCTCTTCGGAAAATTTAAGTCTGTGTTTAAGCGGTTAGTTACATTCTAAGTGAGTCCGGACGGATTGATTGGACGGTTGTGGGTCGCCAGGGTGGCTACGATCAAGAAGGGATTATGGTTCCTTTCACCATCGTCAAATATATCTGTCTAGATTAATAGGCAATAGTTATTAATGATGTTATTCATTTCCCATTTGTTATGATGGGCATCGTTAAAGAGCTGTATCTGACTATGGCCTTTCGCAGGAGTTGAGGCAATTTGACTGTTTCTGTATTCGAAATCTGAATTTGTCGTTTGCTGGCTTTTTTTTGTTTTGAGCGATGTTGTTTTATTCTTTCTTTTGTTCTCGTATGTCTTGTGAAGCAGACGAGCATTCAGTGTTTGTTCGCCTCCCTGTGCCTTCGTCCGGCTCAACTGTCTCATCAACGTCTGGACCATTGATTTTACTCTTTTAGTTCGAAAATTTGATACTAACTTCGAAAGGTTTTTATTCGGATTAACTCCGCTTATCCTATGGACAACTACGGCTGGGGTAACCCTCCACCTCCCGCGGGTCGTGAGAGTGCGACGGGTACTGCCGAAGGATCACAGCATCCGCCCAACACGGTGAACTATCCGAATTACTCGCAAACAAATCAGCAAGAAATTCGGGGCTATCAAAACCACGACTATCAGCAGCCGCCAGCCAACTACTATTCAGCTCCGCATCTTGACCCACAGCAGCAGGCCGTATACGACCGCTCAAGTATAAATCCGGTTTATTCTCAGTCTTTAAACCTCGATGTTAGACAACAACCGCAGTTCGGTTATCCTGTCTATATGCAACACCCTCAAAGTGTTCAACATCCACAGCCTCACACCTTGAATGGAGCTGAATACTATCAGCATTTAAATCAGCAAACGCTTCAACAGCCATCTTCCGGCTTTTCTCATTCTCAACAAGTATCCTATGAAAATCAAAATCAGTATGGGTATCATCAACATCAAATCTTGAATAATGGTGAGAATAAAACTACGACAGATATTGAACAACTTTCTAATAGTACATCTAAAGCCCCATTAAACCCGATTCAAGACAGTTTTTATCTTCAAACCTACCCTGGTGGAGATTTGAGGACTAGTCATCACGTTCCTATCAATGATAACGCTTTATATCAGACTCAGATTCCACCCCACTTGGTTCATAATAATCAACCATCTTTGTCCCCCCAAAATCAGTTCTTCCAGTCTAATTTGGACTCAGATGCTACCGCTTCTAATGGTAAACCGAATAAAGGTTTCGTCCAGGGGTCCAATCCAACTAGCAATAAGAGATCAGCAGAAGATCAGTCTAGCAATGCACCTACCCCAGCCAAAAAACGAACGAAGGCACCACCTGCCAAGCCGATGGAACTCCCATTAATGGAAGAGAAGGATCCCAAGGTAGCATTGCGATTACGTTTGGCCGACATATTCCGCAACATCAATATCACC
Organism: Trigonopsis vinaria; assembly: GCA_030582095.1. Lineage (NCBI taxonomy): Eukaryota > Fungi > Ascomycota > Trigonopsidomycetes > Trigonopsidales > Trigonopsidaceae > Trigonopsis > Trigonopsis vinaria. Next base: position 226,301 of record JAKTWP010000010.1, on the reverse strand, counting down.
TCGAGGGAACAAGCTGGGAAAGTGGTAGACTTACTGATTTCAATACCAGAGACTTCATGGGGTGCATCTAATCCTGATTTACGCAATATTGGATTAGATCAGCTTTTATCGGTGGCAGGTTCAAAACAGAGCTTCTGGGATATATGTGCAGCTGACATTCGATTACTTGCTCGTCTTAGAAACTGGCTTTTCTTTGATGTCAAAAATAAAACAATCGAAAACTCTTTGAATTTGTTGACTGCTTTATCTAAGATGCCAATCCACACGGAAGACTTGGCGACGGTAAAGATGGAGAAGCTTTTAACAACAGTTTCAAAACGCTCCAAGGGACAGTGTAAAGTTCTCTCAGACAAGATTATAGAGAATGCAAAGGAAGAGGCAGCTAAATCGCGAGGCAGCTCTCCTGTTGATGCTGAAAAGTCCAAAAAGGCCTCCTCTGCTAAGGTTACAGATGGTGTCGCTTCCAAACCTAAGCCTGCAGGCGCCGTACTTGTCAAAGGCACAGTGGCGAAAAAGCCAGTAACATCCACGCCGAGCGGTTTCTTCAAGAGTTTACAGCAAAAGCCTGTTCCAAAAGTTGCTGCTAAAGCCATCAATAAAACTGTCACTTCAGAAACCCAATTATCGGCGTCCCGGAAGAGCAAGTCTACAACTGATTCTACGCCTTTGGACACTGCCTCGATAGTGAAACCTGATCTTGAAGAAGGGGAATTGCCAAAAGATGTTTCGTCGCCTTCAAAGAGTGAATCCACTTCTGCTGAGGCAATTTCTTCTGCTTCAAAACCATCCTCAACACCTTCAGATCATGCTGTTACACGTAAGACTACATCCATCTCGAGTGTTTTGGAGCAATTTAAAACACAGAAACCGGAGAAAAAGACAACCGATAGTTCAATCCCTGTCGAGGTAAAGCTTCCAAAGAAAAAGAAGAAGACTGTTTCTTGGAAACCTGACAGTTCACTTGTTCAGATAAAGCTTTTTGAGTCATCTCCCGAGGAACGCGGTCTAGTTGGCGCCGCCAAGGGTCAATTTGAAAGTGCCAGAGCTTTAGAATTCCAGGAAGGACGGTTTGCGTTTTCTCAGAACGAACTGGATATTGATATGGAGGTAACTTATTCGCAGCCTATAGCTATAGATTTTAGCTGCTACACGGATAGCATTCTAAATGAGAACTTATTTAAGCGCGGCGGAAGGAAGCAACCTGATAGTAAAGAAGCGAAAACGCAAGAAGAGCGTGAGAGTCGGGTTCTTATGGCTATGTATGCTGGATTGGAGGATATTCCATGGTCTCCTGCTGAACCGCCTACCGCTTCTGAGGAAGACGATAAAACCGATCCTACGATGATGAAACTTCCTTCTTCCCTTCAATATGATAGCGAATTTCAGAGACGCCTTTACTCTTCTTTACAATCTATCGGATCTTCTAATCTGTTTACTCGTCCTTCGCCTCTTCCCGCTGCTGCTGCTGCTGCTGCAACTCCAGCTCCTGCTCCTCCCCCTCTTGTTTCAGCTTCATATCCGGCAGTCAACAATGGAAATCAGGCAAGTCAGGTACTTTCGTCACTTTTATCTATGGGTCAATCAGCTCCTATCTCTCAGGATGCTAACAATACTGCTCTCATATATGCTGCGCTACAGAATATTGTCCAGCAGCAGCAGCAGCAGCAGCAGCAGCAGCAATCAACGCCATCAAATTCACAGACATCTCAATCTGATATTGCAGCGTTACTGGCGCAGCTAAATCATGGAAATAATAATAATAATCCTAGTGGCTACAACAATGGTTCTTACCGGTAAGACCATTATGGTGTTTTTCTGTCCTTTTTCATTTTTTTTTCTTTGGTCGCCCTTTTTTTACTGATAGCATGGCTCATTTTGAACTGTAAATTATCGTCTGTCGAGTTATCAGCAGGCTTGAGTGTAAATAAGCTTTTTGGTGTGTAATCTGGGAGGAAAAATCTCAATGTTTCTGATGTCATTTACTTCAAAGATGTAATATTTTTAGCAATGATTGTCTACCCGAAACTTTTGGGGGGATAGTTGAATGAAATACATCTACTGTAGATTTGAAAAGGTAAGACATTGTCTAATATAAGGATACCTTCCAAAACTTCGTATCGAGAGATATCTGAAGTAGTATACTCAAACCATAGAAGCTATTTAGTGATTTTGACTCTAATGTCTAAGAAGAAAAAAAAGTTCTGTATGAGAATTGGAGAGCGCTACCACTGGTATAACGTAGGCAGTGGGGAATCTTTTATAGGTGCTGGGTGTGAATTCTGATTATCAGCCGTCTACTGACACGCGTTTTCTATTCTGATCTCTGAGATTTTCCATCCAAAAAGCATTTGGAATGAAGTGAAAGGCAACGGTATGTAATGTATCGGTCGTCGTCAGGGACTTAAAACACGAGAATAAGAGGACTTAACAACCCTAGAAACAAACTAACAAAATGTTTATGTTTCTTAAATACCAGTAATTGTGCTATACTTTCCCTGTAGGCGGATGAAAACAAAATACTAGCAAAAGGCGGACACTGAAGAATAGTTTCATCCGTAAGCATATAGGTAAAGTCACCGCTTTACTTCGTCATATCAGTATATCGAAAATAAACTGTTGCTCTTGAGCACGACGATACTCTTCGAAAGTTAAGCTCTCACTGCCTGAAAGTGAGACTTGCATAGCTAAGCCACGCAGAGAGTCCAAAGAGGCATAATATGGTATCCCTTCGCGATCAACCACCACTGCACAGGGGCTATCAAAATTTAAAGGAAAATTATTATACACTTCCATTCTCGTTGTTCTTAAATCGCGAAGACACATCTCAGTCGGTGCAGTCGATCTAAAAGCAGTCAAGAAATACTCATCGTCAGATAGTGCGACTGTAGATTTGATCCAACGAGAGTAAACAATCCTATCACCTGTATCTTGAACATATCCTTCGAGTGAACTCCTCTCTCGTATGGGGGGTGTAGAATCAAAAAACTTTGCAGTTTTGAAATGTGTAACGTCAAAATATGAATCAGTGTTTGACATTTCCCTATAACCCAGAGGTCCTTCCTTGTCTCCAGAATAGGGTAAATTTGCTTTTAAACGGCTAAACTGATTGTATACCACGCCCTGGCATATGTCTTCCAATAGATTGGAGTAATTGTCTCTTTCACCGTACTCATAGGATTCAACAATATCGGCAAGCAAACAGAGCATGAATTCATTTTTAACAGGAAAATGAGATACAATGAATTTTAAGTGTGGAAGCTCGATATTACACTGTATAATACCGGGGTACTTCATACCAAAGAACCGAGTAGGTTTATCAGTGGTGAGCTCAGCAAAGCAGAAATCGCCAAAAAAGTCCAAATAAAGAGAAAATTTGCAATTATTTGCTGATTCTAGATATTGATATTCTTCGATCAATTTCGTAACTCCTGAAGCTTCAAAAAACGTGGTCAAATTCCAGTCTCGATACGTGCCATCTGGGAAAACCTGCGTGAACAAACGACGTTGACTGCTTATCAAAGCAACGTTCTTCACAACAATTTTAATGTTGATAGGCTTGAATTCATCTAAACTTCCTTCCGTGACTCTTGAAAATACCTTCATCTTCTTATCGATAAAATTAATTATCAGGAACTTGGTTATACTTGCGCCTCCTTCAATAGGTGGAATGTCAATAATTATTGTTGATCGATCCCTTTCATGTTCCTCGGGATTTTTAGCATAAAGTCCGAACCCTTGAATTCGACAAGAGAAGTTCTCCGCCTCAACGTCCTCTAAAAACTCTAGATCATCATCGTTCTCCTCCCCACTAGCTCTGTGTAGTCTATTCAATGATATGAAGGAACCTGAAGATAGCGTTTGACTGGTAAGCGGAAATAGAGAGTTCATTGGGATAGGATCGTTTCTGCTTAATAAACACACCCTTTCGGGACTGGCATACATATCGATGAGAAATTTATTAAGTCCAAGCAGCATTCTCCAATTTCTTGGGTTAACCGAGGATCCTATGTGCTTGTATAGTAGAAATCGGTTGGAATTCAATCTCATGCATCTTGCTCGCCAAGTTTTATCAGTCAATTCTAACTGTAACTTGACACAGCTTCCATTTGCCAACTTGCCCGGTAAATATCCAAAAATTTTCCTATCATTTTCGGGATCCTGTATAATTCTTCGGAAACGAGGATGTGTCCCTTCCAAAGTACGGATTGTGTTGAATGAGACTATAGCAGCGAAGAGATCTATTAACAAATGATCAGGAAAATCTATAATTTTGCAGTAACCATGAGAGGTATTACTATCCTCCCTCATAGATAATTAAGAGATTTGAGGGTATGGTATATGCGGGAGATACTGAGAAGTCACTAGACTATTGGCAGGTTGTGACTGAAGTTGGGCAAATGCTTCTTTTCCTTAGCAACCAAATACGCTACATTCGGATAACGCAAAACTCCCCGTCACCCTAGAGACTCCACAAAAACGAATAACTAAGTACATTCAGTTATATGTTTTATAATTAAACTGTAAATTAAGTATTAAAGTTTTTAAACCTTGCATCAATTTATGACTCAACTATAAAAATTATTTTAAAAGTGAGCTTTCGAAGGATTCTTTCGACATCTCCAAAAAATGAGCCCCAAACGCTACAATTTATTAAAAAACTTAAATGACTGTTGAGATGATTTATTTTTGAAGTATTTGGTTTTAATCAACGCTATTATGACTATTTGATCTTTTAAAAAAGCCCAAAAAATAAACTTTTTTTTTACTTTGAGCAAAATCTAAACGTTACAGTCATGTGACCCTGACATAAGCACAAGCGCTATGGGGTAACCATTTTTGGTTGTCATGTGTGTGTTGAACGGTATCTTTGTGTTGTTCAATAATTACTGGCCTCCTTAGCTTAGTGGTAGAGCGCAGCACTTGTAATGCTGAGGTCAATGGTTCAATTCCGTTAGGTGGCAGTGTTTTTTTTTTTTGGCTGCTTGTGGACATTTTTATTTAAGATGAATATTTATATATTTTAAAAATTTGGCTTCTTTAGTAAACAGTATTTTATTCTATTGTATGTTTTGTTTTGTTGCTGCTGCTGGGTTTGGCTTTGCTGAGGTTGTGTTTTTCATTCGTTTGGTCAACGTACGTATTCTTTCTCCTGAGCAAGCAACTTTTGAAGGATGGAGGAAGATGAAGGCGACCTGGGCCTTTTGATAGGTCTAATATTTGGAATGAGCTCGTTCTTTGTGTTTCTGTTCTTTGCTGTGGCCATCTATTTCTTCAATTTCACTCGCACTGGGAGGATTCTCTTGGGCAATGGACGGCCAGGAGAGTATGACGATGAGCAAGCATACCTTCAACAAGAGGAGGAGGCTTTGCAAACAATGGACGATATCTCAAGGAATACTTATTTATTAGCTAAAGGTATGTTCTTCATGTTGCGCCACCTTGCGTCGATCCTAATGTTATCCCAGCCTTTCAAATGGCAAACCCTCCAGATAGTCTAAATACAGACATTAGTCTTTCTCAATATCTTGCAATTCAAGAAAAAGGTGTTTCAGCGTGGGAATTTGACCCTGACTTTGAAAATGCCAACTGCTTTGTTCAAGGACGGACCGAAATAGCGTTTTACGACCTGGAATGCTGCGTTCAGGCCAACCTGCCAATTCCCAAACAAAATGAGGTATACTACTGGGAAGCCAAACTGTATGACAAGCCCGTGTCTACTCTGGTATCTATTGGATTGGCTACAAAACCTTATCCTACGTTTCGATTGCCTGGTTATCACAAGTTCTCTGTCGCATACGACTCTCTCGGAATGAAGAGATATAATAATCCTTTTGCATTCAAAGAAAATGCTCCTAGATATGGTCCTCTGCTCCATGAAGGTGATGTGGTTGGCGTGGGATATAGACCACGGACTGGTAGTGTGTTTTTCACTCGAAATGGCAAGCGACTGGAAGAAGCCATCACCGGGTTGAAGAGTAATCTCTTTCCTACTATTGGTGCTGATGGACCCTGTACCATTCATATCAATTTCGGTCAAGCTGGGTTTGTGTTTATAGAAGCCAATGTTAAAAAGTGGGGACTTGCGCCTATACAGGGAAGTTTGGCCCCTCCCCCGGCTTATGGACTAGAGGGTGATTCGGTTCTCTTGGAGTATAATCAAGGTCCCAGTAGTTCCCATAATATTGGATTGGAACGGCAGCTGTCGCAAGATACTGTACTCAGCACTCATGCAAATGACATTAATCTCCATACATTAACGCATGGCGGACGGTCAGGTCCAGTGGCCGCTATTCCTGCGCCAGCCGAGGAAAACGGATTTCCAGACGATGAAGAATCAGAGTCTCGCCTAGTAATCGGCTCCAGATCGGATGAAACCTCTTGTCCACAGATCTCTCCTGTACCTTCAATTGAACCTCCTAATTACACAAGAAAAGCAACTACTTCTGAAGAGCTTCAACAGGAGGAGTCTGAACGTTCGCGCTCACCCCCACCTTCGTTTGAAGTTGCTCAAGTCCACGAAGAGAGATCGGCGGCACTACAGGAGGCGATTGAAGATGAACAAATAATGGACAGCATTGAGGTTCAAGAGCCTATTCATACATCTATTTGAAAGGACATGCTATGATGTGAGATCGGCAACGGAAACAATATGATATTGGCGTTCATCCAATGGGATGCGTGTAAAGAGACCAATATGTGTTTGTATGCTCCTTTTTTGTCTTTTGGATTTGTGAAATGGCTTTCAACGCATTTAGTTTAAAGCATTGCCAATTACTACTCAGTCGAAAAGCCTGATATTGGCGGCTTGCGGCGGTTGGAATAATGATAACGATAGGTTGGGTTTCTGCATTTGGATGGATACAGCAGATGTGGCTTTTAAAAAGAGAGTTGAGACTTTCTGAGCTTGGGGCATTGGAGTGTGGATGTGATGGTTTAGCCTGTGTGGCCTACTATGATGGAGTTTATTTTTATCAGGATAATAATATGTATTCGAATTTCGTATCTATATAAGCACATTAAACGGGTCAATAAATATGAATACGAGGTAATATATACAGAGAGAGATGATTAATAGTTTCGAGTTTGGTTGATATGTTTTTATAGCGGGAAGTAGGGCTTATACCTCTTTTCAATCAGCCAGCTATAGAGTCTGCGTTCGGCACGAGGAAATGTCTTGTTTGATTGCTCGACACCAGACTTTATCCAAATTCCATAGGCACCCATACTGTTTGCCATCATGACATCTGTAAACAAGCGGTCTCCAATAACGGCAATCTGATTAGGATGTGTAACATCGCCCTTTGTCGATTCCGCAAAGTGCGCCATAATCTCATCAATCGCCCAGGGTTTCTGATGTTTATGAATAAGCACAGGAACACCAATGTTCTTTTCAAGATAAATGGCCTGTGCCGTTGTGGGGTCTTTGAGTTCAGAGCCAGCTGAGTTGGAAACAACAAGCAAATGCGAGGACGGATAGGTATCTAATAGCTTTTTCCAAGTCTTGTCGTAGTCTGAATATACCTTATCATCCCCATCTTTAGCAAAGCAGTTGTCTTTGTCTAGTACGAGAGCACGCACATCAGCAGTTCCCGATACTCCGGCTGCTTTTCGAGCTTCTGTTAGAGCCTGTGAGAGAGGGAATGGTAGTTCGTCAAAAGTCGGAACTACAAGGTGTGGAAGAAGAAGGTTAGGGGCGAAAAGAGCTCTAAGAGCGGACACAGTTGCTGCGACGTTCATCGCGGGATGGGGAAAAAACGTGGGAACTCAACGCTCACAGCACGTCCTTTGATCATGCGCTTAGCGACTGGCAATTGGTCGCTCACCACACTTTTGGCAGTACTGCTTGCCAGCTGCGTCGGTGTATTTGCGAATGAAGAGAGTCTGGTGAGTCGGCTTAGCCGGGAAGTCCTCCTAGTTCTTCAAGATCATTACTAATAACATGTTTAGGATTCATCTGCGAGCAACAGACAGATATGTTCAGGAATGTATCAGAAAAATGACTGGGGTGGAACAGAAAATCCCTATATTCAGCGTACGTCAGCGGCGATCTCGTGATGGCGAGACCGAGGGCTATACGGCTATAGTCACGGCGTGGATGATATTATTAACATGTTTTTATTAGTTGTGATATACAGGGAGGATGATGCTTCGGGGTTGGTTAGCGTGGCTATCTTTGAATGGACCGATTACGAGGCCTTGGGATTGGCGTCGGATGACTCTGGGGTACGTGGCCTCTTCAATATTTTACGTATCATAATAACACAGAGATAGATCAAAGATACATTTATTTGCGATGAAATTGCTGTCGATAACGGATACTGCACTGCCGAGAATCTCGGAACCTATCTGATTGGAGACTCTAGAGGCAATACCACATATCGATCCATTCTAACAACCACAATTGATTTGGATGAGCCTGAGTCTATTACATATCCTATTAAGAAGACTGGATACTACTGTGTTTTTACCTATCCCTATTCTTCCGGCGACTATCAGGGTGAGGTGCTCTTTCAAAACTCATTTGGTAAACTCGCTGCTACACAGGTCGCCAAACTTCCATTCTATGGCGGTCTTGCTATCTGCTATGCTGTTTTTATTGCCCTCTGGATGTTCTTATATGTCCAGCACCGCTCTGATATCCTTCCCGTGCAAAACTACATCACTGCCTGTGCTGTATTCTTGGCAGTGGAGATGGTTGTTATTTGGGGCTACTACGACTATGTAAACCAGCATGGAATTAATGTTGGAAGCAAGGTATACATGGTTGTTCTCGCGATTCTGAACTCATTCCGAACGTCTTTTACATTTTTCCTGCTTTTGATTGTTTGTCTTGGATACGGTGTTGTTAAGCAAAGCCTCGGAAAAACCATGTGGAAATGCTGGGCTCTTGCCGGTGTGCATTTCTGCTTTGGAGTAGCTTACTCTATAGTTTCTTATGCTGTTTCACCAGACGATTTTGGAACTTGGATCTTATTTGTGATCTTTCCTCTTGCGGCTAGCATGACCGCTTTTTACATGTGGATTCTTTCCGCGCTTTCTGCCACATACCGTGACTTGGTTGAACGACAGCAGCACGTCAAAGCTTCTATGTATCGTAGCTTGTGGATCTTGTGGTTGGCTTCCATAGTGGCCGTGATTGCCTTCTTTGTAATCAACTCGGTTGCGATTGCTGATGTATCCAACCCGAATTTTATGCCGCGTCACTGGCAATACCGCTGGTTTATCTTGGACGGCTGGCTGAACGTGATCTACATTGTTGACTTTATTGTCATTGCCTATATATGGCGACCGACTGCTAACAACCGACGCTTTGCCATGTCTGATGAATTGGCTCAGGATGATGATGGATTTGACATTGCGTCGCTTGCTGGCTCGTTTGATGAGGAGCACGAGCTTGAGAACCGCGACCCCGCTTCGAGCAATGCTGGCTACACCCGCACTGACGATTATGGACGATCGCGAGGCGACGCCAGCGATCCTAAGCAAAAGTCGAACGTTGTACGAACTGAAGACCCTTTTACCGACTCTCACCGCTTTGATGAATCCGAAACTGTATTTAGCGTCGGTGGAAGCGATCTTGATACCGATGACGATCATGCCGGTCCGAGCCATTCAAAGTTGCCGCAAACAGATGAATACGATGAGTGGAACGACGGCGAGTTTGACGACGAAGACGAGAGCGACAAGGCCAAATTAACAAAGTCTGCTAAAAAGACAGATTGAATAAAAGCTGCAGAAGAACGAGAAGAAAATTCGATTTTCTAATGAAACCAATAGCCTGAGCCCCGTCTTGAATGTTGTCGAAATTTCTAATTAAATTGTGACCTGCGGAGCTTGTACAGGTATTGAAAAGGTGTCTTGATTCTGCAATAACCCAAATAATATTGCATATGCAATTTCTAGAAAACAAGTACAAAAAATGAATAAATAAACGGGGCTGAATCGGGTTTTCTTGTCTGCGTAGCATAAATCTATTTCGCCTACATACTAGTGTTCAACGTAGGCTCAGGGGGCACAGACGTACGATTGAAGTTGTAATTAAACACCAACGCATGAGCCTAGCATAATAAAAAAAAATTAGCTGAGATGGAAGTTTTACAAGTAAAGAAGAATGAAATTTTACTGATGCAGTGAAATTTACAGCAACCCAGTCTTACATAATACATCCACTACCATCACCGCTCACAGAGAAAAATCCTGCCAGCGCAGCAAACTCACCGCAAACAAATGAGCGACAGTAAGCTTCAGCTCTTCATCGACCGCTCGGTGGCGCTGCTCGAGGCCCACCCGGCGACAACCAAGATCTCGCTGCGATACAAGATTGCGCCCTCTAACAAGGCAATTGCACCGGCGGGCGACGCCAGCGCCGATGGCCCTGTGATGCACGGCAAGTCTGTCGTCAAGGTTTACGATCCTGTCTCAGGTGCATGCCTGCGTTGCTCGATCCGCAAAATTACCGAGCTCAATCGCGTTCTCAACGCCGTTGGAGCTGTCATGGTCAAGCAGATGTCAGGACAGCGCAAGCCTGTCTGGCAGGACGTTGTGCGCGGACGCCAAAGCGTACACTTTGAGTCTGCTGCTGTACAAACTGCCCCTGAGGTCGCCAAAGAATCTTCTGCTCCAGAATCGGCGCCTGCTCACACGTCAGATCCCACACCGCCCCCCACGACCTCGAAATCAAAAAAGAAGAAGGGCAAGAAACACTAAACGACTGAATACCCGTGCGTGTACGATAATTTACGATTTCTAAAAAGAAGAGTTTGGCTAGTTTGTCCTCGATCCTCTACACGTAATCGCCTCTCAGGAGGTTGAAAAAACAAATGCATAAACTACCTTCAAAACATTCTAAGTCAAGCTTCCCACACACCTATTCCCGAGATTTGAAAACACATCGGAACAAAACCAAAAACAAACAAATAACCAGAATGCATAGCTCATTGGGCAGAAACTCGAGCTGCCAAGATGCGCGAAACCTCGTCCTCAAATTCATTTTTCATCGAGCTTTGCATTTCAAGCTCGGCATCTTCTTCTAAACGTCTGCGGAGTAGAGGGTCTCGCTCTATTTCGACAAAGACATCCGTGTCACTGGGACGGAATGATGCGCGAAGTGCGGTGCAGGCAATATCAAGAATAAGGGGACACATAATAGCCAGACCTAGGGTAGCCCACCAACCAGCATCAGGACCGAATACTTGAACAAATAGACCCGTGACTTGCTGAGGAGTATTTTTACTACTTTTGTAAAAAGCTGATATTGCAAAGCACCAAGCAAACCAACCTCCAACAGAAAGTATCCAAGAGCCCAAATTTATCAAAGTCTTGAGATTCATTTCGAGAAAGAGAAGCTTGACGCAAATAATGATAACACAGGCCGAGAAGAGCAGCACACCCATGGCATAGGCATCAACATTGTCGTCCGTATAATATCCATATAGAACGTACATAATAAAGGATGCCATAACACTCTGTAATGTCGCTAGAACAATCCAGCCTCCATAAATGCGAAACGAGAAACATTCACTTTTGCGGCCCCGCTGATAGAGCTCTGGCACAGCACACAAAGTGGCTGGCTTGAGATCTTGCTCAAAAATACCAAGGATGATGACAGGAAGACTTGTAAATAAAGTATTGAACATTGTCAAAGACCATTGCTCATACAAACTGGTTGCTGAATAGTATGTATAGCGTTGGTAAATCACCTGGGTAAGGTAGAAGAGCAGCTCTTTATAAAACGTACCCAAAATATACTTGCACGTTCTAACATAGTTCCAATGGCCATGAACCATAAGAAGCTTGATAAGAAATCGAAATTGGGCAATTGAATAATCAGATGCTCTCGCCGCTTGAAGGCCTTCTTGACCTGTTATACCAATACCAACATCAGCTGCCTGAATCATTGCAACGTCATTTGCTCCATCTCCAATAGCAAGAGTGACAGAACCTTTGAGTTTTTGACGGACGGCACTGACCATGGTGGCCTTTTGACTGGGGCTAGCACGACAACAAATAACTGAATCCACAGTTACACCAAGATCAACAAATAATCCTAGTAACGTGATATCATCTTCAATAAATGCCAAAGTCGCTCCATCAACAACAACAACGGAATGCGCCACATCGTCCTCTTGAAGACTGCCGAGCGCTGCAGCTATTTTACCACTTAAATCCGGCTCATCCTTGTTTAATATAAGAACGGTAGAGTAGTCTTTAATCAATTGGCAGGAATAGCCAATATTAATAGCTGTTTCACGTTTATCGCCCGTCAACATCCAAAGCTTGATTCCAGCTCGACGCAGTTTATCAATAGCCTGGGGAACACCTTTTTGCAGTTTATCCTCGATAGCCGTAACACCGCAAACATTGAGATTTCGCTCCAAAACCTCAGCTGCATCCTCAATCTTCTTTTGACGATTTTCAAGGCTTGTCTGTGCTTGGTTGTACATGGCATGCCACTGTCGGTATTCGTTTGAGTCGATAAATCTGTAGGCATAAACCAAAGTTCGTAAACCTTCTGATGCAAATTCATCAATCTGCTTAAGAGTTTCTTCCATGACTTTAGCTTCGTCATTAACCATCCTTTCATCAATCTTGTTGCCTTCAAACGTGTTTTGGGACGTACTGACGGTATCGTGGCGCTCACCAAATGCCAAAGAATGACGACCCTTAAAATCTTCAGACGACAGAGCAGACATTTCTGAAACTTGCAAAGATCCCTCAGGGGCCTTATTCCCATCCAATGCGTGTGCTGTTTCCAAAAATTCGTTCAGTGAGTTGAGATTTCGAGAAGCTTCAAGCGACAAGCTCGTGCGACCAGCGCTAAAACTTTTTCGAACTTGAATAGACTTGGCTTCCGCCATACGTCGAACGGCAGCTTCATTGCTCACCTGAAGGGCTTTCTCACGAATGAGATTGGCATTCGCAGTGCGCTCCAAAACGATAGTATCTGCACCTTTACAAATTAATGCAATGCGACCATCGGGGAACTTGACCACGACAGTCATTCGTTTTCGGTTAGAAGAGAATTCGACAATGTCAAGAATCTCATAGACTTCATCGATAGGGCGCGTAGAATTACCAGAAGGAAACGTTCTAATCGTTATTGATTTATGATCTCGATCAAGAGCAATAAAGCCCAACTGTTTTGCAGCTTCAACTAAAGCCAACTCATCCGGCGAAGAACCTTGATAGTCAACATCACCTCCATCTTCGGCCTCACTAGGCAGGCAAGTATGGCAAATGGCCAACGAGAGCAAGAAAAATCGAACCTTTCTTGCAAACATAGTATGAGGGGAATGTTTCAAGTAATGAAGCAAGTCAACTGTACTACCAGTTATATCTGCGACTACAGGTTCCTCTCTGTTGGAATGTGTAGCAGCATTTGAAGGCGCCGGTAACAGAGGCGAACCAGGAAATATCTCCAACTCACGCCAATCATCGGATTCATCAATGTCCAGGGTTTCTATCGCTGCAATTGACGAAGCCATAGATTTGCGACCTTTCCTAGCAGGTTGGGAACGATCAAACATCGAGCTCTTGCGCGGACCAGCAGCTTGCTTTTCATTTCGGCGATCCGCAGCTTGACGCAAGAGCTCAACTTTTCGATCCAAGTCGTGTAACCAAGAATAGCCTGCCACGCTCATTTTTCTAAACACCATAATATTATCGGTAAGCGTTCCGGTTTTGTCGGTAAAAATATAATTAACCTGACCCAACTCCTCATGAATAGTTGAAGTTTGTACATTACAAGCAGTGTTGGACTCTTCGTGATAGAGGTCGACGTCAGCTTGCATCAGTAGGGTTTGTCCAAGTTTGATAATTTCCATACTAACATAAAGCGATAGAGGAATAAGCGTATTGAACATAATCAAAAATGACATAAATGTAGCGAACCCGGTAATTTTTGAGTCGAGAAGATACCAAAAATCGGCAAACTCTTCCGAAGTCTGATTGACCAAACCGTAAATGGTACAAAAAATAGTCAGAAACAATACAAGACCAACCATAAACAAGACGATTCTATTAACAGCATTCTGAAGTTTGGGAGCTTTAGTTCTCAAATTTTTAATGGAGTTCATTCTAATCTTAGTTTCTTCTCCGGTGAATAAAACAAGGCCGATGGTCCGCTTAGTATTTCGTATTATGCAGCCGCGATATATAATATTGTCGTTTGAAATTGGAGATGTATCATTGCCGATGATGATTTTGCCATCAAAGTTATATAAATCGTCATTCGGCTGTTCAATTTCCAAGTCGGCAAAAATGTCGCATATTGCAGCATCAGATTCGCATACCTCTTCCAAACATTTGACGCTTGACTTTGTTTTTAAATTGGTTTCGCCGTCTAAAGCAGCAGTTTCAACATAAGTTAAGTCGCCCAAGCCATTAGCGTGGAGTAGTAATAAATCAGCAGGCACCCAGTCATCCTGTTCAAGTAACACAATGTCACCAACTCTGATATCTTTCCAGGGCAATGAAACCCAGTCCATTTCAACTTCACGAGAACCTATCTCGGCCTTTTGTTCATTTGGTGGAACTCGAGCAACCTTGACTTGTCGGTTGTTTTCAGTTTTATCTTGCTTGTGACGGCGATAATCATCAAACGCTTCACGGCCCATTGAAAGACAAATGAAAAACCCCAACGGTGCAATCGTAGTGTAAGTACCGGTTGTTGAAAGAGAGGGGATCATTTGAAAGATGGAGACAATTAAAAAGTAGAGATTGGCCAGCTTTGAGAACTGTGCATATAGCTGACGAAAAACAAAGTTATAAGGGGTATATATTGACGATGTAACAGTATTATTGATGAAAGGTTTGTCAAATCGCTCATCGATAAGTTCAGAGTTTGGTAGCCGAACAGGAATCTTCCGACTCTGGGAACTAAAGTCATAGTGATGTACCCCCAAAGCAAAATCTCTAAGCTTTAAAAGTTTTCCCCATAATCGAATGTGGATCCCCGGTAGTGGTGAGACAATAGGATCATCCCAGGTGGTATGAGCTGGGAGTCGAATGGGCCCAGCGCCAAGTGACTTCCTTGCAGATCTAACCGAAGACATAGATGGACGAGGATTGAATTCATTGTAATCATCAGATGAAATCACAGTAGTATGATCTTGAGAGTTTTCACTAGCAGCCTCATCGGGATGCGGCTCAACGCTTACAGACGAGACCGTTGTCTGAGTCTTTAGTTCTATCGGAGACGTTAAAGAGGTTTGTAATTGCTTATTAAATAGCTGTGTGCGCAAAGAATATCCACGGCCACGTTTGCGAGGTGGTTCAGGTGGAGCTGAGTAAGGCGGTAAATATGAGGCTTGACTTATAGAGGGCAAAGTAGAGGTTTCGCCAGCAGCCAGCCGGCTAACTGGTGAAAGCTCTGAAGAAAGCCTGCCAACACCGGTAGTATCGACACGTAGCCTAAAATGTATTAGAGATCGGTCTTTAAACCTCACACGCAAGATTGGCGAAGTATTTAAACTGGGTGCTCATAAAGTTGTAAAGTTGCCTACCTTGGACGTTCTGTCTGTGTATCTTCAGAGTCTCTGGCTATGTCGGCTGAAAACCTAACCGACGGCTTTGAACGATCCGCCATTGTGCACAAGGAGGCAAGGCCCTACAGCGTGCGCTAAACAATAAAGTCAACCGGGTTTTCTCCTCAACAACGATTCAAAAAAAAAACCAACCTTTCACGAATCAAAAGAGAGAGCGCAGCCTGGCACGAATCCGGTTGTGGTGAGACACCAAAGGAGGGGCGTGGACAACAGGAAGCAGAAACTCAAACGGTAAACAAAGCAGAATACAAAAGCCACAGAAAGGCTAAGGCAGCGCAGGAAGGCGCGAGTTTAAAGAGAAAAACTACAGGATTTTTTACATTCTTACATTACAATTAAGTGAGCCCAAAAAAAAAAACTGCTTGGAATTTTTTAGATGAGCGGGGTCCAGTCTAAGCCTTTTTTCCATGTAACTGTAACAATAACTAAACGATTAAGAGTAAAAACGTTATAGTGAACCCATACAGATGTTAAAGATTTCTTTTTTGCTCTCTTCCCCTTTCTAAAATCGCCTTTCTAAAATCGCCTTTCTAAAATTCGCCTTTCTAAAATTCGCCTTTCTAAAATTTTCTTTTTTGAGCAATAGGTGGCGTTGTATTTGTCAAAATTCGCCACCGCCTCCTTTTTCCCTTTTTTCTTTCCTTATTTTTTTCCCTGTGCTTCCGTTGGAAACAGCGAAACAAAACCACAGAAATCACACAACAAAACAGGCAGAAAGGGAAAAAGAGAAAACGAATGCGCGAAGTCAACTTTGCAAGCTCATCGACAAATCGCGCTGCCGTTTTGGTTTCGTCGGCGGTTTACGACCGTCGTGCGTTGGACTGCTCGGCAGACCGCCCGCTGGTGAGCTCACTAAACCACCTCACGTATCTAGCCTCTTCTTCAGTACGTGTACGTGAGTCTCTTGCCTTGGACGGTGGAGTCGAACGACTGGTTGAAATCCTCAAGGAGTGTGGTGAGGCCTCCACGCGCTCTGTCTTTACACAGTGGAAATGGTCGTTGGCCTTCCAATGTCTGATGTCTATTGGTGTCCGGGGCTCAGAGTCGGTTCGCAGAAGAGTTATAGAAGCTGATATTGTACCCGTGATTGCTACAGTTCTTGATAATTATTTGGAAGCGTTTGATAAGATCAAATCGAAGCATCACCACCACCACTACACAAAGGATGGGTCTCGTTCTTGCCCACGCTCACACCTTCGCCCCCACGCGACTCTTGCTCCTACTCTTATACAGCGTGATCAGACACCAGATGATGTCGTTGCCACACAAACCACGACTGCTGCCGAGCCGGTGCTTATCGCCTCCTTGCCAGCTGAGGGTGGCGTTGCCCCAAACACAGCCGACCGCGCCTCATCAATCGCAAGTGCAAGCGACAGTGTAGCTGGAATTACGACAGCTTTGGATGGAAGTACTGTACATTTAGTACCAGTTTCTAATAATCTCGACTCGAATATATTCGATTCTGGCAATCCTACTGCTGCCGGCCTTTCGGAGTTTTTCCTGCAAGGTGCAAACTCAAATGGTGATTTGTCAGAAAATTCCGAAATCCGACTAATGTCTGCTGCTACTGATTCAAATGAGCTTTTACCTTTTATTGAAAGTATTTTAGCTGGTCCTTCAAATGATAATGCCTATTCGGTATCGAGTAACTCTTCTACTGTTTCACTGTCGGCAGACCAGGATACGATAATGACCGATGCCACACAAGAAGATAATAGTATGCAAGATATCGAATCAACTGCCCCACAGCTTGTTCAGGGCTCTTCTATGTCGGTTGCGGTTGCTGATGCTTCTTCCATCAATTCCAACCGTCGACACCATCACCACCTCAACCTTCATCGACATCATTCTTACGACCCCGAAAATGTCTTGCGTGCTGAAAATAGTTCCACCACTGGCAGCGCTGCTCATATAACTGCTTCTCAGCTCGGCTCGTTTTCCAATGGTACTCTTACCCATGACACTGGCTCCAATACCTCTTCAAACACCAGCCGCGAAGGAAGCGAGTCACGGTCAGCTACTGTTGGAGTGTTGAGTCGTGAGCTATCTTCTACCACGCTGAATGACCGCGTGATTGATGATGTCACCTCAGAGATGGACTACATGCCTCGTGAAGAGGATATTCTTTGGTCGCTACAGCTTTTGGCATACGTTTCGAAATACACCTATCTGCGACCATACTTTCAACGCACTCGTCTTGTTCCCACTCTATCAACTCGTGATGCACAGACTCCTCCACTTCGAGCCCCACGAGACCAGCGCCGGGTTAAGGACGCGCACGAAGTCATTGCTGAAATGGCCGTGTTTGATGACTCCCATGGCAAGCTGCTCAAGGAGGGTCAGGTGAAGGGTTGTGTTGAGTTTGATGAGTTCGATGCTCTTTGCAGTGCCTATGATGATAGCGATGATGTTGATATTGGCGACGAGTTCCAGACATGTGTTATTAACATTTTTCCAATTGTTGAGCGCTTTACTGTGCCTCATCACATTTCGGAAATGCAGTATTGGGCTGGTGTGATTATGCGAAACTCTTGCCGGCGCGATGATGTTCGAGGTGGCGTTCGACAGTGTGCATACTTTGAATGTGGTCGCTGGGAGACCCAGCCGCGACAATTTGCTAAATGTCGTCGATGCCGCAAGACAAAGTATTGCTCAAAGGAATGCCAGTCCAAAGCATGGGGGTTTCATAGATTTTGGTGCGACGAGCCTTCGACAATTTCGTCTACTTCGTCGGCAAATTCTGCTTCAGTGGCCGCCAGCACGACAACTCTAACAGCTGTTTCTGAGTCTACACCGACCTCTGTAGCTGCAACGGAAGCTGCTCCTAACCTCAATGGTACTATTGTGAGCTAATGCTCTAGCAATTAAACTGAGCCTGTTACTGCAGTATGATTTTTTATTTTTGTTTTAAAAAAAGGAGGGCTTACGATTTCTCTTTTTTGTCCTTTTTTCTCGCAACCGCATATAGAGTTAACCCTCTGTCTCTTTGGAGCAACTAGCATCGTGAGCTATTTTGTTTCTGTTTGATAACGATGTTATGATAAATTTGTTCTCTCTTTATTTGCCGTTTGATTTTGCACGGATGGGCGGTCTTTTCTTTTTTTTTTGTTTTGTGTTCAACAAAGCGTTGCTTTTTTTTCGATTTTGAAAAAGTCCGTTTTTGATTGTTTGACAATCTCCCCCTCTGAGTTTATAATGTGTTTATTCTTCGCTGTGGTGTTTTTGTACAATTTGAATTTTGGGAGGTTAGTTGGGTTTCGGAAATGTTAATTGAATTTTCTCGCTAAAGCTGTGTGTAGCCTTGTATTGTGAGAAGTACGTTTTACGGCAAGTGTGTGTGCACTGCAAATGTAGACTAGTCTTTTATGTTTTAGTGTCCCAGTGGTTTACCAGGATAGCAAATAGCCAGATCGAATCAAAGCCTTTAACGGGCAGATAACATTGACGGAGAAGGGTGGGGGAAACAAGTCGTACATGCGTATTTTCCAATTTTTTTTCCCAAACTTTGTATGATTTTGTTCTTTTTTTAAAAAATCCTTCTAAGAGGTTTTAGGATGCGTTTAGCGCTTGCTTGCAAGCCACTTGTTTGCGGCAAAGATCCCGTCGGCCTCGGCCTTGTCCTTGGACAAGGCGCCGACCTCGACTGCCTTCTCGACACCAACCACGACTGCGTCCCAGAGGTCGAAAGCACCGGAGATGTCGGCTTCTAGCTCCTTTGCATGCGGGAAAATGTGGGACAGAGAGTCGAGCACTTCGCGGGGCGACTTGTGAGATGGCAGTGACTCGAAGGTCTCGGACGGGGGCGAGACCGTCGTGGCAACAGTGGAGGTACGGTCGCTCTCCAAACTTGAGCCTGCAACAGTGTATGCTGGCTGAGACTCGGTAGGGGCTGTAGGTACCTCGGAAGATGCTTCCTTGACGACGACCTTCGCGTTGGCCATCTCGTCCAAGTAGGTTTTTACAACGATACCAAGAGCAGCATTGGAGTAGATTTGGAACGGCAATCGCGGGCCCAACTCAGACCACTTGGTACGGTTGATTCGGTCAGCATCGCCATTGACAAGCAATGAAAACAAGACGGTCTCGGAGAGCTGACGTAGTGAAGCATGAACGGTCTGAGGGAAGGCCGAGAAGGCAAGCAAGTTTGCACTTAGTGGACCGGTAAAGTTTGTGGGGTCGTGAGTAAGGGAAATACCCAGGGTAGCAACTCGCGAGATGAGCCGGGTGTTGGCCATGTCTTGCTCGGTGCCGCGGATAGGACCGCCGCTGTAAATTGTGGATTGGAAGTCACGGTTGTGCAATTCCTCGTATCGCAAAAGCTCACAGGCAATAACAAGAGCCTCAATAGCCTGCGCCAGGTAGCCAGGTCTTTTGGCGGAGGCAGACTGAGAAATCTTGGAAACTGCAGCTGCCAACACCTTACCCCAAGAAGTCAACTTATGGCTCTGACTCAAGAAATCGCGAACTTGAAGCATACGGTAAAGAGTATTGCCAACCAACTCATCGTCAGAGACAAGTAAACCTGGTACCTTGGCGGAAGAGCTCGCCAAAAACTTATCGTCGCTCAAGCTTGAAATCACAAAAGACAAGTCCACAACGCTAAATTCGGAAGCAGCAAGCTTTTCAGAGAAAGTTGAGTCCCGAATACGCCACGAGTTGATTGTGGAATAGATGGTGGGTGTCATGCGGTGAATGAGGTTTTGCTCGCGAGTAGGCTCAAACCAGTATACAGCCTTGATAGGCTTGACCTGGTAGTAACGGTGGATTGGTTGAGAAACTAGGTTCAACAACTGCGTCTTTGCTTTTTCGAGCTTTTCTAAAAACTTTCGGTACTCTCGTGACTCACCGCCGTCAAGTGGGGGCTGGATGTACCATGTGCCCGACGTAAGCGCATTGAAGATCTCAGCACCTATGAGTCCACGCGAGAGATAAAAGTAGGCCTCCTCTGGCAGTCTCTGACTCAAAAATTCCTGACTGTCGCTAGGAGCATTGACGCCGTGTTGAGGGGCCACACTTCCATCCTCATACATGACGGCATGGAACTTGATGGCCATGGTAGCACGACGAAACCGGTCTAAATACTTTGCATTTTGGCCTTCGGAAAACTGGACAACGGCCGTGTAGATGGAGCTAAATGATCGGAAAAAATCCTGGGCCATTTTGAGATTGACGGGGATGTTGTACATAGTCGACTGAGCTTCAAGAATAGGCAAGGTCTTGCAATACTCGCTTCCGGTGCAATTGATCAGATCAATAAACTGGTCTTGACTGATACCGCCAAGTTCACCCAAGAGAGCCTTTTTGTTTGTATAGCGGCAGTTGGAGGTAGCAAATTCAATTGAAACAATAATACGGTCAATATCATAGAGCAAACAGTCAATGGGACCATAGATATTATCCACAAATTCCTCCTGAGCCTTGAGAAAATACGCCAACTAATCGGATGTCAGATCTATTACGAAGGGCTTTCTTTCTAGCAAGGAAACTTACCTGAGCATGAGCAGAGTATGGCGCGACAAAATACTCAATGTTGTGCTTTTCCAAGGTAGAGATAAACAAATGCCTCAGGTCTGGGGAAATTCCCAGTTTGGCAGAGCCAAAGATCGAAATAGCCTCGTCGGTCTTGCCACGATCGTAGGCTTCCCATGCCTCTCGCAAAGTGAGTGTAGTCAACTCAGACTGAACAAAGGGCTCATCAGATTTTGCGACAGAGACCTCAATACCCGAAAAAACAAAGAATGGGGTTATTTTGAGGTCACGAAACTGCTGGAGGTCGCGCTCCAGCTCTGCGACAAAGCCATAGGGCACACCACTCAAGGCAGCAACAAGGACCTCTGGATTTGCCTGTATTCGACTCGAGCGACGTAAATAATACGCTGCATCAATACCGAGACGAGTGTCGGCGAGAGCAGAGAGCGCGAGCGTGCGCTGAAGCCCGCGGTCGACCGAGAAAAGCTCGAGATATGAGGTATCTTGAACAAGTTAGAATATTAAAATCACTGTGGATTGACAATATAGACTTACCACTCATGATGACTGCAAATGATAAAGCGAGTCGAGCGATGATCTGGACGTTGTGATCGTTGCCAGGTCTCTTTTATGTTCTGTATTTATAACTCAACCTTGTCCCTCTGCTCTTCGCGACTTTCTCACGCTCAGTGACGTTCTATAAGAATGAAACTATGTTCGTGTGACGTGAAGTAGAGAGCAAAACTTGTCTTATTAGAGGTGTCTTTTAAGGGTGTTATTTCTCGCATGGGAGCTGTACGCTAGCGTGGTGTTCATTATACTCTTTCAATTACGTTTATAACGTAGCTACTTGATACAAAATATTGAATTGCAATTATAAATATTTGACTGATACTGTTTCTGTTTACTTTCCTTGAAAAATCAAGAACTAGGAACTTTAGGTCGGTGAAAGCCGAAGACGAGCAAAGAAACTAGACAGAAATAAGAAAGTAGTTCTATTTCTCGTGTAAATGAGCGTTTCTGCAACACTTAATTAAATATCAAATGTAATCACTAGATAACCGACATACCGACCCCGGTCGTTTCGAATGCCAGCTACGAATTCAACTTTGTTCCACTAAATAAAACCAAATTGAATGCCAAATATGACAAAGAGCAGAAAAAAATATTTTCAAAGGAATAAACTTTAAATAAGGTTGATCATGCGATGCGGCTCAGTTCTTTGGTCAAAGACCCGATTTATCAATCTCAACTTTCCCTTTATTCACTCGCTGGATTCTCTCTAATGACTTCTCGTCCGGTTTCAAATCCGCTTGATATAGTCGATATTTCAAACGTCGAGCAGAGTACGGCTGATCGCCTACTGGCAGCTGCTGTATCTCATGGCTTCATCTTCCTTTCTGG
Source organism: Trigonopsis vinaria (assembly GCA_030582095.1). Taxonomy (NCBI): domain Eukaryota; kingdom Fungi; phylum Ascomycota; class Trigonopsidomycetes; order Trigonopsidales; family Trigonopsidaceae; genus Trigonopsis; species Trigonopsis vinaria. Next base: position 203,883 of record JAKTWP010000010.1, on the reverse strand, counting down.
TACTTGTCTTACAAATGACGACGTACAGGCCATGTTCTCGGTGGTATGTTGCTGAACATTACTTCTAGAGTCTTATCTAATGTTTTTTTTACTCTTTATCAGTCTGAAAGCTTATTTTCTCTCCCCGAGGACGTAAAACAGCGATACCCAATTAAGAACAACTTTGGCTATAGTGGCATGCAAACGGAAAGGTATATTCCTGGGAATTTGTTGTTTTACTTTTCTAAGCTAACACGTACAGGCTTGATCCTGAAACCCAAAAGCATGGCGATAACAAAGAGTATGTACATATTCGCTGACTTGTGCCAAAAGCTGACAGAAAAACAGGGCGTTTAATATTGAAATTATTAAAAATCACAAGTATCAATACAATGTTCCTGATATTTTAATTGAGAAGCAAGACGTCGTTGAAGGGTTCGAGAAGAAGCTGATCGATATCAGTCGGCGGATGCTGACTCTCCTCGCAATGGGACTTCATATCGATGGTTCTAAGGGAGCAGATTATTTTACAGAAAAGCACAATATCGGAAAAGAAGGTGTCATCAATGGCACTACTTTTCGCATTCTCCACTATCCTCCACTTCCAAAGGAGATCCTCAAGGATGCCGATGAGCTGATATTGGCCGGTGCGCACACCGATTACGTATGTTTTGACCTCAAAGTAAAGTTCAATTTAACAATTTTCAGGGTTCTTTTACCTTGCTTTTTCAGAATCCTGGAGAAGGAGGATTAGAGATCAAATCCCCCGTGTCTGGTAGCTGGGAGGAAGTTCCTGCTCTTGCTCCACTTTCTAGTGGCTCTCCACCTCCTATTCTGGTGAATATTGGTGATTTACTAAACCACTGGACATCTGGACTTTTAAAATCTACATCTCACAGAGTGAAATATCGCGGGTCTGGTAAAGATCGTTACTCAATGGCTCTCTTTGTCCACGCAGATCACAACACTTTGCTGGATGTGGTACCTTCAGATATTACTCGCAAGATGGCGAAAGAGAGTCCTGATCGTGAGGCCCCAAAACTCACTGCAGGAGAGCATTTGGCCAACCGTCTACGGGCCACATACTTGGTTGATAACGTATGATAGTTGAGACTAGAATAACACAACCCAAATACATTAGATTAAAAAAAAAATTAGAGTAATACTACAAATAATCGAGATTTTCGTGTCTCCATGACAGTGACTGCAAGGCAGTCGTGAACCGTACGAGACCTTCTCTTAAACACCCTCGAGCATACTGAACCACTTTCGAGTTTGCTCCATAAACGTCAAAGTACTAAAAGTGTTAGTGTTGTTTAGAATCAAATCTTCGTGGAACTCACAGAATTGTGTGAGGGCCGATTCGCATCAGCTGGGCACTAAAGCCCTTGTAAAGAGCCAAGACACCTTCAGTGCGAACGGTCTTGACAAGACAGTCCATAAGGCCGTTATATAGGTTACCGCTTTGATTGTACATTCGAGTCATAATTACGTCTCCAGGATTCATCACACAAGCAACAACAAGACCAGCGACTGCTGAGGAGGCCAAGTGAAGTTGAGTACCTTCTTTGACAATATCGTACTTAATCAAGGCATTCTTGGCAGCGTTATAACTAGGAAGTTGCACAGAAGAGCCCATTCCGGTACGAAGAACGGCCGAAGAAACGCCGCGATACCATCCTTTGACACCTTCTTGGCGGTATATACTGGTTAAAGCGTGAAGAGTGCTTTTATAGTGAGTTTGAGTTCCAACAGGCAAAGCAGCCGAGTATGACTGCATTCTAGTTTTGACAAGAAATAAAGGGGATCCCAAGATAGCTTCACACCGGGGTCAGCAAATGCTCACGCGATCATCCAGTAATCGATAAAGATAACACCGTCTCAAAAAGACAAGTTAAACTCACCTCCAAGAATACCACTCGAAGCTCCTGAAACGACAGCAATGGGAACAGTAACACTAGTGGGGTTTCCGTAAAATGTATTGGCCAGTCCTCGGCAAAAGGGCTCGTACAAGCCAAGTCGGCAGCCATTGAGGCCGATTTGGTAAAAGTACTAGAAGTTTTAGCCTCCGTAGACTTGGGAAATTGCCATTTTCTCGATACTTACAGCGCATCCGAGACCTCGCTGGCATCCACGAATGCCTTCGTTCTTATAGATGACTGAAAGCGACTGAAGCAAGCCAGTATACACTCGCTTGACAGTTCCTTTGGCAGCAAGCTCGCCTTGGAGCTGTAGCCTATAATTTCAAGTTAGTTTTTGTTGGATCATCCTATCGGGGATACTAACCGCGTCTTCACAACCTCGAGCGGGTTAGTTATCGTCACGGCTTCACAGGCCGCAAGCGAGCCTGCAGCAAAGCCTCCAAATGTCGAGAGATGCTTCTTCGCCGTCGGTGGTGCTGTCGACATTCAGGTTTGTAGTTGGAGAGGAAAAGTTGGAGAACTGTTGACATTTCGCGATGCGACTCAAACACCGGGCCGACTTCGGCATGGACTGCATCCCGGGAAAGCGTCAAAATTATTGTGAGAGAAAGGAGCTGATGTAGTGATGAAATCTAGAGTTACCTTCTACAAATGCTGTTTGAGTGGATCAGTGTTTTTGGAAAGAACCTCTTTGGTCGGAGCTTTCAGGAATTCGGTAGATCTCAATGAAATAAATGTATCGTGTACTGTACTTGTAATTTGACGTAGGGCATATATATTTCATAAAAGCTATTCTCCTTTTTTTTTTTTCTCACATTGAAGGTGTTGGTTAGTGCGCTCGTCTGACCTTCTCATCTGACTCCATCACCATGGACAAGGACACGAGCTCCATCCCTATCACCGGCGAGTCGGTTCTGGCAATGAGGCCATCGAAGCTTTTTTCACCTTATGCGCCGGGAATCAGCGTCACTTCGCTCGACTTTGACGACTCTGGTCACTATGCTCTGACTACAGCCGAGGATGAGACCATCCAGCTTTACGACTGTCGCTTAGGCAAACATTCCAAGACCCTTTACTCCAAGAAGTATGGTGTGCATCTAGCACGGTTTACTCATCATGCTATGAACTGTATTTACGCCTCGACAAAGGAAGACGACACGATTCGGTATCTGTCTCTCCACGACAACTCTTACATTCGCTATTTCCGTGGTCACAAACGGAAAGTGATTGGTCTTGAAATGAGTCCACTCGGAGACCAATTCCTCTCATCCTCCCTCGACCACTCTGTTCGACTCTGGGACCTGCGCTCCTCGTCCTGCCAAGGCCTACTAACCATCCTCTCTCCGAATCTAGTTGCGTTTGACCCTGCAGGGCTGGTTTTTGCTGTGGCCTGTGAATCCGCTAATCAAGTCCTTCTGTACGATCTACGGAACTTCGATTCTGAACCTTTTGCAACGTTCAACCTAGACGTACCATCCCACGCCACTCTCTCTAAAATCGAATTCAGTAACGATGGTAAAAAAATTCTTGTTGGTACCAAGCAGGCCAACCACGTCGTCCTCGACGCCTTTGGAGGTGAAAGGCTGACATATCTCACGGGTCACACACAGCTTCCAAAGCCACGTTTATACACGTCGGGATCGGTATCCTTTACTCCCGACTCTCGGTTTGTACTTTCTGGGTCCGGAGACAAGAAAATCGCTGTCTGGGACTTGCACGAGCCTCAACTTCCAGACCACGGAAGCGGATTGCGTAATCCCATTGGTTCTCTGGACTCAGACGTCGGTATGCCTAACATTGTTGCCTTCAACCCTCGCCACATGATGCTTGCTTCTGCTGACTGTGAATTCACCATGTGGCTTCCCGCATTAAACAAAGACAAGACACAACAGTAGGCAAGCTTAGATACGCTTCTATGTACATTATGAATGCAAAAAAAAAACCAATAAACAAGAGTTCTTTTATGTAAACTAAACCAGAAAACGGTATAGTGCTTTCGATTTACCAAACAACAAATCTAATGCATCTATCAGCTGTAGTTTATCTACAACGCAGAAACAGACCAAAAAAAAAAATACAGTTTTATTACAAAATGAAATTCACTAGTAATGACAAATGAAGAAACCAAAAAATAACGAGACCAAAAAGTAATGTATATCATACCATTCATTGTGTGGTAAATGCTAAACGGGGGAAAGGGGGTTAAAAATGCAAACAGGTAAGAACCATCGAAGTAAAACTCGTTTTTCAAATCTCAAAATTCATTATGTTTGAGGAGCTTCGGGTGAAATGATATATAAATGCCTTATGTTCTGTCGTAAGATATTGATTTGTGTGAGGGTCGCGTCTTGGTCCGACCGAGTTTCCTCTCGTCTATGGAGTCACTAACTTGGCGAACGGATTTTGATCGAGATATTCCATATTCAGGAGAATTAAGCTGACGACGAGAAGAGCTGATAACTGGAAATTCAATAGGCTGATCCTGTAATGATTTTCGAGACTCAAAATGTACTCCCATTAGCTCTGATTTCGTCGCACCATTGTGAATAGTCTTGCTTCGAGTTGGAGTTGACGAAGCGGTGGCGCGGAAAGACCCATCCCGTTGACTATATCGAGAGGAGTCTCGTGATGGTGTGTTTTGCGTGAGTCTCGGAATGGATTTTTCGCTTCCAGAGAAAGTTTTGGACGAAGCAGGAGGGGAAGAATGACTTATTGAAGTCGACCCAGGCGAAGAGTTTGAATTTCGTCGCGAACTCGTAGTGCTTCCACCTCCAAGCTTACTCAGCTTCATGAAGGACAATGAACGACTAGGAGTTAGATCAAGAGAAGCAAGTCGTGTCGCTGAGACCGAAGCACTGACAGTTCTGTACAATGAGGACTTGCCCAAGCGACGAAGAGATGACGACCGGCTCATAATTGAAAGAGTATCAATAGCTTTTTCGCGTGCATGACAGGCATAATCTTGACGGAATATTCGTATCTTTCCCTGAAGGTCGGATGAAATTAATATTGAACCCCTCGGAACTAAGCTTCTCTTCCACGTCAAGCCGTCCTTATATTGAGTATCTGAATTTTCGGGGAAGGCCGCAATCGAGTGGCGATAATTTGAAGGTTGTGGATTAGAGTCAAACTGATTGCTTGGAGATTTATAATCCTTATAGACAACTTTATAAAGACTATCACCCGAAAGAGCATTAAGCCTCACGGTACTTTCCGGGGCAAAAAAAGCATTTGTCACCACACTTTTATGAGCTTTGAAATGTTCATATTCCGAAAATGCCTTGTGATTTGATTTTCCTCCTTCACTCGCAGTCGTGTCCCAGATATAAAGCTGCCCATTTTCACTTCCGCACGCAATCATGGACGCAGAGTCATCAAAACACGCGCTGATATTACTTTCCATATTTGTGAGACCTTTGTATCGCTTATAGCAGATTAAACTTGAGTAGTCGATTAGACTAATTTTCGAATCATTGCTGGTTACCAGAATTTGATATTCGTCAAACCCAGATATTTTGGCCATTTGTACACCTGTTATTTTGCATGCTTGTCCACTCTTCCGGGGGCTTTTGTCTCCATAAATGTTTGTCTGAGCTTCAAGCTTAAGGCCGACAACGTTGTAGATAAGAAGGAAGCCGTGGAGGGTGCCAATTACAAGATGCTGCCCATCTTGTGTAAATGAAATGGCAGTGGGCACGTCTTTTAAAACAGCATCATAAACAACTTCGTGTTCGGTAATAGACCAAAGTCGTACGTGGTTAGATGCAAGAGTAGTAACGAAGAATCGGTCGTCGGACGGATGAAATGAAAGAGAAGTAATGAGATCGTAATGATGAAAAGTTGCCAGGCAGAAATTTTTTTCGACGTGCCATAACTTAACAGTTTTGTCGACAGAGGAAGAGAGAAGAAAGTTATTGCGACTCCAAGAGAGATTTAGAATGTCGTCAGTGTGATCAGAAAATATTCGCACAGGCGTTGGAATAAATACGAGACCATCTAATGTAGCAAAATGGTCTGTAGATATAGATGAGCTGTATGCTGTCTTGGAATACTTTGCTCGCTCCGCCTCTGTCTCAATAATCTTAAACACTCGAATGATACTGTCTTCACCTCCTGCAGCGAGATATCGGCCATCACCACTCAATTTTAGAGCCCATATTGGAAAGGTGTTTCTTATATTTAGACCAGAATGTGCCAAGGAAACTTGTGACGACGCCGGGGTGGGCAACCGACTAGAGTCTTTGAGCGACATAGCATGAATGTCTATTTCTTGAGCCATAAACAGTCTGTTGTACTTTTTAGTCCGCTTATGGTGACTTTTAACTCGGACATATTCGGGTGCATGCATCCCATTCGGAATATCAGCCTTTGGACTAGGCGAAGAAGTGGATCTTGATTCGTCCCCGCTTAAATCAGCATCATCTTCACTGCTGTCAGTGCTCTCATGAATGTGAAATAGTTTTTGGAACAAATGCTTTCTGAACATTTAGTTAGCAAGAACTCAACGATTGCCAGCTCGACTCCAAGCTGTCAACCTAAAGTACTCCAGTAAAGGCCTCAAGTAAAGACCTCAAATTAAATTTAAAAAGAAATCGATCAAAGTCAAGTCACTTATAAGGCCATTAGACTTAATTTAGAAAGTGAAAAAAAGAGCTTACGCAAAGTACACGCGGCACTTGGGAGTAGAGTGGGTCAGGGGAAAACCCATGCAGAAATCAGGCAAGGAAGAGAGTACTTACTTTTTGGGAAGAGTATTCAAAAGCATGACTTGATGCTGTGAATTTGAATTGTTTTGTGCAGTATCACGAGCCGAACTTTGGCCAAGAATAGAGTTTTGTGATGCAAGGCGGTGAACAGAGGGTCGTCTTGTACCGCCTTCTTCAGACCGTCGATGCAGATGGGCAGATATTGGGTCAAGGGGAACAGAACTTCCAAGTGGAAGTTCTGACTCATCGTGTTCTCCTGAATAGCGGTGACGAGAAGATTCAACCGATAATTGGCTGAGTGTTCGAGAATGGAAGTTCATTCGTCTATGTGATGAAGACGAGGCAGTTATTGGAATGACTAGTTCTATATTTGATTAGAATTTTCCATTCAACTGCGCTCATTGATCAATTCCCTATGGTGAGGATGCTCCACCGACTTGAAGATCTGGAACGTATCTTGAAACAGGTATAGGTAGAACAAGTCAAGTGAAAAGCAGGAAATATCATCAATTATTGCTTCTCTTCCAGAACTTACCTCGACTTTCTGTGCTATTGCGGGAGTATTCTGCCAAGGATGGTTCACGGGCAGCCGAGTAGCCCGACGTTGTCCGTGAGTCCCCTTCCATTTGTGGACCATGTAGCCGCTCACCTTCAACAGTCATCCATTCTGCGATTGAGGACGCCGCCGACTTTAGTGAAGACCAAATGTCCATATTGACATGCTATCAAAGCACACGAGCTAACTAAACTGAATCAAAGTCAGAAAAAAAACCCACAGACAAAAAAGCAGAATCGAGACTGGTTTGCAATCGAAATCCAAAAGTGTTTCACAACTCGTAAACGTCAAAGATTTGTGTGTTTGCTGCTTTGCTTTTTGAAGGTCGGAGCTTTTTTTTTTCCTTGGGGGCTGCGCTCAAGTCTCGGGAAAAGAATGCCCCGACATTCATCCGAGTTTTGCTTTTTTGAAGAAAACAGTGGAATTACAGCAAGGAATATGTATAATTACAGTCTGATTTTAGACTCCAAGTTCTTTATTTTTTCCAGTCTACGCTGCAGAATCGCCTCTTGCACCGATTAAGGGTCGCATCGCGCGGCGTACAGAGACTTTACACTGATTTCATTCCTTGGATGAAAAAAAGGTTTCACTGCAGCTGTGAATGCCGCTTTTGTTTGAAAAAAAAAATCTGTGTAGTGCGGTTTCTTATGTACAGTTTTATCATTGGCCGGGGTTCGGCTTCTCCTTCTGTATCCACCCCGAATGCATTTCAATGACTCGGGGAATTATACGTGACTCGATATCGAGACCGCCATCTGCCGAGTCTTTGGGTATTCGGATCCACTCATTCCCAGTTGGTGTAACAAATATCACTTCATATTTTCGTGTCTGCAGAAGGTTTCCAATCACAAGTTGATGCCCGTAACGTTTCAGAGCTGTTTCCGCTTTTGATAGCAAAATACTAGAATCTGTTTCTAGCTGGAACGAGTTAGAATATTTAGAATATGTGCGCGAAAATAAAGTGGTCTATGCCTCTCCATGATAAGCTCACCTTGAAGGAAACAATCATGGCTCGCGGAGCCCATTGCTCTACCAGTCGCTTTAGAAATTTAGGAACGGGGTCTAGGTTTACAACAAGCTTAGTTCCACCTCCCTCGGACTGTATTTTATGCTCAGATATATCAGACTGCGGAATGAAAAAATCAGACACTGCGGCTGCTAAATAGTAGAGAGTGCGGTCTCCAACAGAGCTCAGTGTGGTGCTTATTATCCTCAGAGAGTAAAGATATTGATTGACAGTAGTAAAAGGAAGAAGTAAGAGCAGATTCTTGGCCCGAGCATCTCGATATTTGTGTAAAACAGTCAACATCTCATTCTGGTATTTATCCTCGACTGAGAACGACGTCAGAAAAACGATAAAAATGAAATATTCAAAGACCTACCGACAACATGACCGTCCTTGTCATCCATGAAATCAAGAAAACATCGAGTGGTGTGCGAGTAATGTCGAGAGTATGGGAGCAGACTGAACTGCCGATGCAAAAAAATCACAGCATAGCCATTTTCCAAAAAGTATTCCGCCGAAGCTGCTCCTCGGGTTCCGGCAGAAAAGTTATCAATAAAGCGAACAGTCTGGTTTTCTAATGGCACCGTGGTTCCGCCGCTCTAATACTGTCAGCACTTATTCGTTATGCCTAACATCTCTATACGCACAGTCACCAATGCAATTCGCGTGCCTGTTCCTTCATGTAGCGCAACAAATTCCCGGGCTTCTTGCTCAAGCTGGGAGATGTAATCCGGGGGTGCATTTGTCGCAAAGTAGTGGTCTTCGTCAGATTCCTTAGCAGGAGAAGGAATTGGAAGCGAGCGATCTATAGCATGCTCTAAATCATCTGCCGAAAATCGGCTATCAAACGGAGCCGCCATTGCCAAAAAAAAAACTCGGCTGGAATGAGATGAAGCCGGTGATGCTAACGGATGAAACTTGATCAGACAACGTAACGAGCCTTCCCATCTGTGAAATGAAATTAATACGCTTCGTTTACGACTTTTTAAATCGAAATAATCTTATTCCGTTAAAGTTAATTTGTTTCTTGAATATCCCGAAAAATCTCTAAAATTGGCCCAGCTCGTACCTCTCCGGACTGATCTGATATTGGGAGAAATGCTCTTTTCCATGCGGTTATTGTATATCGCGTTTACTTTAATTTAAATTAAAACACTTGGGGCATTATACCAAAAACTGAAAGTGTTGGAGGGCCGTTATTGACCTTTCAAACTCTCCGTCTACACTTCTCGGTCATGTCCGCAAGCATAATACCAGCAGCTCAGAAACTCAACAGCCTGCCAATCGAGGAGCAGATTTCGGTTATAAATCTTTTATTTGAACCTTGTCCGACTCTTACAGCACGGATAACCCCAATTACAGCATCATTTCCTACATACTCGGCCCTTATCGATGACATCTATGGTCAACTAATTAAAATCGTTAACTCCTCGGATTCCAAAGATCTTTCGGATACTATATCGATTATTGGTGCTCATCCTAGACTAGGGGCAAAGAAAGTTAGTAGTTCACAGTCTAAAGCCGAACAGGCTCAGCTCCAAGATAGCCCAGAGACACTAGCAAAACTACAAAAGCTCAACAAGGAATATGAGCAAACCTTTCCTGGTAGGTATTGACACTACATTACGTCTATTTTCTAACTTCATCTTAGGTTTAATTTATGTTGTGTTTGTAAACGGCCGAACCCGAGACGTTATCATGGCAAATATGCAAGAAAGGATTGCACGCAATGATATAGAGGCGGAGAAGCTCGAGGCTATTGAGGTACGTTCATAATATACTCCCAATCAAAATTTGTTTTCTAATTCATTTTATAGGCGATGTGTGATATCGCCAAAGACAGATCTTCTAAACTCCAAACGCCTATTTCCCATGTATAATATTATAATGATCACCGAATCTAATGCTATTTGTCCTCTTTATGCTCGTTAATACGTTACACTCATCGTTTCAGTAATCATAAGGGCACGGGAACAAGGCTTACCACCTCGTTCAATATTGTATCTGGTGACTGTGCCGATAAATCCAAAGCTACCTGGTCTAAATCACTTCCATAAAACAGGCTTCGTACGTCTTCTGTTCTCCTCTGGATGATGCGGTGGGTGTACACCTTGCTAAAGGCTAGTCTTACTATAGCGGGTGTGGCATAGGACTTTCCATGTATTCGTGCCAATAGCTTGACCATCTTCTCAAAAGATTTTGTTGCTGAAGGAGTAACTCCAGCTTTGACGGCACGATGCAGGCGTAGAAAAACAAGCAAATCATGCATATACCGTCGCAAATCGGTTATTATAGTGACATGCTGAATAGAATCTTGAAGCTCCAGTATACTGGTCATTGGAAAAAAATCGTATTGGTCAATAGGAACTATAGTCTCGGGTTCATCTGGATCTTCGTCTTCTATGTTTTCGGCATTGTGACTGAAAAAAAAGCAGTCAACCTAGTTTCTGGTTAGACAATGAAAGTAAATATAAATAATGAACATACCATTGTGTTTAATAGTTGTAAATCAGCACTATTCGGGGCCAGTGCTACTAATATAAACGGATCTGGTCGGACATACAGTTTACCTTTCACCATCACTCCCTCAGGGTTAAGCATGAGCTAAGATATTAATAATTGAAATACACTTCCAAGACTACTAACCTCAGTCAAAAAGGCCTGGACTGCTCGAGAAGCATGTTCAAAGCCCTGAAACACGATATAGTTTGCTAATTCTTGCTCTCGAGCGTGATTCTCCAAAGATTTTCCGATATATGAATCTTTCTCATAATCTAATCCATTATAAGAGGATTTTTGAGACCAAACCGGCATTTGTGGGATCATTGATAGGGCAATGTCACTGACAGTGCTTGATTCACTGCAAATAATATGTAACGAAGATAGACCAAAGACATTAGATCCCAACTATAAATTAGTCTGATAATATATATATTTAGCTATACGTACCCGTTCCATCGCATGAGCCATTCTGTCAAGCCTGTCGGTCGGAGCAGTTATCAAAGGATGGCTTTTTGCCGCCAGAGAAATCAACACTGAAAGAAAAAGATTCTGGTCTACATCTATCCCAGTCTTCTCCTTAATAGACAAACTGAATTGCTCGAGATCCGCTGCATTAGCGCTCATCCTCGCTTGGAGGTCGTTGTTGGCGTCGAGAGTGAAAGACCCAACTAAAACACTCGATGGCCGGGCTCAACCCACGAAAAGGTATGTATCCTTAACTTTGCGTACCAACTTTTTCTCATTGTATTACCAGATTGGGAGCGCCTTGAAGGCTCTATATACCGCAAAACCGGTATCTATGAGATGGCTTGGAGTGATATCCAGCTAGAACGATACCACGTCGCTGGAGCTCCGTTTGGCGGAGCTATTGGTGAGTAATGTAGTTAGGCAAGATTGTGGCTAATATTCAGCAATTGCCATTGATTCCTCAAAGCCTCAAATATACAATGGACTCGAGTCCTCAGCCAAGGTTGAAATATATTCAAACTCAGGCGCTGAAATCATACGGATTCCTGTATGTCTTCTATCTCAGTTTAAGAAAACTCTAACAATCACAGTGGGATAAGGGCAGAATTCGCGGTTTAGGCTGGAGCGACAATGAACAGCTTGTGGTGGTCACCGAAGATGGTTCCGTACGCGTGTATAATGATTTTGCCGGAAACTTTACTGCCTTTTCCCTAGGCCAAGAGGTTGAAGATTACGGTATTAATGAGTGCAGATTTTGGGGTACAGGTTTTGCTGCTCTCCTGTCAAACAAACGGGTGGTACTTGTCTCGAGATATGACGACCCAAGACCCAAACTTCTAAATACCAATGCTGGTATGGATATAATATCGTCATGGTGTATCCTAGCTCCTAGAATTGGCTCATCTCGACATGTGGATGCGCTTGCAAGCATTGGCGATTCACTGGTCAGCATAGATTCAACTGGCCCCAATAAACGGTTGGATAAAGGCCAGTTCACGCATATTGCTACCAGTCACGACGGTACGGCAGTTTCACTATATTCCCATATTAGGAAGGAAATTTCTGTCTATTCTACCGATACATACGAAGAAATTTCTTCATTTACCCTTTCCGATGTCGTCGAAAACCCTAGTAGCATGGTGTGGTGTGGTCATGAAGCTCTCACTATGGTATGGGATGATGAAATACGCGTTTATGGGCTTGGTGGAGAGAACATCACTTATTATTATGACGGTTTTGTGGTGCCTATTGCCGAAATTGATGGTGTGCGCTTAATTAGCTCCGTTGGCTGTGAATTTCTTTCAAAGGTCCCTGATGCCAATGTAAATATTTTTAAACTTGGTTCAATTGCGCCCGGTGCTATTCTTGTGGACGCTGCCGAACAGCTCAAGGCGAAGACTGTAAGTGCAGACGAGAGTTTTCAGGTTCTCAAGCCAAAATTATCCCAAGCTGTTGATGACTGTATACGCGCCGCTGGATATGAATTTGATCCGAAAATTCAAAAGCACCTACTCTCTGCTGCATCCTATGGAAAAGCAATTTTACCATTCTATAACTCTGATGAATTTGTTGAAATGGCTGAACTTCTTCGAGTTTTTAACGCAGTTCGAGAGCATTCGATTGGTATGGTTATTACATATGAGCAGTTTTTGCAGCTTACACCTGAGCATCTCATCAATAGGCTGCTGACCAGGCATCTTTATCTACTAGCTGATAAAATTTCGGCTTACCTTCGTCTTCCTATAGAGCCTGTATATGTGTCATGGGCATGTGAAAAGGTCAGATATTCCGAGAGAGATGATGAGCAAACGGCGACGCAAATAATTCACAAGCTTCGGCGTATTCACGGCGTACGATTCGAGTCCATTGCACAGACAGCGTTCGACGAAGGTCGCGCCAAGCTAGCGATATTATTACTTAAACATGAACCAAGTATATCGCGCCAGATTCCCTTATTACTTGACATGGATGAGGAGGAGATAGCGCTTCAACAGGCAATTGACTACGGTGACGCGCAATTGCTTGAATATGTTCTGTTTAGGCTCAAGAAAAAGCTTCCGTTGGCCAAGTTTTTCCGACTGATAAATGACAAGCCTCAGGCAGCTGCATTGGTAGAACAAATCTGCCAAGATGAAAACTCTGAGTTGCTAAAAGACTTCTACTATCAGGATGACCGAAGGGAAGATGGCGTTACACTAATCTTCAGAGACAGTCTGAAATCACCAAAGCTAAACATTCGCCTTGACCGTCTAAAGCTGGCTGGAAAGCTTTTAGGCGAAATGAAATCACGAGTAGCTGATGCAAAATTGGTAAATGAATATGTGAGGCTTCTACAAGTTCAAGCTACTCTCGAGCAGGAATATTTGCGCAGCTTTTTAGGTCTCTCGGTGATTGAAACTATTACTAAACTGGTCGTCAATGGGCATTTTTCGCGCGCAATGAAATTCAAGTCTGAATTCAAAGTTCCCGAAAAGCGCTTCTACTGGACATACCTACGCGGGCTTGTTGCAAAGCGTGACTGGGTCGAAGTCGAAGCACTTGCACGTTCCAAACGTAATCTACCGATCTCGTTCGATATATTTTACCGTGAGTGTCTTCGTGGGGGAAATGTGCGACTTGCAGACGAGTTTGTCGCAAAGTGCACTCAGCTCACAGCCGTTCAGCGCTCAGAGATGTACGAGGCCACGGGAAACTATGTGGAAGCAGCCCGGGAAGCGCTTTCTGTCAAGGATGACGCACGCTTGCGTCTACTGGAACGCAAGGCTCAGGGCGCTCAACTTCGACAGGTACAGGAGCTTTTGGGAAAGTTAAGCATATAGTTGAAGAAACCTCAGAGGGTTGCATTTTGCATATAGTGGATATAAGGTTATTTTTTCATAAGACTGTGATAACATTAAACACAAGCATAACACACATTTCATTCCGATCATTTCCCTCTAAAAAAAAGTACCCAACACCACATTCCAACACCTGCTAATTTATACTATTATCAATTTAGACACTAATTGGAGCCTTTTTGGTATATGTAGCTAGCAAGTCATTACACTGCTCCAAGTCGTTGCGAAGACAGGTCTTAAAGGATGCCAAGTCTTCGCATAATATCTTGTGATCAACAAGCATGCGCTCATAGTTTCTCTGCTGCTCTTCAATCGAAGCCTCGATATCTTTGTGCATTGTGGTATTTTTACTCGTCATCAAGCGCAAATAGTCGGTAACGAGTCGGTTATGTCGCTTCAGTGCTAAATTGTCCTCAAGAACTTTTCGTGTCTTACTTTCTTCAATTAAAGCCTTCTCTTCGAAATAGTTGACTGCCCGTTTAAACTTTTGAATTTCCTTGGATTGAATCTCGTTTTCGCTCTTCAAATATGAAGACTCGGACAGAGATGTCTGTAGCGATTGAATTGTAAGTGCCATTTCGGAATATTGCTGGTCTCTATCCTCGGCACTCATAATATCCTGGTTAATTATAGCTCGGTTCTTGATGTACTTGACGCGGTTCGCATACATCAGCGTTGAAAGTCCCTCGTTGTAATCAGAAGGCGAAACGCACGATATCATTGCGGTCTTGCTATTTCCTCCAAGAGACTCTTTGAGGACCCAGGTTAAAACTGAGTCTCGATATGGAATGATTTCTCGACGCTCCTTTCGACCTGACGTGTTATCAGCTAGTGATTTGATCACTCTACCCAGCGTGCTGAGCGATTTGTTTATGTTGGAACCTTCTCGCAAGCGCTCCCCTGACGACTTTGTTTGATCTGCTCTTTCAGATCCAGCGAGATCGACCAATCTTTTTGGTTAGTGTGCTTTAAGTGCAATATGGAAACATACCTTATTTTTGAAACTTTTTCTTGTGATTCTTGAGTTTCAGAATCGGTGTAAGTCTGCTTCAGTACCAGTGTCAGTACAGCGTGTGATCGACTAGATTTGGAGTTCATGTTAGTCGCGGCAGTAGTGCGAGCCTTGTTGCCCAATAGCAAATAGTGTTGAACTTCAGAATAGTTTTTAACGCTAAATTCTTGTAAGTCTTTAACAAAAGGTCCGTCGGTTGGTGACTCTCTGACTTGGAGCGATGTATGGTTGTTTGGGTTCATCGATAGCAGATCACGAACACGTTCGTTATACACCTCAAAGTAGGATATCTTTACAGAATAACCGTAATTAGCTGATGCTGCGCTTTCCAGTCGCTCAAATAAATCAAGACATGTACGAGGAATCAAACCCATATCACAGTCAGTTCCCATCTGATTTAGTTAGCCCGGGCTTTTTATCGTAACCCCACTTCCTTACCATAGTGTATGTCTTTCCAGAACCTGTTTGCCCCTATTATTGTTAACATCTAATAGAGAATCCTCCTCATGCCCTTACATATGCCAATATGCAAGTATTATATCCCTCCATGTTATGATCCAGAAGTCTTCTTCCAAGCCCTTCGTAGACATGCTGTTGGTCTGCATATTCAGGGTCACACTGACGCACTGAAGAGAAGCATCGATCAAAGTTAAATGTGCGCTCAGTGAGCGGAGCCTGGGTTTTTTTATTGTATGATTGGTCCTTTGCACCGTTGGGAGGAGAAAGCAGAACCGAGTTATTGAGACTATTCACATGAATAATCTGGTCTGCTCCACGATTAATCTCTTTAAATTGTTAGAAAAATTAGACTCTAGAGCAAAAAAGCATACCTCTCTCTAATAATGGTCGCACACGGACCATGACCATGACATTTCCTACATGTTGTGTAGATGAGAGACACCTGCTCGAGCTCGAAGAATTTGAATTCTGCGATGACGACACACCCGACATGAGAACTTTAACTGCCCACAAAGGATGTAAAAACAAAACTGCGACGTTTGAAGGTGAAGGAAGAGCTTTGTTTACTCGTTGCCTAATCGAGCGTGTTAATCATGTGACTTTATTGCACGTGACATCACGTGTTTTTTTTTTGCCCGCCACTAATCGGGTTTCACTTCTGTTCAAGGCTACGCTGAAAACTCTCTCGGAAAATGACAGTGGCTGAGTCTGTTTCCAAGGAAAATGGCGAGTCGTTCAAGGTATGGAGATTTTAATGGGTGCTGGTGCTATCTTAAGCTGTCTTGTTATGAAGAAAATCAGGGTAGCGTGAGCTGACAAATACTAGACTGTCTTTGCAGTTCCTCTTTCGTGCAATGACTGCGTTGATTCTGTGTCGAAGGCGTTGAAGGCTGTACCTGGTAAGATTTTCTGTGGTTTAGCGACAGCTTTAGTGCTTGTGGTCTGACCATCTAGGCGTGCACCGGTTCGATATCAATCTCGCAACTCAATTAGTCGAGGTCGAAGGCGAGGCCGCTCCTTCACAAGTCGTAAAGACCATTCAAGCTACTGGTCGTGATGCTATTATTCGTGGCACTGGTGAACCGGACTCGGCTGCTGTCTGCATCTTGGAGACATTTGATCCCAAGTACTTCCAGTCCCCGATCCGAGGCCTTGCCCGTTTAGTTGCTGGCTCCAAGTCAAATATCTTGATCGATTTGACTCTCAATGGACTCACACCCGGTAAATACTACCCTTCAATTCGTCAGTCGGGCGATTTATCCAACAAAGCTCTCTCGACCGGCTCTTCCATTTGCGATCTCGAGCCTCTCGAAGTTGGAGAAGACGGAATTGCCCAGGCATACATCAAGAAACCTCTTGCTATATCTAATTTGATTGGTAGGAGCATAGCTGTCACTTCGAATGCGGATCAAAAGATGGACGATGCCGCTATCGTCGGGGTTATTGCCCGCTCGGCTGGCGTGTGGCAGAACGATAAGACGGTCTGCAGCTGCTCGGGTAAAACTGTGTGGCAGGAGCGTGAAGATGCTCTCAAGAAGGGTATTCTATAAAGGGCTCTTCCGCGCCACAAATTAGGCACAGCCGGGATATCCACCTCTATTGTATTTCGCAAATCTACGGTACTCATATTTATAGTATTCTAAAATACCTCTTTTTTACGGATAGTTGCAGTTGACGCAATAAGTACGTACATTGCACTCTTTTTTTAAGCGTGCCATCTAGTATCTGCACATAAAGACATATCCAAATGTATAAATGAGTCAATTAAACACAACTACCATACTGTACAAATATTCCAGAGACAAGCTCGACCATACACCTCACCAGTAAAAATTAAGGTAGACAAAAACAGCACACCGTTGAAAATCAAACATTATCGAAGACTAAAATCACAGCCACCTTCACTATAAAGAGTCGCTTCCACTATCTATAAGTTACAAAAGATAAACAAAATATGGATCGCAGACTAATTTTTCTTACTTCGCTGAGTCACTGTCCTTGGTTTTCTAGGTGAAGCCGACGCTTTAGTTGGTGACTCCTCTTTGGGTTCAAGTAGCAACGATACCGGATATAAATCTTCAATTCCCTTTGTTGACGAGAATGCATGCATGAGATATGTCTGGATTGCGGGGACTTGTCGGTATGGATAGGCCGTGCTTTGATACAGCTGAATAGTTCGAATAATATCTGCAATCTTGGTCATCTTTGCCAAGTTGATAATCGATTTGTCGGCGTGCTGTTTGCGATTGCCCTCAGAGGCAAAGGTCAAGTCACTCAAAAACAGACCGAGAAAAGGAATACAGGGCGGGGTAGAAAATCGAAGAGCCTCACGATAATTGTAAAAATTGCGACTGCGAGTCATAAGATCGTCTAAGCTTGAAAGTAGAGCATCTGATTCTGGTGGAACTAGTTTCCAAGTCTTCTTCAACCTTCGGATGGTACTAGAATATAGTCCACCAACAAATGTCATGACTGCATTGTAATTGTAAAGATTTCGGCATTCACATGCCACATTAATCATAAACACAAGTACCCGTGCACGACGTGTCACATCGGACTCGGATAAGATTCTTTCAGCAATCCAGTTTGCCAAAGAATTGGAGTGGGCAATCATCCTCCTAATAGCCGACCCCGAGTCCTTAGATTTGTCCATCCAAGCGGTATTCAGACAGTCTGTGTATTTAATGACCGAAAACATCTCGTATTCAATAAGAGTAATCTGACGAGCGACTTCAACAGGGTCCAATTCAAGAACAGTATCAAAGGACAAGTCGGTCTTATTGATGTCAAACCCATCAGGAAGTTTCGCAGGAAGGGGCTCTTCAACCGTTCTGATGGCATTTTTGACGACTTTTTTCCCCTCAAGTCGAAGTTCGACAACATCGAGAATCTTCTTTGCACTTCTGACATTATCAGCCACAAGCTGACGGCAAAACCGAGCAATCGACTGCAGGAGCTCTCGCCTAGTCTCTAGATCATCCTTCCCCGGCTCCGTATAGAAGTCAATAAGCCACTTTTTAAGAACATTCACCACTCGCTGACGAATTACTCCTTGTTTTCGTTCGCTCCAAACCTTCCAGCTGGACTCAAGGCCTTCGGGTGGTTGGATGAAGTAGCGCGATCGGAGCGATTCAAAAAAATCAGTAGGAGTTGTGAACGTGGGAAATGTAAGAAGAATGGTATTCACGAATTGCGAATCTGGGAGCTTGTTGTGACTTGTCATCTGTTCAACCAAAGCAACTAGAGTTCCACTTTTGATTCTCTGGCGATCATCAAGTCCAAGATGTCCCTCGTACCGGCTCATAAGAAACCAAGCCGTGTCTTCAGGTTTTGACGAAGCCGTTTTGGCGTTCGATACATCTTTTCCGAACCCAAAATTATCCTGAGTAGATCGAAACGGCGAAGAAAAGACCGAATCTATATTGCTTAGAGTGCGGTTTAGAGGATATGGATTAGAGATAGCAGGAGTTGCACTCTCATTGCCTTCCGTCGCTACTCTTTCCAAACCCTTTCCTACTAAAGAAACTCTTTTAGGATTAACATCATTGAACGGTTCTGTTTCTAGTCGAGAGCTGGCAGCTGAAAGACTGTGTGATAGTGGAGACATCCCTCCCGATGAGATAGAGTTGTTCCTTGAATTGTGATAAGCGGACGCCCGGTCCGATAGAAGTGCCGATCTTGAATCTTCTGAGCGAATAAACTCGTGAGAAAAATGACAAAGTTCTTCAACAAGCGTAATCAGCTGTCCTAGCTTGAATTTCAGTGTTTGAGGGTTGTCACTCAATTGCACCAAAACAAGTCGATCAAAGTCGTCCAGCATTCGTGATAATTCGTGTCTTTTGTTTCTCATATCAATATAAGTTGGATGTGTCGTCTGCGAATCCATATCGAAGAAGTCAAAAAACGCATAAATCGCAATAAATTCTCGAAGCTGTTGCACAAGCTCACTGATAGCTGGTTTGGCATCACCGATTGGCAAAAGAAATTCTTCAATTTCTCGAGTAGCTCTATATATATCGTCTTTGGTAGTATTTAATTCCTCGGCAAAACAGTCCAGCAGTCTTTGTGTAAGGTAATAGCCGTCAGATTCAGATGACACCGATCCAGTTGGTTGGTGGTAGCTCTTTTTCCACGTCGGAGCTTCAGAGTCTACATCAAGAGAAACACGGGTGTGACTTTCGGTCGCAGACGGCGCCAACGAGCTTCGCATGCTTCTTATACTGTGAGCTGTGCTGAAAGATCCTCGGGGAGAGTTGCCAATAGATAATCCATCGCCGCATATCTTGTACACTGTCTTGTCAAAGTCGCGATAGCGGCCAAGTTCGCCACCAATAGAGCCACGAACAGGTCGGTGGTGTATATGCGCCAAGCGTTTTGGTGGTTCAGAAGCTGGTTCTTGAAAGACTGATTCTCGAGTAACTGATTCAAAGGTCAAGAGTGTTGTAAATATGCCCACACCTGCTGTACTTCCGACGGTAGGAAATTGAATAATATCATTTAATGATCGGAGTTCTAAATCGTTAGTTTGCAAACTAAACCCTTCGATGCCCTTCTTGCAAGCGATTATGCTTCTCTTGAAGGCGAGAAGCCCAAGCACTTGCGCCAATCTAAAACCGCTTGCATCCTGCCTGCTCATCGCTCGTAGGAATCCCACGAGTTAGAGACCAGGAAAAAGAGCACAGGAGGTGTGGCAAAGAGAAGAAAAAAAAAGATATCAAATCAAAAGAGCGCCAAAACTCTTTGTAT
Source organism: Trigonopsis vinaria (assembly GCA_030582095.1). Taxonomy (NCBI): domain Eukaryota; kingdom Fungi; phylum Ascomycota; class Trigonopsidomycetes; order Trigonopsidales; family Trigonopsidaceae; genus Trigonopsis; species Trigonopsis vinaria. Next base: position 183,690 of record JAKTWP010000010.1, on the reverse strand, counting down.
AAGGTTTCTCTTTGCGAAGCTGTCGCTCAGAATGTCGATGCTGGTCTCCCAAGTGCAAAACAGGCAAATGAAAAGAACTAACCTTGATGCAAATGTGTCTCACGAATGCTTGAGCGTGGACTAAGATCTTCGTCTTTTATCGAGTGTATAGAGTTTCCACCGACGGAGCTAAACGTTGTATTTTGAGTTAAACTTTGATGGCTGGCGGCTGGTGACAGAGGATCTATTCCATCAGACGAACAGGGAGTATCAGGACATGCCATGGTGGGAGGTAAATGAGCAGCTACTAAAATAGATTCAATCTCGGAGTTGGGAGGTGTCTTGCTGTCCTTTGGCTCATCACCCAGAGCAGCACCTGCCCCCATCGACGCTGCGTAGCTATCACGATCGCCCTGTGCCGACGCTTCGTGCAACTCAGCAACCTTGCCGGCCGCTGATTTTGCAGGCGCGTCGAAAGGCATCGTCTATTCTTCCTTTCGCTTCAAAAATCGTTTAATGCGTTGTTCGCAGAAGCTGAAAGGTCTTTGTAAGGGAGACAATTGTAAACGCGCAACTCCAACGGTGGACGATTTACGATATCACAGAAAACATACTATTTACACCGAAATTAGAGCCCTAAAATACATCATTCCATATAACCGTACCACGCTTTTCATGTACGACTACCAGATTACCGTTTGAAAGCCAGGTAACCGGTCCAGCTTCGTCATCACGCCCGGTGCCAGCACCGGGTTCTGACTCGTGCTCGGTATCAGTAAGCGTACCGTTTGAATTATGAAGTATGGGATCGGTCTGCCCTAGAACAACGCATTGGTCGGAAGGCAAGCCGCCAGCATCCTCGAGCGGAAAGATCAGAGGCGACCCTGACGATGATCCCACGGCTAGTGCTCGACCGCCGATCCACCGTGATGCCTGATCAGATGTGATTGATAAAGAAACGTAGAATGTGGACGCACTAAGTTTTGGGCTGGTAAAGTGGGAAACGAGTTCTCCTGATGTGCTGAGACTGTGACCGAATATACTCCCATCGCGAGTCAGAGACCAGATTACGCTTTCTTCGTGATCAACCGCTATCGAACACACACCACGTCGAAGCGACTTCTTGTCAGACGGTGATGTTTCATACAGCAGTTGCTTTTTGGGTGATTTGTATCGAATATCAACCACCCTCAGCTGCTCGTTCTTATCGGACCCCAGTACAATCTGGTTATCATCAATCCAGTTGAGAGCAGTCACACTGGGAATAGCAGTGGATCGTTGCGTAGGAAAGCATGCTTTTGAATAAAACTCGGGTTGAAGATCAATACAGAGAGCATCCGAGTCGCGAGTGTCGTATTCGTTGGCACGAATATCGTAAATCATTGTCGTATTCCGTCGCGATGACAAGGCAATTAGACCTGTCACTGGTTAGAATATTCATTTTTTGTTGTCAAGGACTTACTTTCCGAGTTGGGGCAGTATTCTATTTTTCTCACGCTGTACAACTCTGGGCTACAAGGTTCGTTCGCCCTACTAGCTCGAAGAGGAGAGCGTGAGGTTGCGGTTTCCGTGTGCTGTATTACTATATCACTTGTTCCGACCTCTGAATATGCAAGATAGTCTCCATGTGGAGAAAAAGACAGGTCGAAGATTGCATTCGATATGGAAGATGAATGTTTGTCGATTTCACCGTGTTTCCAGGCATTGTTTTGTTTGTAAAAGAGTTGAACCACTCCACCAATGGCAGAAACCGCGAATATTTCTTTTTGTGCTGCTCATTTGTTAGAAGAAGAAAAAACGCTTACAAGGGTACAAGTATTACCTGATCTGGGTGTTGCCACAGCTAGCGGGTCTTGTGCATAATCGAAATTGTCTGCCTGAGTCTCGTTGAAACGTAATAAACTCTTGTAGATTAAACCTGGAAGTGTTAGCTGATGCATTCGACTTTTCCTTAAAACGTACCACGCGGCTTGACATTAGCAAAAGTACCCCTCTGTTCACGAGTATGCAGATCCCTCAGTATACCCGAATGCTTTATTCTTTGTCGAGGCTCCTCAACCCTTCGACGTTTGCAGGCTGGCTCGGATCGAAGACGACTTTGCCGACTGGGGCCAAAGAAAACCTCGACAGGGGAGAGCCATGCGCTTGACTGCGAAGAGTGATGCGAGAGAAGTTCATTGGACGACCCCCATGAACTGGTTTCTCGCATTACAGCTTCGTTCTGTTCTTTTCGGTGGAAGTTTGACGCGTACTTAGATTTTTTAATATAATTAAAGCTGGAGTGTCGTTTCAGTTTTGGCCTTTTCAACTTTTACGCGACACGGAAAATCCAGGCGTACATTACAGCACGACTCGGAGAAGTGGACGAGAGCGTCTTCGGGTTTAGTGTTTATATTTGTTAGAGAAAGAGTCTGTGTTTTGTCTTAGAGCCTGTTGGTGGTAAGGTCTCGGAAGCGGCAGCAAAAGGCAAGCACCCACGAGCAGTTTTTCCGAAAACAGCAACGGCTACCACGACTGTTGTTTTGACGACAGAATGTTATCTGATAAAAAAAAGTAGTAGCACTAGTGGTATAGCAAGACTGCAAACATACATTTGTAGACACTGGAAAATTCAAGGTCGCTAAACTCGCTCGGTCCTGAGCAAGGTTCTTCTAGTCAACCCCTCGGAAAAAAATATAGCGTATGGTGTATCTCTTCAAAACGCTATTCCACTCAGTACTTCTCGACCATTTTGGCACCTAATTTTCCTAGTATTCCAACGCCAGAATTTCGACGTTTTCCTTCTTTTAAAGTATCTCGGTCCTAAATAGTGGAGCCGCATCGCTTAACGCCGCAAACCGAAGTTATTGCGTGGGGTAATCTCGGTTCTCCCAGGTGAAAGGGGCGATTAGCAGATAAAGAAAAAGATTGGAGTTGAAGATAGCGCTCAGCAAGGTGTGGAAAGGATAGAAAGAAACGAGCAGAAGCGGTAGAAAGAAAAGAAATAGAAACAACGCTGTTACTTGTAAAAATATCTGCAAAAGCTGGGTGTGCTTTTGACTTGGGAGTTTGACTGGCCAAGACCCGCAGCACCTCAGCCGCTGCCGACTAGCGTGCAAAGTTGAAATTAACTGTGTAAGGCATTAAAGTCTTATCAGACATTACAGAATAATTGGTGATGCTCAATTGCTATATACTCATGGTTCGTTTCATCTTTGATAGTAATATTTTCGGTTTGAGCGTAACGGAACCGAGTGATAAAGATCTCAACCGAAAGAATCCAACAGCGAGAAAAGGGGTATTTATAGGGTGAAACCCCCCTAAAACCAAGTTTATCCAACATTTTAGCAATTCACCATGCCTAAACCATTGATTCTTACTGTTCAGGACCTCAAAGACTACGCCACAGAGCGTATGCACCCTATCTCTCGAGGTACTGGTATTCGGTCTTATTGAAGAATTGCACCACTAACTCCGATAGACTTCTACAACTCTGGTAGTGAAGAAATGACCACTCGAGATGATAATACCGACTGTTTCAAGCGCTACAAGATCCGAAACCGTGTCTTGGTGGACGTCAGCAAAGTCGATACTAGTGCCAACATCTGGGGTGTCAATGTCAAGTTCCCCTTGGGTGTTTCACCATCGGGTATGCACCGTCTCGCTCATCCCGATGCCGAGATTGCGACCTGTCAAGCTGCTTGCAATGCCGGTATCAACTTTGGCCTGTCGTCGTACTCGTCGGTCTCGCTCGAAGAAGTCGCCGAGGCTCGTAAAAAGTCGCCTCCTGGAACAAAGTTCGGTATGCAGGTTTCTGTTCTCGCTAGCAGATTTAAAACGGAAGAGGTTGTTAAGCGAGCCTACGCCGCTGGCTTCGACTTACTCCTTCTCACCGTCGACAATGCCACCCACGGTTTCCGACGAAACGAAGTCGAGAACGAATTATACTTCCGTAAGAGGGATATTTCTTCGAGTCCTGCTGCTGCCCTTCCCTTGGAGTTGGGAACGCTTTTGCGCGACGATGATCGAGAAGTTAACCTCAGCAACGCCGCCGCTAACACCTGGGACGACGTCAAGTGGATCCAAAGCTTGTCTCCTCTTCCTGTTTGGGTAAAGGGTGTTGAGTGTGCCGAAGATGTTGAAATTGCTATCCAGCATGGCTGTGGAGGTGTCATTGTCTCCAACATGGGCGGTCGTCAGCTCGACGGCGTCCTCGCCACTTTTGAGGCTCTGGGTGACTGTGTCAAACAGGCTGCTGGTCGTGTTCCTGTCCACATGGATGGCGGAATCCGCAAAGGATCAGATATCTTCAAGGCTATTGCCATGGGTGCAGAGTGCGTCTATATTGGACGTGTCGCACTATGGGGCCTGGCTTACGATGGACAGAAGGGTGTTGAAAAGGCAATTGATATTCTCTATAATGAGTTCCGACACACCATGATGTTGGCTGGTTGTCCCACCGTCAAGGACATCACCCGTGACCGTTTAGCTGTGCTCGATGGAAGCGGTAAATACCAGAAACTCTAAAATCTGAACCTAAATAGTTATTGAAAGGGGCGTGTTTTTAAACTCGAAAGAATACTGGGCGTGCGAGAGCAGAGTTATTGACTCATATCCCGCTTTGGATTGACACAATAGAATATAAACAATATATATATATAATGTATCAGACGTAGTTCAATCAAAAGTGGTCGCGAGGATGTCTTTATAACATATACTTTTGTTCGGTTGTGATTAAGCGGTGCTACTTTCTATTCTTGGGTTTAGTAGCCGCCCAGCCAATTAACGTTGAAGGAAACATAAAACAAACCAAACCAGACAATGACTCTTACTTTTAGCAAAAGAAAATATGAGTCAGGTTATATCATTTGAAGGATGATTTTGAGAGTCATCTCTAGCTGTGAGAGGGATAAGAGAGCGCTAGATAGAGCACAACAACGACAACAATTCAATCCAATGAATTAATAATATAAATCATCTAGTGCTTTACTCTCTTACAAAGACAAAGTTCATATCGAGGGACATTCGTCCTTGACAACAAAGAGCCGCTCGAAGCGCTCGGGTGAGCCTCAGCTCATCAGCGCAGTCCATAGCGAGAATCCCTATAAATAAGGGTACTTCATCCTTCTCAGAGTTAGACAACTGATCACTCACTATGCCCAAGCCTTTAATTCTCACTATCCAGGATCTCAAAGACTACGCCACTGAGCGTTTGCATCCACTCGTCAGAGGTAAGTTCGAGCTCGCTCGGGTTTGGCTGTCTTGGAACTTGCTAACATGGCAGACTTTTACAACTCTGGCGCAGAGGAAATGACCACTCGAGATGAAAATTCTGATTCTTTCAAACGCTACAAGATCCGAAACCGCGTCTTGGTAGATGTCAGCAATGTTGATACTAGTGCCAACATCTGGGGTGCTGATGTCAAGTTCCCCTTGGGAGTTTCGCCCTCTGCATTACATCGATTGGCCCACCCTGATGGCGAGCAGGCTACATGCAAGGCTGCTTCTACTGCCGGAATCAACTTTGGTTTGTCTTCGTACTCTTCGTGCACGATTGAGGAGGTCGCTGCTGCCCGCAAGCAAGCTCCCGCTGGCACTAAGTTTGCCATGCAAATCACCATCTTCCCCAAACGTGCAAAGACCGAGGAGGTCGTCATGCGAGCCTACAAGGCTGGTTTCGATGTCCTTATCGTTACGGTCGACATGTCCACCCACGGTTTCCGACGAAACGAAGTCGAGAACGAGTTCATTTTTCACGAGGAGACCCCCGAATCTAGTCCTGCCGCTTCTCTTGACTTGCGAATGGGCACTCTTTTGAGAGACGAAAAGGATGTCGGTATCAACCTTGGCGGATGTCCTGCTAACACCTGGGAGGACATTAAGTGGATCCAGAGCTTGACCCCTCTCCCCGTTTGGTTGAAGGGTGTTGAGTGTGCTGAGGATGTTGAACTTGCTGTTCAGAACGGCTGCGCAGGTGTCATTGTCTCCAACATGGGCGGTCGTCAACTCGACGGCGTCCTCGCCACTTTTGAGGCTCTGGGTGACTGTGTCAAACAGGCTGCCGGCCGTATTCCGATTCACATTGACTGCGGTATCCGCAAGGGATCGGATATCTTCAAGGCTATTGCCATGGGTGCAGAGTGCGTCTATATTGGACGTGTCGCACTATGGGGCCTGGCCTATGATGGACAAAAGGGTGTTGAAAAGGCAATTGATGTTCTCTACAATGAGTTCCGACACACCATGATGTTGGCTGGTTGTCCCACGGTCAAGGACATCACCCGTGACCGTTTAGCTGTGCTTGACGGAACCGGTCGATACCAGAAGCTCTAAGGGTAGAAAGATCATATCGAGGAAAGTTGATAGAGCGGTGGGACTTTTGAATATATATGTTTGTTATGCTGCCAAGATAAAAAAAAAGGCAATAGCAAAGTTTGTTCTGTTCAATCGTAGTTTCAGTGAAGCCGCTTCGGCTTTACTCCCAAAGGGCCTGGTACTTCTCGGTCTGAAGCTCTTGAGGAGTCCGATTCGGAAGTGTAATTTTGTCGCTTTTCTTTACATGGTAGCAGCGCTTCGTTTTTTAATTTATCCGCTCGCAGCTGATTCAACTCGGAACGGAAATACTCTCCGTGAGCCGGTCAAAGCGACTAATAAACACTCGCCCAAATATCCTTCTTCGGACTACGAGAATATATCCAGACTGGTAATAAAGAACTTCCCCACATCTTGCCTTGTTGAATCCATGCACCAAGCGCGAGCCAAAACGTTGTAGCCATCTAAGATAAACAGCCAAGAAGAAGACATCCCCTTAAAGACCGACCCGAATCTTCCAAACTCGCCAACATATCATTCTTTGCCCCGCCAACCCCCGCTTGTTACCCCACGCGTGTATCACGTGAACTTCGGAACACTTCCGCTTTCGGCAATTGGTTGCCAAGGAAGTTAACTTACAGTCTCATTCTTTTTTTTTATAACTTAGAGTGTGGGGGAGCTAGTGTTTGCGGGGGCGGGGAAAGCACACACACACATACACACACACATTCACTCTCTCTTTTCTTCCACCTTTCAAACCTTTGGCGATATGCAGAGCGTGATTGCATTCGCGGCTCCAAAAAACGAGCAGAGTAAAGCTGCTGCTGCCTCATCGACCACCGCCGCCGTCGCTGTTGCTGCTCCACCGCCGGAGAAGAAGTACAGGTGCACGTACTGTGCGCGTGCCTTTTCACGCTCTGAACACCGGACTCGTCACGAACGCTCTCGTGAGTTGTTTTTTTGGTTGCTTACGACTACACGCTGACAGCTTTAGATACGAAGGAGCGGCCCTTCAAATGCGATCGCTGCGCCAGTACATTTGTGCGCCGTGATCTGCTGCTCAGACACGAACGGACCGTCCATGCTCATCACGTAAAGTCAAATGGGATAACAAAAAAAATTATAAAGAAAGACACGGCGGTGAAGCGCGATGGGCGGACAACGAAAATTCCGTCGAAGAACTCGGCAGTGCCGCCCGGCAAAACAAACGAACAAGACACGGACTTCACAGCTGCAGTATTGATGACTGGCTTGCAACATTCTCGGACCGACACCTCTTCTACGGAAACCGGAGTTGATCCAAACCCCCAAAACACAAACGCCCACCCCCATCCACAACTGCAAGCCCCGCTCTATAGCTTGAATTATACCCATGATTCATCTGGTTTTGCAATACCATCACCAACACTGGCGAACTCGCATTTCTCCGGTTTGACCGTGGTAGGAGGACCAAACTCCGACACCCGGCGCTCATCCTTCAGCTACCCCCCACCGCCAATATCTATGTCCGAAGAATACTACCGCCACAACAGAAATCACGTCAATGCACCCTTTAAAAGTCCAAGTTTGGCTTCTTTTCAATCAGATTCAAAACGTTTGTCTTCGTTTGGCGCACCTTCAACGTTGCTCATGGGCCCCGCATCAACGGAGTACCCGCCGCAGCAACAACGGAACTCTTACGAATCACTTCCAAGTGTCTTTAACGAGACTAATACTTCGACTACTTCTATGGGCGATAATGATGGGTCAGGTTATTGTCTGCCTAGTTTGGGTAAGCTTCAGTTGACCGAAACACCTAGTACGCAGTCGTTCGACTCTAGTACCCGCAACAATGTATCTAATGTGCTTTCTAATGGAGCTGGTGCAAATCAAGGAATCATTCCACAAATTGCGAGTGATTTTGTTCGTTCTCTCATCCTGGAAAATGTCCAGCACTTTCACAAACACGGTTCGCTGCCCCTAGATCAAGAGCTGCCCAACCTTGCCAAGATGAATGAGTATCTTTCCTTCTTTTTCAAGAGAGTTCATATATGTTTGCCCTTTTTGCATATGCCTTCTTTTGAGCCGACCAAAATTGCGTCTTCGCTTTTCTTTGGTGTGCTCTCACTTGGCTCGCTACTGCTTGGAGAGACATCCGAAGCGTACAAGCTCTTCCATCTCTCTCGTAATCTTGTGATGCAGTCCTTGGAGACAAACACTTTTTCCTCTCGTCGCTGTCCCATTTGGATCTCGCAGACGCTATTGTTGAACTTGTACTTTACTATCGTGTGGGGTGACCTTGATCTTGTCGGTTTGTCCTGCCAAATCTTTTCCACTTTGAGCGATATAACCAAGGGCTCTATTCTCGATTTATCAGCGTCAGAAAATGCTTCCGACAAGTCGCTGTCATCTGCTGAGTGGCTTGAGCGAGAGCTCCAACTGCGAACTATATTTGCTGCCTATGTTTCAGGTGGTTTCATAAACTTACTTTATGGAATACCAATTGGCTTTGAAGTTCGTGAGTTTTACGATCTAAATCTACCTTGTGGCGAGGCGCTCTGGTCTACATCGACGGCTGATACTGAAGTATGGTTGTCTTATTATAGTCTACGACACACCCCCAAGTTTGGGCAAACTTATGGTTTGATTTACGACGGCAAGGTTACGAACGTTTCGGAGTTTGGATTGCGCATCCTCATCACCGCGCTCTACGCTGACGGAATGGTCATCCGTAGCGACCCATTCTTGACGAGCAAGGTTGAGGATTATCTCGTGTCAAACAACAAGTTTGCTCTGGGTGCTTGGGAACGCACACTGTTAACTGGACTTGAGCAGACGCGGTCGAGTACGTGCTCGCAGCTGGTAGTGAATGCGTATGCGATGCTCAGACAAGCTTCGGTAAGACTTTATTGGGACTTGACGCCTATTGGACAAGTTCTTCGTTATGGTAACAAGGAGGAAATCTGGAAGACTGTACACCTCTGTACTGAGCGCATTCAGCTCTCCCCGCGCTCGACTGAAGCCGCCAGTCTCTGTCTAGATGCTCTACGCGACTCGCAAATCCTAGACACGGGCGATCCCGACCGTCAGGGTCCGACCTTGGAAATTATTTGCAGCGCTGCCTTACTTTCCCTTGCTCTTGCAGCTTGGCTCTTCAAAATTGAAGCCACTCCGAACGGCGTTAAGGAAGCCTTCAAAGACGAAGCCGATTTATACGGTGCTATCCACGCACTTGTCACGCGGGATCCTTCAAATGGCTACAATGGAAAGAATCTAACCAATGTCTTTGCCTCGGTGGTAAGCAAGCATTTGCGTAGGCATGCAAACTGGCGGGTCCAGCACTTGTATGCTGATGTGCTCGAGGGCATTGTACCGAATGCTTTTAAAGGCTTCTATTATTGAATGGCGATTAAAAACAAAAACCAATTTCAATAATCTATTAAGGGATGTGTTGATCTGATGATTTGTTGAGTTTATGACGATGACGAATGTTTGTGCTTTTATGATTTGGGTAACTGGTTTTGGATTGTGGTTTTTTGAATTAGGTTATTGGTTTGAAGAATGAAGATAATTTTCATTTATGCTATGTACTATGAGCACTTGTAGTGAATGGATCTAGCGTAGCAGCCTCGGCATAGGCAGAGTTGACGCTGAGATGTCCGAATGCTTTATCAAGCTGTCTACACATTATTCGCAGTCATGAGGTGTTGCAGTGTGTTGAAACTTGGACCAGACCTAGCCCAGCAAAGCCGGCCGAGAAAGTGGTAGTGAGGCTGGATGTAGAGAGCAACTTCACCACCAGACATGCCCTCGACAACGGCATCGCCCAAGCTCTACCTGCTAGGCTCTGAAGGTACGCATATGCACGTGCTAGACTGACCATCACTCACCAGCCAGTCTACTCACAGCCACTGCCGTCGGGTTCGCAGAACCTCACCGAGCTCTTCAAGCTCGAGGCTCTTGCAGCCTCCGTGGCGCGTGTCGACGCCACAACCGGTGCAAAGAAGAAACTGCGCAAGAGCTACAAAGGCTATATTGCTGATTTGCCAGGTACGTATCTTCTCTGCGTGTGTGTGTGTGTGTATGCTAAAGCTCGGCAGGCATGAACAACGACGTACCGACAGTGCACACGCTGCTGCCTGCAATCTACAACCCGCCAGCTCAACCGCTTGCCATCCGCACTTTTGACGGCGACGCCTTGCTGCGGGCCTTCGACATGCAGCCCTCGGCAGGCCAACCTGTACCGGGCTTTGACGAAAAGTCACTCGGTCTCGCAGACGCTGTGGATACCACTCGACTCAAGGGCGCCGCCACCGAGGACAGCGATGAAGGTGCAAGACGCAAGAAACGACGCAAGAAGCTATCGAGCACAGGCTCGACGGGCGGCGCTGGACTGGCCAGCGACGGCGGCTCGCCATACGACGAGTCCAAAGCGAAACGACAGCGACACTTTTAAGCATATATGAGCTCGAACTGAACTATCTGTATACTAGGGAAATGCATTGGAGTTTTTTGTTTTTTGTGGTTTTTTTTTGTTGTTACAGTTGAACAGAGTCACTTGTGGTAAACCAAAGATTCACATTATAAATAATTATAAATAATTATAAACACATCAACACTTCGCCCAGCTGTACGCTGTCTCTTATTCATACATAATAATTCTATATCTTTCCTTGTATTCAATCTTTGGATTTCTTCAGTCGGAACTTCTGCAGAAACGACTTCGTCTTATGCACGCCCATCGAGGCTGTAGACGATGCTATCGAGGGAGAAGAAGTTACCGACGAATTCCGCGGGTAGTTGGATGCCGTAGATCGTAGGGAGGAATGTGAAGGCGATTCAAGTTTTCCGTGGCTTCCAGCGGATTCACCGTTGCTCGTAGGCAGTTTCGACGGTGTTGACGGTCTCGGTTTAGTCGTGGAAGGTACATCGTTCTCCTCATTCTTGCCTTGAGGCTGCTCGTTCGGCTGAGTTTCTGGCTTGGCGATCACCCTTTTTGTCATGGGATCTGACGAGATCTTGTCAATTTCAGCCTCTTCCGACTCTATAGTTGCAATTTTTGCCATTTCTGCCCGCTCGTCCATATCTAACTGCGAAGAATGGCGATGATGACCGTTCGTCTTTAGGTCATTCGATTCGGGACCAGCAGGCGAAAGAAGATTCGTCACTTTGGATAATCCAGATGGAACACGAGGTCTAAACTTGTGATGCACGCTGTTCAAACTCATGCCATCACTGGCATCGGTATGACTGTCATCGTCATGAAATACTTCGTCGATCCGAGACGAAGATTTAGTAGAAGATTTGTCACTCGACGTTCTGCCTTTATTCGAGTCGTTGTCAACAGTGAGATTACTTAAGGGAGTAAAAGAGGCATAGTTATTGAGCTGCTGTAAGTGACCGGTGGGTGCACGGGTCTTGGATCGCGAGAGCTTACTCTCCAACAGTGCTCCAGAGTGTGAAATAAGCGCCTTGATAAGTTCTAGCAAGTTAGCAGAGTTTTCTAAAATTTATAAAAAAAAATCGCTTACCCTTCTTCACGCCTTTGGCCAAGTCAATCATAGCCCATGTCTTGTTGTTGAACTCAATCTGAGGTAGGGTAAAGACAAAGTCTTGCAAGTTGGTAATACTCTTGGCTTTTGAGCTCTGGAAAATCATTAGCATTTACAAACAAATAAAGACACAGTACTTACCTGATAGCTGATGCATAACTTGACTTCGTCAAGCTTGAATGCCAACAAGCTAAAGTACTGAGCTGAACGCTTCATCATGGTTGCCATTTGGTCATCTTCCAATTCAGGCTCAACAGATTTTGGATGCGACAGATGAAACTTTGTACGAATAGAGTCCTCATCCCTTGATGAGCGATGAGACTCCGAGTGAGACTGTGATCGTCTCGATAGGATGCTTGTCAATTGGGTGCCCTCGGAGCCATCATCAGAAAACAACGATGCTGTGTCAGTTTCATAGCTGTCTGAATCACTCTGCTCTTCACTATCATGCGTTCGACGACTAAACAGCCCCGAGCCGCTACCGCTGCTGTGAGGTTTGGAGGACTTTTTGGACTTTTTCGGTTTAGGAAAGAAGGCTTTCAACAGCATATTTATTGCCTTGTGTTCAACTTGAATTCGCAAAGGATGCAGAGCCACCTCAAAGGTATCAATAATCTTTATGCCACCAATAGACTCCAACAAAGTCCACGACACTTGAATGAACTTTCCTTTGATTTGATTATCCTTTTCACCCTCAAGGAAAAAGGGTGAAATTAGCTCAGGGTAAATAGCACCAGGCAGAAGATTAAAAGCTTGTAGAGCAGAAATCTCAATCATGTTGGCATTCGAGCTGTCACTGTAGTCAGTACGGTAGAAGGCATAATCGGCAAATGCAATATCGGCAAAAGGCTGGTCTGTCTCTTGCAATAGATGGAAAATAAACTGATCACCAGTAATAGCCCAGTGACGGTCTTCGGTGACCTCGGATATTCCAATCTCGGCTCGATTTTGACCATTTCTTAATGCACTGACAATAAGCAAAAGCTCGAGCTGAATATTATGCAGTTCCTCTCTCAAAGTCATGAAATCGGCCCAACCCTGCTCGTCAAGCCCATTAATTCGCATATCAAAAATGTTCAAAATATCAATGATTTGAGCAGCATCACCTTGAAGACGATCAACCAAAGCAGGTGCACGACTGAGGTCGCTGAAATCGGTTGCCATGATTACTTTCTCCAGACGCTCAGACTCGGATTTTTGAACTGGCTCCTTGTAAATCATTAAATCGGTCACAATAGAATAGACATGAGAATATTGCTCCAAGTTACAAGTCAAAACCACCTTTGGAGCATAAACCATTATCTGGTCGGCAAGAGACAACCTACAAACCTTGCTATTGACCAGTTTATCAAAATTCGTATGCTGGCCCTCGCCTGAAATCCGGAGTCGATTTACTTCATCATAACGCAAACAAATCGAGGTCTTTTCTAGAATTTCCGCTGCGTCACTAAATCCAGTAATATTTATTCGAGCTTCGGGTGAGATCCAAGGAGGCCAACCACTTTCCAAATCGGTTGCAAACGTAGGGAAACAAGATAATAACGCCCTGTGGTTCTTGGCCGAATTCTTGTCTAGATAAAACACTTGAGCATCGTCAAATGAAGCACCATATCGCGTCTGAACCACGCCAGAGACATCATCATGCTCGTCGGATTTATCGACAACATGCAAAATCTTGAGTTGCATACTATCAGAAGTGATCAAAATTGTTGAAGTGTCATTCTTGTCACTAACCAACTGAAATTGTGGGCTAATGAACTGAATATAGTAAGAGTCTCTAATCTCCAAGCCCTCGGCTACTTGACGAAGCTCTTTCTCAAAAGCCCTTTTAATGTCTTTCATAGCATTGTCGGATCCGTTATCAGAACTCATCTTTGAATCATTCTCAGATAGAACGCGGCGTGATGATACATCGTCGTGAGTGGAGGAAGGTCGGCCAGATGAACTTCCAGACTTTGTGCGAGACTTGTTCTTCTCCTGTTTCTCCACCATGTCCTCAACAAACCTGACAGCACGCCGAGAGAGATAATAGGCAATTCCCTTGCGTCTATTGACAGAGTGGATATAGCGCAAAATATTGTTTCGTACTGCATTCGTCCATCTGACCCGAACATGATGAAGCACAAAACGATTCTTGAAATGCTCACCAACCGAAGAAACGCAGACTCCTTCATACTTATCATGTTGGTTGTCATGACCGTAGTAGAGCTGCTTCTCGCTTGAAGTTAATTTCTTAAGCTTCTCGTCTGCAATATTTTGAGCCGTATCGAGTTTGTCTTCGTAGTTCTTGATAAGAAGTTCGTTATCATCGTACTATTTTGATTAGCATCTAGATTTCTACTAATTCATAAAACTTACCTTTTGTTTTATTCCCTTGTTTTCAGTATCGCGACCAAGCATAGCTGAAAGGGTATCGCGAACGTTCTTCGCCATTTCCAGTTTTTCGTTGATCTTCTCGATAGTCGAATTAGCAATATTTAATTCAACGATAGCAGGGGTGTCATTACCAATGCCACAGACTTGAGAAGGTTCATCGCCAAATGGACCACCTTCATTACTGCTTGGTCGATCGACATCGTTGCTTGTAGGGTCGGTCTCTCGGAAATAAGTCATCCTGGGAGTGTACAAAACGGGAACAACTTCCATCGGAGGGATGAATGGAGTAAGATCTGCAAAACCAACTTCAGTACAATCATTAGCATCAAACCAGTCGTTATCCTTATTATTCATATTTGGCGCACGGTGAGCCCACGACTGCGGAATATAAGTTGCAAGACGAGCAGGAGACGGTCGTTTGAAGGTTGTAGATATTGCTCGTAAATCAGCATTAATCAGATCCACTTCACCTTTGTAAAGTTTCATGTGAGAAGTATGCTTGATACTATTAGTAACGGAGTTCTTAATGACAGACGCTTCACGACGCTGATGTAAATCTAGAGAAAAGTGATCGAGTCGAACCTTGAGACCGCATAGAGTAGTGTCTTTCTTTTCCACACCAAATGAAACGTAGTTATGGGATATATCAAGTGGAGACAAGATGATTTGGTACTTCATGGAAGCCATAGATCTACCAAATTTGGGGCTGGCAACCTTATTTTTCACAGAAAACAATGGGCCATTGCGAACAGGTGGCCATTGATTTCCACTAAACATATGCCACCAGCTGAAGAACTGCTTAAATGCACCTGGACTAAGATGCACAGTGTTCTTTTGAACCATCTTTTTATGTTTAAATGGTAAACCCTCCGCGTCAAACATGGGAGGGCACTTAACAGATAAAGCTAAATGAATATGTTCACTGCGGAACCCTTTATAGGCATCATAATCTTTCGCCTGGTCTTCAGTCAAGAAATCAGGATGACACAGACGAACGTCATAATGAGGACGGAAATCAAATGTGCGTTTGGATCCATCTTCTTCTAAATCACGCTGAAATAATGCACCCACGAGCCAGTGAACACAACCAGAAAGCTTCATGATAACCTTATCAAACATTTGAGACTCGTCGAGAGGACCATGAGAAGAAGTAAAGAATACTTGATTGTAGTGAGCGCGTAAGCAGCCCATTTCATAGTAAGCAAACGGTGCTAGATTGGGAATGGCCCAAATAAACTCGTTACTATCAACAATCATAAATTCCTTGGGATCCTTTGAAGGGTGAATTTGGAAATGAACTCCGTCACGCCAGCAAAACGCCAATCCAGAATTGTGACCAACAAAGCTGCGTGGATCTCTTCCACCTTATTTACGGTTAGAAGGCTGTTTCCCCGAAAGAAAGACCGAAAGTTGACTTACCTTTAATAATTAAAACAACGTCTCCCGAACCCTTCCATTTTAGGTTTAGCCTGGAATGAAGAATAAGACGAATCTTATCCCAGAATCCGATAGGAGGTGAAACATCTACGGCAGGCTTTGTAAACGAATCCAAGGAGGCACCTGCGCATGATAGAGCGGATTTGTATGATTCACCCCAACAGAATATAGTCGGCAAAGGAGTAAAGACATCAAAAGTTATATCAGAGTACGTCTTGATTGGATTCAAGGTGCGGGGAACAATGATGCTATACGGCATCTCTTCCCCTGACGTATATCGAAGAGGGATAATTGGCACGTTGATATGTCTGATAGCATTCGCATCACCATACTCTTCAGCAATAATGAAATTACTTGAGATCTGAGCCGACCGGCCTCCAGGCTTGGAAACGTGCATAGGAGGGATGTGGAACAAGGGGAGGGGATAATCCAGCAAATCAATTCTGAACTCTCCCATTCCAATGGAAATAAATAGCGGGATAAGCAAGGTGTAATCCTGGTCAATGGGAATTCCTTTACCTTGATCGTGAATGAAGCGTTTAAGTTGATTCATCGGGAAAGTGGGTTTATCAATCACCAGTTCTAAATCACTAAACCGCATCATCATCAATGGCATAGAGCGAGAAAACTGGATGGTTCTTTCACTCTTCATAACACTTCCACGAGCTTTTAAAATATTTCCCCAGTCATTCACTTGATGATCAACAATTTCTTTGTAGCTGTGGGCCTTCAAGGCATTAATTCGACGAACCCAACTCTGCGAATTCAAACGCTGCAGTCGATAATAAGCATCCTCAACGGATAGCGCTGGTAGTTCAATTTCAGCACTATCGCTGGAGGGATTATAGCGCAGTGCAGTATTCTTGGAGTGAAAGTGAGGAAGAGATCCAGAAACTCCATGAAATGGATGTGCAAGAGTTTCAAGCACATCGGTTTCAATTCTGATATGACCCTTGCGCCGCTTGTGGTGAGTTGCTGTCGCAGAGCCACTTTTTTGATCGCTCTTGGAGTTTTCAGCAGGCTGAGAATTCTGAGAGGTATTGCTTCCTTGTCTTTTTTCCTTTTGTCGATTTCTGATCTTCTCGACGCGGTTCTGGAACGCCAATTCACGGGCACTCCTTGCTTTATTCTCCACGATGCCAGCTTTGAAAATCAAATCTAGTTTAGCTTCAAACGGATCATCCTCAACAGCGATACTAAACTTGTTTGCACAAATGCGTATACGGGGAATTATGATACCACTTTTTATTCCAGGCGTAAGGATGTAGTCCTCTCCACCATCCAAAATAGTGTGTTGAAGTTGCTTTGAAGCCTTTGCTGAATTGATCATGTCTTCGAAAACGTGATAGAACTCGAATCCGTGTGGGATTGCTAGATACCAACTATTCATATTGACAGCAACAAAATCTTCAGATTTCTTTTCAACGACCTCATGAGCAAGCTTCTGAGGAGATATATATTTACTGTGGTTCTTTCCTTTAATCTCAACAGAGAGTTTGTCCAGCAGGAGTAATCTATTCCAAGCCTTGGTAATAATAGGGCTCTTAACAAATAGAAACAAGAAACGAGCTGTAACATTTGGATAGCTATCACGATGTTTTCTGAATACCAAGTCTTCAGCTTCAATCATCAAATTCAAGCCTTCACATTTTAGAGAGAAATTGTCGTTAAAGACCGTCAGCAGTGTGAAGTCATCTTTCTCGCTTTGCAATATCTTCTGTTCTATTTGATGTTCTCGTTCCATGCTAGAGGTATGCGTTCGACGATTTCTGCTTTGTTCGACCATCTTAAGAATGGAGCGAATATCCCTAAAGGCCAGAAGAAGGGCGTAATGAGAGAAAAATGAGTAATTAATAAAAATACTCGGGACAATCACCGATACCTGCATCAACCTGCCTGCTGTATCTGTACCTGTTCGAACAACGACGCTAACAGACGGTATATCGATAAGAGAATATTGTTGTAGACGACCATTGGGTCTTGGGTCAACAGATGCCACAACCGTTTCACTGATCTTAAGAACCAAATGTCTGCCATCAGTTTCATTTTTAAAGTGAATTGAACTGGAACTTGGGGTCTCGCCTTCGTCATTGACGTCCCCGCCATCAGAAGCCATATCCGAGACTGTTCGATTGCGCTTATCAGCAAGCGCACCAGCGGTATATTGGACCTCCCATTGTGAAGTTTTGAGAATTACACCACGAAGCTTGTCTGATCTTGGTTTATCGTAGGAACGGCACATCACAGATATTTCGGAACCGTAAAGCTGCAATGTAGTGAGCCAGCTAGGAAACTTTCTCAAAATTCCTGTTTTGGGCTTAGGATGTGGAAGGTGGCTGATTGGCGGCAAAGTGATTGAAGAAGCTAGATACTTTAGACTTTCGACGATTTCTGGACGGCCGGACCAAATATTCAACGAGTCAACAGCACCGTGTAAAGCAACAGAAATCTCTGGACTCATTTTTGCATTTAACCGCAAGTATATAAGTTCAGAGAAGATCAAATCTTTCCGTCTATTTGAGTTAGGAAGCTCTGGATTCGCAGCGTGAAACCAACTGGACAGACCATTTATTCTCAGCTTGGAAGCAATCGAATAAAAATCAAACTCTTGAGATTGGTCATGGTTGGGTGAGTGTACAGCTTCCGAGTCGTATGAGATTGATGAACACGACACCACAATCATATTGTCATAATCAAGAAACTGAGGCGGATAATCTTGGAAATGAACCAGAAATCGCAAAGAAGGTTGTTCAATCGACAGTCTAACAGATGCTTTGGGATATAGACGGCTGTAAACCGTGTGAAGCCTGCCCACAAGCTTGTCCAAGGCAGACGGCTTAGCTTTATCCTCAGTCTCTGGACTTTTCTTGCTATCTGATATTTCCACCAAAGACATGTCTTCAGCTTCTTTGTGGCTTTCTTTTTTCGGCTTTTTGGCCAATAACTCCGTGGCCTTTAATATAAAAGTTGAAATGCCTTGGGACCTGATATCAATTGAGGGCATATTAACATTAATGCTTGTGTGGAATATATGCCTATTTCGATCGTAAGCCTTTCCTTGAGAAATGATATCACAGAGCTGAGAGACGAGATTAGATCGAGCAGCAAAAATCATACTAGGAACAGAAGTAATGACATGGTCTACCTCTCCCAGTTGGTTTGAGATATAAATATCTGTCGATAATATACAGAGTATAAGCTTATAGACAGAGTCAGTCTTGAAGAAGTACGTGGCCAAGCCAGGATCACGTCTATCGAGACGTCGCAAGACAAAAGAGAGAGACTCCAGCTTAAAGTTGAGAACATTTTCATCCTTGTCGTTTAAAAAGAAAAGTCTCTTGTAAACCCGCAGCAAATTGACTTGAATTTTTAATTCCAAAATCAGCTTCATAGCAGTCTGTAACTTCTCGTCCCAAGCAAGCAACACTTCTTCAAAGCACTCCTCATCATCTAGTATCTTTGACAGTCGCGACTCTTTGTTCTTTGAAGAGGTAGTCTTGCTTTTGCTCGAACTAGCCTTTGCAGCATTTCGAGCTAGAGCAATCATCTGGTCACAATCAACCTCAAGAGTGTCGAGTTTCAAAGTAGCATCTGCATCGTAGATAGATCCATTTGTCATGAGTAAACCTCCACTCGAGAATGTAAAGGCAGCAAAGAGTGGGACGAGTGTTGTATTTGGGGCTGAGACCTTAAAGTTGCTCACAAATACTCGCCCAAAAAAGGCTGTAATCATATCAATCTCGGCATTTTTTGCACCATCTCGGTAAAAAAATGGTTTTTTAGCAACCAGCGGTACTTCGGTATTTATTTTGAGGTCTGCTCTCTCGGCATAGAGCTGGACCAGGTCGCCGACGGTAATAAAGGTGCGATCGGCTTCAAAGAAAAACAAATTACAGTAGTTATTGAATCTTTTAAAGTATTTGAGAAGTTTCTCAGTCGAATTCGCCTTGTTTGGGGAAGATCGAGTATTGTTCTTATCGTTTGATTCTGACGTAGTGGTCCGCAGCTTGGCTGGGTCGAGCCGGACGTCGACATCGGAAATACAAACACCAAAAGAAGCCGGGTTCACGAGCGTTTTGCGATTGATGAAGAGCTTTATTTTTCCGACTTTGATTGTTACGCCCGGTGATCTGGAGTAAGAGACATGTCGAAGGCACAGCCATCCGAGCCGACCTATGCGTACGCCCGTGATCAACCATACAACTAATAAAAGTATGATGTGTATGATGTAGCACAATATAAAGTAATATATGCCATTCTTAAAGTGCGCAAGCAACCCATTGGCCAGCTCGATCTCAGATATGGCAAGATAGTTCTTGCCAAGGAGATCTGCCATTGAATCGTCAACAGTCCGTGCACTAGCTTCCGATAAGCTTTTAATTGGACAGCTGTATTGTTAACTTGAGTTGAGGTCACTTCACTAGACGCCTTACCTCGAAGTGGACTTTGACTTTCCGGTGGGGGGTTAGAAAGTGGAGTGGCTGGCTTAAGTTGTTGTGGAAGTTTCGGCTTCATGGGGTCGACGCCAAACACAATTGAATGACAGATCAACAATTTAATGTATGAACACGGGTCTTTGTTTGAATGTGAAGAGGATTTCGATTGGACTGTAAACTCATGGCAGCTTTGTTGGCAGTTGTGACGTTTATACGCACCGGTCAATCGAGATGATATATCATCTACTTTTGTTTTATCAGTGATCTACGCTGTATCAGAGATGAGTCTATCGAAGATACATCAAAAAAAAAGATATCATCAATCATTCGATTGAATCAATGCAGCAGACAAAAGAGCGTAAAATCATTTTTTTCAAATACAAACACCCATCGTCTACCGCGAACCAAAAGTCAATCCCCCTCCCCCCCCAAAAAAAAAGCACCACCCTCATTAATATACCCTCATTAATATCAAACTTCTTAAAGTTCAAAATTCAACTCTGTTTAACCAGAGAAATCAGCAATACTTTGCTCATTTGAACCAGAAATTTACCCGGCGTTGCTCGAAATTTTTTTTAATCCTCTGCGAATTTTTTTTTTTTTTTTTGCTCTGAACTCCGAAGAAAAAAGAAGGAAAATGGGTTCGTTTTTTTAGATTAAAAGTGGCTTGAATTTTTGGTGACTGACTTTGGACAGCTCCTAAGAAAGAAAAGGGTGTCAAGGTTAGCTTGGACGTGTTTTTGAATGGTGGGGGATTTTCTTAGACAATGGGACATACAACGTGCTAACCAATAGCTGGTGGTTCCGACTGGGCCGATGATTCTGCTGATTTGCCTCCTCTTCGTTAGTATTTACTCTGTTTTTGCTTTTGGCGGAGGTTAACTTTAATTAGCCAACTCCCATCCTCTCCCCTCTCGATGTATGGTTCTCTTGAAGCGCGACAACAGCTCTCAACTAACTTTTTATAGCTGGTGGATTCAACTCTGAACCTTCTGGCCGTGCTGAAAGCGACTGGGAACGCAAGCCTCGAGAAGTCGTCCCCGTGCCTGACCGACCCCCGTTCACCGCCTACCTTGGAAACTTGTCATACAACATCAATGAGGATTTGATTCGTGACTTTTTCAGTGGTCTTGAAGTCACCTCCATTCGACTGGTGCGTGACCGTATGGACGATCGACCCAAGGGATACGGCTACGCTGAGTTTGCCGCCAAGCAGGATCTCGAAGAAGCTCTCAAGTCCGACGGCCAGAGCCTTGACGGCCGAAGTGTTCACATCAATGTTGCTGAGCAGCGAGAGGGTCGAGGTGGCTTTGGTGGCTCTCGCTTTGGCGATGGTCCTGCTTCATCTGCCTCTGAGTGGAGTCGAGGCGGTGCCTTGCCGCCTGCTGAGAACTTCCGTGGTGGCGATCGATTCGGCGAAGAGCGTGGTGGTGACCGCTTTGAGCGAGGTGACCGTTTCGAGCGAGGTGATCGTTTTGAACGTGGTGACCGTTTTGAGCGACGCGAGCGATCTCCTCCCCCTGTCTCCCTTGGAATGGACAAGTGGAGCCGTGGAGCTGCATTGCCTGCTCGTGAGCCTCGTGAGCCCCGTGAACCCCGTGAACCCCGTGAAGATTTCGCAGACCGACCTCGACGAGAGTTTGGCGACCGTCCTCCCCGAGCGCCCCCTGCCGACTCCACCCCCAGCACATGGCGACGAGGTGATGCCCCCGCTCCTCCTAAATTTGAACCCCGTGCTCCCCGTGCTCGACCTGCTCGCACTGGCAACCCCTTTGGCACGGCCCAGCCCGTTGATACTTCCAAGCGCGAGGCTGAAGTCGCCGAAAAGATCTCTCAGCAAGAAACTGAACTTAAGCAGATTGTCTCCGCCAAGGAGGAGGCTCGACAGAAGCGTACACAGGAGCGTGCTGCTCCCGTTGAAGGTGAGGCAGAGGTAGAGAAGAAGGCTCCCTCTGCTGCCATGGCTGCTTCTTCGTGGCGTGGAGGCCCCAAACCTGTTCCTACCGGCCGACCCAGGCGGTCCGAGAAGCCTGCTGCCAAGGAGGAGAAGGAAGCTGGTTCTGAGGATACCGCTACCGACGCCAAGGTTGACGAGGTTGCCGAAGCTGTCGAGAAGGTTGAGATCAGCGCTCCTGAGCCTGCCGCCGACACCGAGCCGGTCGCTGAGGATGGCTGGAACGTAGTGAAGAAGAAGTAAATTCTTTTCCCTTTTTTAAGAAAATTAAAAGAGAAGAATGAAAGTTTCGAATTATTTGCATTTGTCTACTTGGATAAAGCCATGAGAGGTTGACAAATGTTTTTTTTTTCTTGTTTGAGTTATTGGAACTACTTACAAAGATAAAGGGAAAAAAAAAGAGAGAGAATCCAAAGGATGTACGAAAGGATAGAGCTCATGTCGGTTTAACATATATTCTTTGTGTCGCGCTGGGTGGTGTGTTTTAATGATTGGAAGAAATACTTGTTTTTGTTGGCAGGTTTTTTGTGTATTTGTTTGAGCAGTGAGGTTTGGAGGATCAAAAGAAAAATTCAATGAATGAAATTATCGTGCAGATGCACTGTACCGTAGACATACAAGGTATTGGGTGTCGGTTGCTAGGGTCTCTTGAGGTGAGTCAGAAGATAGCAAGCAGTTTTCTTACTCACCTCACCTCGCCAACACTGATGCTCGATGATCTATGACTGAGACACCGTTGGAACTATTACTAATTATCTTTTGTCTCTTTGCAGGAGGTGTCTGGGGCACTCTTTGTCGAATGGGACTTTTTGCGCTCAACGACTATGACGGTGCACCCATCTTTGCCTACGCCTGGGTTCAGTGGTGCGGATGCGTCATCATGGGCTTTGCAAATGGTGCCAAGGAATCCTTTGGAGTTGGAAAGACACGACCGAATGGTCATGTGAGGATGACGTCGGTGTTGTTTACTGCCATCACGACTGGGCTGTGTGGATCGATAACGACCTTTTCCTCATGGATGCTCGACTGCTTCTACGCGATTGCCAATGTGCGACCAGAGACGCCCGATCGCGGTCGAGGATATAACTTTCTGGCCGTGTTGACGCAGATTGTTATGACAATTGCCATATCGATTGCCGGACTGGAACTTGGTCTGCATATTGGAAAGTTATATGGCATCAAGTATTTCCGGCGCATTTTTGACTATCTGTTTGATGATCTTGAGCGACCGATTGTACTTGTATATGGTATTCCGCTCGGTGTTGGTGCTTGGATTGTTGCGCTCGTTTTGAGCTGTGCGTATCCTCCCTGGCGAGGCTGGATGTTCCCGGCGATGTTTGGACCGTTTGGAACAACGCTTAGATGGCTTCTCAGCCGCTACATGAATGGACTTGTCAAGGACTTTCCGTTGGGTACCTTTACCGCAAATATCCTTGGCACAACTCTGATGGGGTTGATGATTCTCTTTCAGCAACGTTCGTATCCCCACACGGGATTGATAGGGTGTCAGGTTCTTCTGGGCATCACCGACGGCTTTGTGGGCTGCCTTACGACCATTTCGACCTGGGTCTTTGAACTCTACACGCTGTCATGTGCCGGCAAGCGACTCGCAGCATGGATATACGGCACGACATCTGTGGTAGTTGCACTCTGTATAATGATTATAATACTTGGAATAGAGGTGAGTTACAAGCTTGTATCTGGGAATACAAACTCTGTTTTTTTGTTTTGACTTGGCGCGCCTAACACCCTCTCAGACCTGGGGTTTCCAGAAGCTCGGCGACATCGGCAACTGCTAAACGCTAAAACAATCTTATATTCTTGTATAATGAACTTGCATCAAAGATCTACTTCTACGGTTGGGCCTCCTGATGTTGTGTTGCGCTTCCCGCGCCGCTCTATACGGACCGTAACCGCGACCGTTTAATGTTGCAGTTGGGCGGACAAGTCCGACTTTTTGCCAAACGGACGGACAATGAAGTTTACAAAGTAAAAAGAGGTGTGTTTTCTGTATATTATATATAAAAAGGCATTTGCATTTCAAGGTCAGTGTTTTAGGCAGAAGTTTTAAGGTTGGGATGTTCTTGCCCTTTTTTTTGACTGTGCCCATTCAGCGTGTCGCAATTTTCCGGCGTAAGCGGGCGGGCGGGCGCGGGGGCACTGGCGAAGAGCAACACCAACAAGCGTAGTGAGAGTCTGAAATATTAAATATTCCCTTCCCTTTCTAACTCCTCTTCGTCCTTTCTAATTTCTCCCTTTTAAAAATTGAGCGGGTCTGACTGCTCTGCCGAATTGTTTTTTTGTGCCTGGGCCGACAGGTGCCAAAAGTGTGGGCTTTGTGGTTTCTGACTGTTCGGCGATTTTTGGGAACGCTGCAAGTTGCCAACTTTTCTTTTTTTTTTTAAAGAGCGATGCTCGTTGAAACAGCGTGGCCTGGATTTGTTCAGGGCTCTGCACGCGTCGGGGACTTGGGTGACACTGGGGCTCCGACAGCGACAAGCAGGCTGGGTACTCGACAGCGACCGCAAATCGATCTTGCAGCTCGTCGACGGGACCGGGAACGCCATCTTTCTCCTGCTGCAAGGTTATCTCTGCAACTCACACAGATCCCCTTGCCTCGGAGGCCAGAGCTAAAGCCCATCGGGACCCGGTTCGACGGTCCGCTACTATCAAACCCAGCCCCAACAACAGCAACTTCGAAGGCCATAGCCTCTGCGTCAGTATTATCGCATACTGCACGGTCCTCGGACTCGAAGAACTCTGCATTGTTTGATGATGATGGAATTGTGCAGTTCTCCGCCTCCGCAGCCCTCGATCGTTTCAGCATTCTCTTTACGCCTTCCCCAATGTCGGAGGATTCAAGCGACACTACGGATTACTTTTCTCATGTTAACGGGGGCAGTAGCTGCTCTCAATCCTTGCTGTCGGCGTCACCGTTTATGACCCCTCCATCCTACTCGGCCGGTTCGCTCTCCTCGTCCATGGCCTTTCTCGCCCTCTCTCAGCCACAATACCCTGAATCGCCAGTTCTTGATTCCTCGACTCCATCATCATTCAACTCTCTACGCTCTGGGTCGCGAAAATCCGTACCCCCTCCGCTCAAGGAAATTGTCCGCCACCCGCTTGCAGCTACAGAGCAATCCAACGAACCAAAACTCAATATCGAAACCGATAAGTCCTCTTCCAAACCCTCGTTTGTTTCGAATCTCACTCGCTCGATAAAGTCTTTTTCGAGCGTCGTGAACTCCTTTACGACCTCTCATGACCACCTACTAATGACTTCGTCGTCGTCGCTGTTTGTCTCACTCTCGCCTCGCTTAACCGACGAGCGCCACCCGCCCGTTAGCTCTCGCGACTTTTATCCTGGTGACGCATACTCCACCGCCCGCGATCCGCTCTCGGCTACCCGAAACCCAAGCCTCAACTCCGGCGGCGACCGAGCAGATCGCTCCGAGGCCCGAGCATCCGTCGACAACCAAGGCACGGACTATCCTGGAAATACCACCGCTGTAAGGGACTCTAATATGGAAGGTGATTTGGCTGCGCAACTGGCTACCGCTCTTGGTGAGTCTCTTGTGGGCCAGGATGAAAAGTCCGACACCAAGCCGGCTGCGGAACTGCCTCCGGTGGAGCTAACTACGTACGCGGTAAACCCTCGTCCGTTGCGGTACCGTGACGTACGCCTTAACCCGGACTTCTTGCGTGTGCTTGCAATCGAAATGTGCATGCGCCATCACGGAAAGCTATCGGACAGCGCGCCGGGCAAGGCACGCATGATTCTGCCTCCGCGCGACGAAATCACAGTGTGCTATCGGCGTTCTAAGCTGCGTCGACACTTTAGCGCCGACTGCATGTGACCATACTCTCACGAACCTTCCTTGGCCTTCTTTTTTTTAGGGCTCTTTTTATTTTTTTGTTCTACATTTCTGGCGTTTTTACTCATTTTCAAGGTGTTTGTTTGATCTAGTGTTAAAAAGTATATTACTCTTATATTCAAAAAGACGTATTAATGCAAATTCGCCGCAACAACCCGCTTGTATAGTTGCGTGGCTATAGTCTATTCCAGCTTCTCCCCGTATATATTACAAATAGTTACTTGAGCCTCTTCAACTTGACGTTTAGTCGACCCACGGAGAACCAGAGATCGTCGTCGATCTTGCTGGGCGTCTTGCGCCCGTACAGGCTCTGGTCCACCAGCCACATGCCGAGCAAAAACTCCTCACGGTTGAGATACCGTTTCTGGCCTCGGTCAACGAGATCCCTACCGCTGTTAGTAAACAAGACGAATGGGAACAAAAGTGTACTTACCAGATAATCCCCAGCTGATCGGAGGTCAAACGACTGCGCTTCCAAATGTTGCGTACAACGAGCCCCAAAACACAATTCACGTACTTGTCTGCATCACGCAGCGGATCGTAGTCAGGCAGCTTGTCAAAGTACAAGTTCTTGTTGGCTGCCCAGATGCCTTCGTACCGCTTCTTCTCCGATCCCGACACAGAGTACTTGTGCGCATGGTGCTTCCAAGGCTTCTCCGCATTGAACGACCGTTTCTCCTTCTTGCGCATCGTCGTCGGAAGCTCAACTATTTTTTGTTGTGGAGGTACCGGCTGCTGCGGGGCAGCGGGCCGGAGCTCGTGCATCGAGTTGCGCGAGTCGGAAAGACGGTACTCGTCGTCCGCGTACGGAGAAAGATAGAGGTGCTGTGGGGTCACTTCACCCGCGCGCACTTCGCCGTGTTTGATCAAATGGCGAGGGCTTATAAACTTTCCAAGCTTATACACACCCGAAGCCAGATGGTATGGTGTGCTCCCAAGACCGCCAGCGGCCGAGCCTTGATCTATAATATCCTTCACATTGCCAAAACTTGTGTTGCGATGATGATACGGTTGAGGATTCTGCACCGAGGACTTGCCAATCAAGTTCAAAAGTTTCCCTCCACGACGCTTTCGCGGAATCGGTACAGAGCCTTTGATACCTTCACCGTCAGAATTCACACTATTTCCTGCGGTCCCGCCTTTGGACTCATTCAAAAGCTTCCATGACAGCATCGCAGCTGCACGTGAACTAGCCGCTGCATCCTCAGTACTCATGCGCGACCTCGACTCGTGGCTCGACACCGGACTAGGACCCAGACGTCTCATAGGTTGGTCGAGACTCCGTTTGATCGCTCGGCTATTGCTCCAGTCCTCCACGGAACCTGAAAGAATCGGCGTGAAGGCAGATGAGGGGCGGTTCATGCGGTAGCCTTCACCTGAACCAATAGGTACGGACCGACGACCTGTTGAGCTAGGTGCTTCAAAAGAGCCTCTAGTAATGCCCGATACGGGCTCTGTAAGCTGTAACGACTGTCGGCTACCAGCGCGGATTTCGCGACGAGGAATAGGCGCAACTATGGAAGGTGCTGCAGCATCTATCGAACGCGAGCGATCATTGTCAGATACAGCAACAGCTCTCGGAAGAGCATTGATTCTTTGTGTCTGTTCGCTGTCATCGAATGAACTATCATCGTATGAAGTAGACATGTAATAGTCCTCTCGATCTCTTGAGGAATGAGTAGCAGATGGATTTATATAAGAATCAGGATAAGAAAATGCAGAATTTGTGCTCTGCAAATCAAGTGACGCCTGTATGGAACCAGACTCGCCAATGCTACTTCCCACGTAGTTCGAGCGGTTTGATTGATTATTACTTGCAGATGGTGACATCATTGGCATTGGTGTAGCTGTAAGAGGGTACTCATTCTCCGTTGCTAGATCATTGCTAGCTTTCTGGTCTCGTGCCTTCATGTCAGCCTGCAACTTGCGCAAATCTAAATCACGTAATCTTGCTCGCTTCTCTTCTTGTAAGACAGCCTCCATATACGACCGACGCTCTCGTTGTGTATCATCTAATCTCTTGGCGACTTGTGCTGCAGCAACAGGGGTCGATTCTCGTTGCTGACCAATCGAATGAATGGTCTCTTGTAAATCAAACGGAGCCGAAGTCGAAGCGAGCGAGCTTACAGATTTGTTGGATGCCAGCAATGGAATCTCTCGGTGGTGTGAGAGCTCTGATGGGGTATCTCGAACGGTACGGCCCCCAAAGACATATTCGCGAGAGGCCGGTCGTGACGAAACCGAATGGTGTCTAAATAACGATCCTAGTCTAGTTCCTGCAGAGCTTGGTGGACGCGTAGATGGCGGTGGACTAGGAACCGTAAGAAGAAAATGTGGGTTTTTCTTCACTTGCAAGTGAGCCTCTTCCTTTGCCTCCCTCATCTCTTTGGCCTCTTTGGCCTCTTTGGCCTTCGCTGCTGCAACATTTTTATGGGCATTCGCTGCAGCAATCAAAATCGAGTTTATTTGACGTTCTCGATTCATATTGATAGAAGAGTCGTCGGACGGCTTTTTCGTCATCGCCGCCGCCGCTGCAGGTGCTCCCAATCGCGATTTCGCAACAGGCTTCGGGGGTATCTTGTTAGCCATAACTGACGGTGATCTGTGTAGCGGAGAAGGATTTCCACTTGTAGAAGTTCCATTTACTTTCCTGGGAGTTGTCGCCGACTGACGCGCAGGGCTAGATGACGTTGCTGGAGTCTTTACAGAACGGATCGGATTAGTCGCGGGTTTATTCTGTGTAGAAAATACCATTGCAGCAGCTGCTAACGCTGCGCTAGATTTGTTTGGGGTATTCACGGATCCATTTGGTTTAGCCGGGGTAGACTTCGCCGAAGGGTTGAGGGTGGTTTTCCGAGGCGTAGAGAGCCCAACCGATGATGAGGCCTTGCTGGATGAATTTGCGATGGCTGCGGCTGCATTAGCAGCATTAAGAGTGGGTCGTCGCTGCTCCATCGGTCAAAGCAATCGAGACCAAAGCCAGAAGAGGCCAGGGAGCAGCGTTAGTAGCCTGCTGAAAAAGGCCAGGGGGGTCTTCGAAGCAAAGGATATACGTCGATATGTACTCCTGTTGGATTTGCTTTCCCTTCTGTGGATTCAAAGATCGTGTTGAATGACTGCGAAAGGTCAGTCAGCCACCGAGCGCGTGGAGAACAAAAATGCTCTTCAACTATCAGCAAAAAACAATATATGTAACAATTATCTGCAATATATTTCACTGATGTTTTCTGCAGTCCCAAAGCAAGGAGAAGGCTTCTGCGAGAAAATCCGTCAAGTTGTCGGGTTTCTAAATTGGTGCTGGAAAAACATCGATGGACCCCGAGCGAGCGAGGCCATCACAACCAACGAACCTTTCTCCGACACCTGCATTTCATATCCTTGTCGAAAATGTTCTGGAAAGACTGTCCCGTGAGCTGTCGCGCGGAGGTCATGCTCAGCGCTCGGCTCGGGGAGGCAGTACCCGGTACCTCATCCTTGCAGGCTTTATGCGCAACTGGAGGAAAAACGTGGGAAATGATTTGTATTCTGTGATCAGACTACGTTAGTTAACGTGGATTGTCGATGGTTTAACGGTTTGGTACTGACTTTTCTAGTGCTACCTGATGTAAGAACTATTGGACAAGGGTTTACTGATACACGCATTAACCTGATCTTACCCTAGCTTGATAAGGAAAGACCAGTGTAAGTCAGAAGGAAGAAAAATGATTTTATAACGTGCTCCAATGCTCATTTCTCTCTTAGATTTGGAATAAAAATGAAATCTCTGGCGCGGCTGTTTTGTGACGTATGTACCGGAATATATACCAACCTCATTCGTGGCTTAACACTCTTAGGTTTTGAAAATATCCCCGGCAAGTGAGGATGGAAAGGCCCTCGAGAATTGGAAAGTTCCCGGGCAGTCGAACAAATCAGTCGGCGATTTTGCTGCCAGGGTCTACGAAGTCGCCAGTAGGCGTGCAGTACGTCTAGAGTACGGAAATCTTACCATTGATCAACTAAATGATCTATTGGACCGTCTTGCTCTTGCAAATAAAATGTTCGTATCATCGCGATGCTTGTGCGGCGGTTGGGATTAACTAGACTCAGTGCGGATCAGCTCGCCATACTGGAGGAAATCTACAATAACACCAATCCTACAGAGCTGAAATGGATAATCCGAATTATTATAAAACGTATGAGATTAAATTCTTCGTTGGGGTTAATTCTGACTGGATTTCTAGAACTCAGTATCGGTGCAACAATGCGAACAACACTTAACGCCTTTCATCCAGATGCCGTCAGCTTTTACAATGTCACCAGTGATCTTAAAAAGGTCTGCTGGACACTGTGGGATTTAAACTATAGGCTACCTGCAAAAGATCAAGAGGTCACGCTCTTTTCATGTTTTCGCCCACAACTATCGGCCTTCCCAAAAGTCAATCATGAAGTTATTGTTCGTAAAATGCCCCCGGAGTTTTATATCGAGGAAAAAGTTGATGGAGAAAGGATACAGTTGCATTTATCGGAATTCGGGAAAAGATGTGAATTCTATTCACGCACCGGCAAGGACTATACCTATCTGTATGGGGCGTCATTGGATGACAGTACCGGTGCATTTACTAAAAATCTAAATGGCTGTCTATCCTCTAAAATCGAGAGGTGGGGACTGTGATGGCATTTCAAGAGTTCGACTAACTGGCCAGTTGTATATTAGACGGAGAAATGACGGCATGGGACATGAACGATAGACTTGTCTTGCCGTTTGGAACTCTGAAAACGGCTGCCAGTAACGAAAAATCTGATCTAGGCGTGACTCGACCTATGTTTCACGTATTTGACATTTTATATCTAAACGGACGCAGTCTGGTTAATTATCCCCTCAGTGATCGGCGGAAAGTGCTTTCGTCAATGATCACGGATAAAGAAGGAGTTATTAAACTCTTGCCGGTCGTACATGCAACTTCCAAGGATGACATTTCGAGGGAGTTTGGTCGAGCTGTCGAATTAGGGTAAGGTCTTTTGATGTTTATTTAGAGCGAGCTGACAAGTTAGATTTGAAGGGATAATTGTCAAGAATCCGAAATCTAAATACTCTATTAATTTACGAACTGATAACTGGATAAAGGTGAAGCCAGAGTATATGGAAGAGTTCGGCGAACGTCTGGATTTGATGGTGATTGGCGCCTTTTATGGAAACGGTGTTCGATCAAATATTTTAGCCAGCTATCTCTGTGGTCTCCGAATTGACTCTGAGGGTTCTGATTCGAAGAGGTAAGCTTTTTTATCATTCCTTATCTTTCTAATCTCTAACCAGTGCAGATTTTACACTTTTGTTCGGGTGGGTGGAGGCTTTACTGCACAAGAATACGAAGAGATTAGACAAATAACCGCCAATAAATGGAAAAAGTGGGATCCTCGCGCGGCAAAGGAATACATTGAATGGAACCGGTCGGCTTCAAGCCGCGAGATCCCGGACGTGTGGATCAAACCCGAGGACAGCATCGTTTTAGAGGTGAAAGCTGCGCAGTTTTCGGTTGCTTCTGCAACACGATTTAGAACTGCATTTTCATTGCGCTTTCCCCGATTCCGACGGCTGCGACGTGACAAAGACTGGTCGTCAGCATTGACCTACTCTGAATGTGTGCAGATCAAAGAAGAGACGGAGCGGCAGTTCACTTATCGTCAGATTGAAATAGAAAGGAAACGCGAAAATAGGAAAAGTTCGAGAAAGAAGCATATCACAATCTTGAATTCCGCTGTTGATGAATTGGCCCAATTCGAACCGCAATCAGGGATATTTCATGGGTTCCTCTTTTATATTATTACCGATATGGTTGATCCTAAAACTTCCATCAGCAAACTCGAGCTGCTCGTGAAGCAAAATGGTGGAGAAATTACTCAGACTGTCTCCTTTGATGCTGATGCAGCACGCACCTTTGTTCTTGCAGACAAGTCGACGATAAAGGTGGAGAGCTTAATTCAACGTGGTGTTGTTGATATAATGCGTCCTAATTGGATTTATGATTGTATTGGCCAAAATCGACTATTGCCTGTCGAACCCAAAAACATCTACTATGCCACCGCAGAGACCAAACGAACGGCTGCAGCACGGATAGATCAGTTCGGTGACAGCTTTATAAGGCCCGTTACAGTTGGGGAAATACAGAAAATATTCCAGGACATGGACCTTACTGAAGTCGTTGGCTCAAAAACAGGTGCAAGGCTATTGACAGACGAAGGCATTCAGCCTCAAAATATATTTTCATTGGCGTTCACGTCTGTAATTGCCTCGTTCTACTCTTCTCCTTTATCCGAAGAAACATTATCTTTCAAAAACATCAAGCAGTCTTCTGATTTGGTTTGGTTGCAGGCTATATTCCGGTTCGGCGGAGGAACAGTTGCCCAAAAAGAAGATATTCCTACACATATATTAGTGTATGGTGACACATCGATCGCTACACTATCAGAGTACGTATCCAGCCTAGATGCGAGGAGAGAAATGCCTCGTATTGTTGACACGCGATGGCTCGAAGAGTCCTGGATTGCGCAAAGACTGGTTCCCATTGACTCTTTTGTTTTGAGAGTATAATGTCTTTTTTGAGAAGAAGAAGTGCGCTTCTATCGAGATATGAGAGGTTAACTAATGATTCCAGCAATTGGCCGAGTTCCTGGTTCCCTCAGACATAGCACTATTTGTATATTATGACATGTATAACTATAACGACTCTATGAAACAAATGATTCTAGTGTAACTTTGAAGATCTGATCTGTACCGCCAAAAAGGTGAATCTTTTGCCGTGGCATCTAAAACTAATTCTGGCGATATCTCTTTTTTAAGATGATTATTAAAATTATTGTAATATTATATGGCCGCAAGATCAAAAGCTAAACTTACTGTCGCAGCCAGCAGTCGATACTATTTGGCAAGCACGGAAGGAGGCAAGGCAAGAATATAGCCGCCGACTAGAGACAGTATCCCCAACAGTCAACCAAGACTAGAGGCGAAACATTGTCTTACAATTCTTGAGCAAGATATAGACTGCTCAAGGATCTTTTCCACCTGACCAGCCGTAACGGCACGATAAGGGGGGGTTTTCCGATCCGCAGATAATATAATCTAACAACACTCAGTGACAGGACAAAGTGAGAGAATTGTACCTGTAAATATTTTAAGTTTAATAAAATACTCTGTTTAGAGAAAAAAAAAATTACCGAATTTAAATGTAACATTCTACAAAAAAAAAGCTACGCTAAAAAGTCTTTTCCCGCTGAGATATCAGTAAGATAAGTATGGAGGGTTTTCCGACAAGTAGCACTAAAACAAAACTCGGTGATAGGACTTTTGTGAAAGAATTGTACCTGTATATATTTTTGAAATAAGATACATCATTTAGGGGAAAAAAAAAAAAATAAAAAAAAAATACTGACAATTGTACCTGTATATATCTGTGAAATAAGATACATCGTTTAGGGAAAAAAAAATAACATTAACAAAACATTAGATGAATAGACTTAAAATACACCACAATCCAGGAAACACTCGAATACTCCCAAACTCCTGTCCTTCGTAAAAAAGTAACTCACTCGAAAAAAACGCGAGCATAAAAAAGAAACCATCACTATAAACCTAGAAAATGATTACAATTAAAAGCAATCTTTATCACTAATGCTCAGACGAATGGTGTCTCCGTGGATGCCAAAGAGCGGCCGGCTGTTACTACTGTCGGCTGTTCGCGGCGTAGAGGCCATACTTTTGATCGCTCCCTTCTTCCATTCTCGATACTCCAAATCGTCAAAAGAATCGTTTTCATTTTCTTCTACCAAGGATTCGTTATCGATAAGCTTCCAATTAGCTTGAAGAGAAAGATCCAAGGCATCCGCACTTCCACTATCTATCGATTTAGTGTCATCCTGCGAATAATTATGAAAAGAGGGGATTTGTATAGCGGTAGTCTCCTTAGCAGTAGAGATGATCAGTCGATCAGCTCTCGAGTTGAAGGAATTCGATGAAACGGAAGATGTGGGTGGTCGAAGAGACTGTTGATCTTTCGATGCAGGTTTTATGTTCAAGGTATAGTTGGTTGTATTGCTTCTCGATGCCGAGTTTGTGCTCTGACTTTTCACATCACTTGCTGAGCAGCTTCGTGCAACTGGACGGTTTTCACCCAGAAGGGTTGATTTTTGATGCTCTTTCAAACCAGAGTTGCTTGGTTTGTTCATCATATTGGCTTGACGAGGTTTAAGAGTTCTTTTATCAGATTCGGTAGAGCTGCGGGTGGAACGGTTTGGGGATCGGCTGGCGCTTTGGTTTCTGCTTGAAGCCGTTCTAGCACTGGCAGTTCTAGGACGAGACGCCCGGGTGTTATCAGCTTTAATCTTTTCCAAAAAGTTAACACCATGAACCAAAAAGGGACTACCGTGCTGCGACTGCCACTTGTCAAGAGTCGCAGTCAAATCCTGAATCACCTTGGGCTTTTTCTTTGAGATCCTCTTTCGCATTTGCTCTTCTCGTAATAAGCGTGCAGGATCATGGCGTCGGCCACTGCGAGACATTAGTCGCGAAGAGTCTTGCTGTGATTCGAGTAATGTTTTTTCATCTTCAGCCAAACTAAAATAAAGATCCACGAGTTCCAAAATAGACTTTCGTTCCTTCACCAAAAGCTCTAGTCGGCCGATCTCATTTTCGTGAGCGGATAAGGAAGCATCTGTAAAAACATCAGTCCAGGCAGGAGTGAAGTCAAGCATATCTTCTTCAGATAAGTAAAGTTGATCCCACAGGTTTTGAAGCGTCCGTCGAGCATCCTCAATAAATACTTGAATGAATTGCTTTTTCTTTTCGGTAAGTCGAGCCAGCTCGCCTTGATAGGCCTGGATGGTAAGAGGCTGGAGGCCGCGATAGGACTTTTCAAAATTGGCGGTGTAGGCCCCGTCTTCATTAAGCTTCTCCCATAAGGTTTTAATTTGGGATTTTAGTGACTCCAACATTTCCTGGCGTTCCTGTTTTTGGGTAATAAGAGATTCCTTAAGTTTGCAAATACGGTCGATATCCGTGGATTTAACAGACATATCAGCACACTCAGATGCAGCAATAGAAGTCGCCAATGGATTGATTTCTTCTTGAGAGGTACCCAACTCAGCGTACAGAGTAATGATTTCCTTGGCGGTATTGTGGATCATTGTCTTTCGTAAATCATACTCCTCAGCACAATTCTGTAACTGTTGTTGAAATTCGAGAATGATTCCATTGGACAAATTGGAATTACTCATGCTGTTCAAGTTCTCAGCCTCCACCAGGGAGATGTTTATTAATTCCAGGGGTATATTGAGTTTGTCCATAATTGACAAGTAATGATCGAGACTTTGCTTCAAGGTCAAGAGCTTTTCCAAGCGTGTAGAGTACAACTCTTCAACCTGAGAGACGAGAGAAGTCAGCCGCGAGTAAGTTGTATTGTAAGGAGGAACTATAGGTATGGCCTCGAGAGGATCTGCCGGTTCAAACTGCACGTCCTTTAGAGCTTCAATCATCCAGGCAAGACGCTGATGGCTTGTTTTGCATTTTTCAATTAAAACATCACGTTCATTTGCAACGACATGAACCTGATTATCCAGGGCTTTAGAGAGTGTTGCATACAAGTCCCGTTCACGTTGGGTCCGTTCTTCGTCTGAGATACCCAGTTCATCAAACAGCAATTGCAGCTGGGCATTGACAGCCAGAAGATGAGATGAAATCATGCTTCCACGACGCTGCTGCCCGCCACCGTTTTCATCAACCATTTTTTTTTTAGTTGAAGCAGGCGTTGTTCTGTGTTTTTCTTTTTCTCGAGTTTAGCAATGTAAACAAACAAGTGCAAGAATTTAGCGGTTTTCGACCGTTGTCAGAGCAACGAGGTTGTTATTTGTTTACTTTTTTTTTAGAAAGGGGGAAAAGAAAATCCCTTTCTAATTTAGAAAGGAGAATTAACTCAGAAGGTAATCAACACCCTCGCACAACTCAAAACACCGCAAAAAGCCAGATTAAAAATAAATTTTTAAAACAAAGTTTTCCCTTCAGCCAAAAAAATACTCATAAAAGAGCTGCCTTCAGAGTGCTACAGTGGGAGGCGGGAGATCTGGTTGCCTTGACAACCGACCAGCCACCTCAATTGAGCCACTTTATTTTTTTTTTCCCCTATACGAAAAAGAAGACTTTCTTTGCCTTTAAACTCTCTTCGTTTTTTTTTTATTATTGTTTCTTTGCTTTTAGAAGTTTGGCTTTTTGGACTCGCGTCTTCTTGTTTTTTTTGCCTTTGATCTGCCGTGCTTTTTGTTTAGCTTCGATCGGCTCCCTCTTTTCTTCTTTGGATACTGCACCTGGCTCCATCGATGAGGCCACCGCGCCTGAGTTGGTGGCTAGTCGCTCCTCAGCTATGCGCGTCTTTTGAGCTTCTTCAGACGAAGCTGGCTTCGCCAGACTTGAGCGATCTTGGTCAAGTCGCGCTCCCGGGCTCGTACGCATCAATTTCGACGGTGGAGTACGCGAGCCAGCTTGATGAAAAGGCAGGCCTGTATTATATTGATGGCTCTCTGTCTTTGCCGTTAAGTGCTTCAGATGGTGTTATACATTCCAGCTGCAAGATCTCTGATAGTGTTGCATTTGTGGCTGGAAATTTTACAGAAATAGGGTCCACCTCTGCAAGGGGAATCGCACAGTTATCGCTCGAAAACGGAACAGTTACAGCACTGACCGATCTCACTTTAATGAATTACATTTCCACTCTTTACTGCGACAGTGAAAATAGTCTGGTTTACGCCGGTGGAAATTTCACTTTGAGCAATACTACCAATGCGGCAGTCTGGAATGTGACCTCTAATGAATGGGCGACTCTTCCCTTTGGCGGATTCAATAATCATATTAAAACAATATCTGCATTTAATGACTCCATTATCTTTGGAGGTAATTTCACCGCCCTTGGTCTTTCTTTTGGATCTACACAGACCACAAACCAAACTGTGTCCAATATTTCGACCACCTCGCAAGAGTTAGGCAAATATGCATCACAGATAAATTTTGCTGGTGCCAACATTTCTGCCGTTGGATCTTCTTCAGATTCCAATCCCGAAAGTCTGCTTTGCGGCGAAAGCTGGACGATGGAAGCAGCCTCTAGTGGAAATTCGTGGAGTGCTCGATTTCCTTATACTGTGTCTCCAACAAGCCTTCGACTTCAGAATTCTCAGCTGTCTGGTTATAAAACCGATATCTGGCGCTTTGTATCATATCCTCAGGGTGGCATTCTTAATTTTACTTTTGTTAATTCTAATGGAAGTTTGGAAAATTGCGACGCTTGGTGCACGCTACCAGACTCTACAGACTTTACCGAATTTTCTTTTGTCAACCAAATTCCCATGGAAGGTTTTGATATTGAGTTTTTTGGTTATAATGGAAATGGCGCCGGCCTAGGTGGTCTCGAATTATATCAGCCCGACATTATAGACTATGCTGATAATTCGTTTAATGTTTTCACTTCTTGTGGCAGCTCATCCAATTCATCTTCGTCTTCAACCTCTGGTAGCTGGACGGATTCGAGTTATGACAATGATGTGACATTTCTTTCCACCACGGTCACATCTGCTTCAGATGATAATTCTGTTACATTCTACCCTAAATTACCTTCCTCTGGTAATTACACAGTGTTGATATATACACCTGGTTGTGATGTTTTTGGTACATGCGGCGAGCGCGGTATTGCAAATGTTTCGGTTGGATATTCATCCGATGAGTCCCCAATTTACAAATCCATTTCTCAGACAAATGATGAGCTCAAGTATGATACGCTATACTCTGGTCACTTCGAGACGGATTCATACACTCCTTTTGTTAAAGTTGAAGCGGGCACCGACAATGTCTTTCCTTTGAATTTGGTAGCACTCAGTGTTCGCTTCATTTTGGAAGCTGTCGACATTGGAAATTCTACTCGTCGCAACGAATCTCAAACTACAGTCGAAGAGTTTGCCTTTAACGGTCTTTTTGAGTATTTGCCTTCCAACTTTACTACCGGTTACAACAATGCAAGCGTGGGAAATACGACTTTGAATCAGTTGGGTTACTATCTTGATAGTAACGCCGACATCAGAGCGCTTTTATCTGTGAATAGTTCGTTGGCTGTGGCTGGTGATTTTTCGTCAAAGGAGTGGAACAACTTCTTGATCATAGGCTCGAATAGCACCTATGAATCAGCTAATGGTGGCTTAAATGGGCCTGTTAACGCATTGTATGCGGATGGTGGACTTTATGCTGCCGGTGCATTTAACGGTACGTTTGATGATTCGGTTGAGTTGTCCTCGGCTAGTGTCTATCAAAATGGTCAGTGGTCGTCGTTGGGCTCTTTGAGTGGGTCTGTTGAGTTTATCTCGCCCTTTAGTCTGATCCTGAACCAAACGCTAACTACGGTGATTGGTTTCTATGGTGAGGAATTTTCTGTACTCACCCCGAATGGGTGGTATGGCGAATTAACTGGACTTCCGCCTCTTTCAGGCTATGTCACGTCTTCTGTCAATGTTGGCACAGGTAAATATATTGTTGGAGGAGAACTATCATTTGATGCCAGTGCGTTGTCGCAACCTGCTGTGTTGGAAAAGAGTGGAAATCTTTCAGCGCTACCTTTTAGTCTGAGTTCCAATTCCACAGTTTACTCTTCTACATATGTCAATACTACTGATGACACACTCTTGGTTGTTGGCGGTCAATTCAACGCAACTGCTGGAGATTCGACGATGCGAGATTTCCTAATTGTTCGAAATGACAGTACTGTGTTCACCATTGAAGGTTTTGACCTCGACTTTTCTAGTGCTATCTACGCGCTTGAGAATGTTTATGGAACACTGTATGCTGGAGGAAGACTTTCTGGAAAGGTTGGATCGTCTTTGGTGGGTGGTATGCTCGCCTTCAACTTGAATTCTTCTACTGTTGCTGCACCCCCTGCTTTGGATGGTAAGTGACTTTTTTTTTTTTAATTCGAAACTTGAGTAATAACAATCTAGGTGATGTTTTGGCTTTAGCGCATCAGCCTTATAGCGATGTTGTTGTTGCTGGCGGCAATTTCTCGTCGGACGAGTGCCAGAGCTTGTGTGCCTACAATAGTTCCAGCTGGTCGAGTGTATCTTCCAATGTCAATGGCACAGTTTTGGCTCTTTCTTTTACTTCAGCCTCTGAATTTGTTGCCGTTGGAGACTTGACTATCGATGATTCAGAGTCGTATGCAGCTTTGGTATCTGTTAATGGCAGCTCGGAGGACATTGGGAGCTCAAAATCCAATCTCCCTGGGCCGATAAATGCTATGTCGCTTGTTGGAATTGACCCCGTGCAATTTTATGTTGCTGGCTCAACTTCTAATGGCAGTGCCTATGTTGGCTATTGGGACAGCACTGCGTGGTCGGTGCAGTCGACCTTAGCCAATTCCACTATTACATCTCTATTGGTTGCGAGCGCGGGCGCATCGCTCAAGAGAGCAGATGCGACCAGGACACTGCTTGTGTCTGGTCTTTTGGGACTGGACAGTGGCTCTGTGAGTGCGGCGACGTTTGATGGATCCAGCTGGTCGCCTTATTTAGTTACGACGTCTAGTAATGGCGATACGCTTTCGCTTCAAGGCGCGAGTAGTTCTCAGCCGAGCGACTGGGCCTACCAGGGTGTAATTTCACCGACTTTGAGTCCGACTCCCACTCCCAAACCCTCGGGGGAGAACGATCATTCCCAAGGACACCACTACATTGACCGTGGATTTATAGTATTGATAGGACTTGCTATATCCGTTGCTCTCACATCGGTGCTTGTTCTTGTTTTCATACTGGTCCACCGCCACCAGCAAAAGAACCGAGGCTACTCTCTTGCTCCGAACTATCCGGTAGAGTTTGACAGTGATTACAAGCATGTCGGATAATGCATTTCTTCTTTTTTTTTTAATATCTTTGTACAATAGGTTTATTAGGTTTACGATTTTTTTTTCTCTCTTCAAAGTGGCCAAGATGTAAGGTAGTTTGAGGTATTGTGTAGACAGAGGAGCAGCCAGTGGTGGCGGAGTATAACAATAGTATTTATAGCAGCAATGGGGGGGTGGGGGTAAGTTTTGTCTTGTGTGTGTTCTATGACTTCTATTGTTGAAGGGAACGAGAAAGAACCCTGGGAGAACAAAGGCTCGTGCGTTTGTGCTGAGCAGCAACCTCAAACCTTTGGATTTATGTCACACCGATTTTCGTGGTGACAAGCGGCGTACCTCGAGCGTGCCACAAGACCGTTTAGAAAAGGGTGGGGGAGAGGAAATGCATGCTAACTATGTTTCGCCTTGGGGAGTTCAACATCTCCATCTCTCACAGCTTGTGACGTGGAAGCTGCAGGCTTTGCGGGTGCCGAACCACTTCCAAACGTGGTTTCTTGCGTTGGAATTGGACACTACCCAAAGAAAACAAAATGAATCCAAGGCAGTGGTTGCACAACCGCTTAAAACAAAGGAAGTTTTTGCTTTGTTGAAGGTTGCGGTGAAGAGAATTGCCTGGCTTCGAATTGGGATAAGCGCCTTGATTCTTTAATCTCTCTAAAACAAGGGCAAGGAGGAAGAGCGGGCCGGAGAGGGGGGCCGGGGGGCCGGCGTGCGAGTAATGTCAAGGGAATAGTAGAAATAGACTCAGTAAAATGGTTTCACATGTTATTATTCTCTCCTTTCT
This sequence comes from Trigonopsis vinaria, assembly GCA_030582095.1. NCBI lineage: Eukaryota > Fungi > Ascomycota > Trigonopsidomycetes > Trigonopsidales > Trigonopsidaceae > Trigonopsis > Trigonopsis vinaria. Next base: position 143,135 of record JAKTWP010000010.1, on the reverse strand, counting down.
CCTCCCGGGATTTGTCTCTACTATATAGCCAGCCATCTCATCTCTCGGGGTGGAGAGAGCAGATAGCAAGGATTGCCAGGAGCGTATGCCAAAACTGGGAAGCAAATGGCAAAACTGTCCATTAAATTGCGGCTCAACGTTTATAGCGATCATCGCACAAAAGCACAGAATGCCCCAGGTATTTTACTTTATTATCTTCCTTGTTCTATTAGTTTTTGACTAAACAGGTCGAGATGCCATCGGTTCAGTCGACTGATGTTGGTTTGGCTTTACATCCACGACTCCGCAGGCTCAGCTCGGTGCGTGGAGGGCGTGGGTCACAAGCACCGTCAGCATATCCACGATCTTTCCCCGTCAGCGTGCCACGAAGTGCTTCCTCTACTCTGGATGGACCAGACTACTTTTCACTTCAGCCGAGCGAATGTCCGTCTCCGGTGGCAAGATCAGAGGTGCGCTCGACGCTGTGGAGTGCGCTGAGCGTGCGCTTAACACCGATGTCGCTTGAGCGTCGACAGCAGCTGCAGACACAGGCCACCGAGCTCGGGATTGAGCTCGAAATTTTTGATACGATTGTCAATCAGTGCCGAGGTACTCTTGAGGGAGAGGGCGTTTCATTTGGATGTGACTTGCGCGACATCATGGTCGAAAACAGTACCACCGGTAGACGGCAACGCAAGAGCAGGAGTGGGGATCATGTCAAACGGCCATTGAACTCGTTTATGCTCTACCGAAAGTCACAGACGCTTACCTTTAAACGAGCCAGCGACAGTGTCAAAGAACAACTGGGCAAAATTAACAACAAGTCGATATCGCAAATCATGGGGCTGCTCTGGCGCAGCGAAAGCAGCACCGTCAAGGAAATCTTCACCAAGCTCGCCGACGAAGAAAAGAATTTGCATTATGCTCTCTATCCCGACTACAAGTTCAGTCCACGCAAAAAAAACAAAAAGGCTACGTGTACGACTCCGACAGGAACCTCGGTTCCAGTGCTCTCGACCACAAACTTGTTCAATCCGGAACTTGTTGCCGCCGCGCAGTCTGGTAGACTGGTGTCGTCTTTTTACAAAAAGAGCTCCGAGTTCAAGGTCTCATGCAAGGTCGAGGATATCATGAGTGAAGCATCAGCTTCCTCCTTTGAAGCAGCACACTCGGCTCCCAGAGATATCCCCCTGGCTACCCCTTTACCCAGCTGTGCCTTTCAGCTACAGCCGTCACCTCTGCTTGCCCAATCGCCGTCGTATGACGGACTGTTGTCGGCGTCTCCCGACTCCCTTGTCATGACCCAAGACTACTTTTCACACAGCCAACATCTTAGAAGCAGCAACTCATATGCCGGCACTGCATCCCCTACACCCAGTGCATGGAGTGTCGACTTTGAGTTCGACTCTGACTTGAACTCGCCTGAAATCTATGCAAACGACGCTCAGAGTGTGTCTACACCTTTCAGCATCGATCAGGAGTACGAGTCTAGCATTGATGATTCATATGGTGAAGGAACGGAGCGGTATTCCGACTTTAGCTACTCTGCATCTCTCGAGGGCTCGCTGAGTGGTTCTTTCAGCGGCAGCTGGAACGGCTCGTTGAATGGTTCGGTGAGCGGTTCCGTCAATGGATCTATCCCGGGATCCCCCATGCCAGAGAACCTACTTTTCTACTCAGATGGGCTCAAGCAATCTGTTCTTACCAACTCGTGGTACGAGCTCGACGGTGTGAGTCAACCGATGCAGTACAGTGCAACGGATCCAGAGCACTCGGCGCTTCAGCTCGAACGGATTGGCAGCACGATGCCGCTCAAGACCTTGCAAATGGAGTCTACCGAAGATACGCAGGTGCCCCACTTGCAGCAAGACTTGACTACCAGCGACTTCTACGGCTATAGCTTTTCAGACAGCACACCTTTTACTGCTCTGTCTGAGACTCCGATTTCCGTCGAAGAGGCCACGATGGGCGAGATGTTGATTATTGCCACAGAGGCTCTGTAGGAAGCCTCGAAAGATGGGGCGTCAATTCGTATCCGCTAGAACCGATTTAATCTTGTTTTTTTTTATAATAAAACCGACATTTTTACTGTTTTTTTAATTTGGTTTTGGTAAGGGAGGACGGAGGAAGGATTTGGTTTTGTTTTAGTGAGGTTGAATGAAATACATTAATTAACATATATAATCTGGGCTGACGCCGAGTCAAGGATATAGACCAAGTAATTTGTGAACCTGTTTTGCTTGGCAAAGGATTTCGGTATTTAGAACAGTAACGCCCAGGCGGAGCTAAAACAATGCAGACTCTAATTAAACCGGTTTATCAGCTTTGGTAATGCGCTGGTTTTACTTGAGAACCGTGGTGTTGGATATGCTCTCAGCCAATGGCAGACCGAGGGTGCCGCAAGGCGAATCCGTAATTGACAAACAATAGGTTTGCTTCAAACACAATGAGTTGGCGCATTATGGTGACAGGGTGGAGATGCGCTGTATTGAAATGTACTGTAGAGATGCGTCTAGCATGCTGCTGAATAGCTACTGCATGTAACCTTCTTCTACCCTTTCATGACTAATTTCCGGGCTGTCACACCTACACGTCTTAATTGAGCCAGTGCCGTGGAACTAGTGTCACCCATTTTGGACAGACAAAGCGCTCAAAACGCAGTTCTGAAACCAACAAAAGAAAAACTACGCCATCGGATGGAAATAAGTCTGAACTAGCTCTCCTGGGAAAAAGCCTGTGTAGTAGACGGAGTTAGTGGGGGGAGGAAGGTTGCCAATCTCTGCCCAGAAGCAGAGAGCTTATAGTCGGATGACCTAGACCGAGGGAAAGATAGGACACGTGATTACCAATAGCCACCACCGTCGACGGTGGCTTAGCGAACGAATCACTACAGTCAACGGCACCCAACGGCAGAGGGACAAAGTGCAGTGTGCTGTTCCCTTCAGCTGGCTTTCGGACGGTGGGACTGAGTGAGACACTGTATGAGGTTTCGTTTTCACTTGTTGGTGTCCGCAGTTAGAAGGGTGTAAGAGGGCGTTCCTAATTGTACTTTCTGCACGGGGATTTCAGTTCCAGCGTGCACCGTACGCTTAGATAATTAATAGAAGTAACCAACTTTGTAAACTTTCCTTGTCCCATAATGGTGAAATACTACAGCGTCCAGTATGGACGTACTATTGTCCTTTATACCAATTGTCTTGCTCGGTAACAGGTCAACAAGTATTCTGGCGCTCACTACAAGGCCTTTTTGACTATCAAGGAAGCATCATAATTTGTACATCAATCTAATAATCTCTTTACGGTCTTGAAAACTATAATTCCACGACTTTTGTATATGCAGATGGCGCCTGTCTCAGAAATGGCAAACCCGGGGCGAGAGGAGGCATCGGTATCTACATCCCAATTTACGTAGATCGGTACAGAACAATATCTTTACAGGTAAAATCATTAATAGAGTGCCTTATATCATGATAGTTAATAATATCCTTTAAACCAGTTAAAAGTACTTGGAAATCTGTCATAGCCGAGATAAATTCTACCGTTGCTAGGACAACGTTACAGAGAATGGAAGCTTTAGTAGAATACTCCGGTCACAGTAAATATTCCTAAAACAGATAGTCTGGCTGCTTTCAAGACAACGCCGTAGATTTAACCAACAGAGTACCATCCTGTCTTTCTCTTTTGTATAAAATTATCCTCTTTTGGTCTACAAACTCCAGAGGCCGGCTGTTGAGGGCAAAGTTCTCCAGAGTTGCAGAAGCCAAAGGTGTAACTCGACATTATGAGATTGTCTGGATTATCTTACGACTTTAAACTTAAAACAATAAATTCCCAACACAAAGTTTAGTACTGGTCGCGCATAAAATTTCTTCTTTGGCTAGACTTCCCTCTGTTCATCCGACTCCACCTTTCTTCGTCTCACATGATGACATACTACGCAGCACACTGTGAATGTAGGTTTGGAGTCTATAAAAATTTGAAGATTTCCGGAAATTTAAAGAGGCATTCTGGCGCTGTTTTGGTCTTTTGAGCAGTTCCCGTTAAAAAGTCATTTCCCGAGGAGTCACTAAGGCAGATGAGCGGAGGATTAGAGGAGTAGCAAAAACGCAGCTCTCGGTGATGAGACTCTAGTGAGATGAATTGTACCCATAAATTCGTTTTTGAACTAAAATCCACAAATTGAAGAAGAAAATTGGAGATCAGTCGAATGTTTTTGTTACTTGAGAATGTTTGACGTCGAGTTTTGGACTCAGAGCTTTATTGTACTCTCTCTCCTTCTCGACACCGACAACATCACCAACAGCAATCTTGATACCAATCAGACTTGCATGCGAGTTACAGGTAGAAGTTTGCTTCCCGCACTAGCACAGCAGCCAACCTACATAATACTCATATTCAAAATCCCTATATTCTTAATTGTTTCTGCTCTTCTTTTACATATACTTACTCTTCTCTGCCTCTGCCTCTGCCTCTGCCTCTGCCTCTGCCTCTGCCTCTGCCTCTGTCCCCTGCTCTTCATTTCTTTTATTCTTTCTCTTTTTCTTTTCTTCCTATACCCAGACTGCTCCATATAGGAATAAAAGAACACGAAAAGAACGCGTAATAGACTCCGTATATGACTAGTAGAAAAACCATTTATCCCTAATTTATAACCCCTATGTTATATCGTCATCCGTGTTTCTACTGAGGCTCTGAACAAATCTCAAGATTCATTCTATCTCTGCGCACCCACCACCACCACCACCAAACCAACCACCAAACCAACAATAGAAATTATAGTAAAATTACAGTTAAATTACAGTAATAATTAAAGCATTTCCTCTCTGAAAACACCCAGATCCCCTTGATTCACGTGACCCGTTGCTATGCGAAGCCGGTTTTTTTCTTTTCCACCGCCAAAGAAAAAAAAAATTTGCTTGAAGCAGCTTCTGAAAAGAAAAAAACCAGCGGCGACTCAGAAAGCAGAAAAGAATCCAATTTTTCTGTCTTTTAAAATCCCGAAACTTCCAAAAAAAGCAGCAGCGTCGTTTGTGCCCGGGGGTTTTTCTTTTGTCTTGCTCTGTTTGCCTTTTTAAACAAAACAGAAAACCATGTCGGACGCGCTTTTGGTGGATCCGTCTACAATCGACTTTACCGATCTCGAGGAGAAGTTTGCAGTTCCCGCAGATGTCGGTCTCGACAGCTTTATCGTTATTGATGGCGCCCCTGTCGTCCCCGAATCCAAGGTGCCTGCCTTGACCAAGGTCCTTCGAAAACTCCTCAACACCGCCGGAAAGGTCAAGGAAGATGGCATGTTTATGCCTCTTACAGACGATAAAAAGTCACAAGGGTAAGTGTTTTAATTTTATTTTTGGATTTTTCTAACTCCGTCAAGCTACCTCTTTGTCGAATTCGAAAGCGCTGAAGATGCCACCAAAGCCATCAAGGCTCTCAACCGAAAGAAGCTCGATCAAAAACACACTTTGCTTCTCAACAAGCTCAGCGATATCGGCAAATTTGGTGCTGAGGGCCAGGTCGACGAAGAGTACACGGAGCCCACCAAGGAGCCTTTGGTTCAGAACGACCATTTGAAGAGCTGGCTTCTTGATCCTGCTCGACGTGATCAGATTCTTATGCACAAGGGCGATGATGTCGGTGTCTTTTGGTACCGAAAGAACGACAACCCCGACAAGGTCGAGGTTCGTCGCAACTGGACGGAAAAGTACGCAAAGTGGTCCCCCAAGGGTACCTATCTTGCCACAGTCCACCAGCGTGGTATCCGAATCTACGGCGGTCCTAACTTTAAGCAGCTCGCTGCCTTCCCTCAGAACAAGGTTTCTTTGATTGACTTCTCGCCCAACGAAAAGTATTTGGTCACCTGGTCATCCGAAGAGATTGAAAAGCCCACTGCTCCCTTTGGTCCTCAGGACGAAGGTAAGCAGATTGTTATCTGGGATATTTCTACTGGCCTGCCCCTCCGTACTTTTGCCATGCCTGCTGATAACGACAACAAGCGAGTCGTCAACTGGCCCATGTTCAAGTGGTCCTTTGACGACAAGTACGTTGCTCGAATTATCCCTGGCCAGTCCCTCTCCATCTTTGAGACCCCTAGCATGAATATGTTGGACAAAAAGACCATTAAGGTCGACGGTATTGTCGATTTTGAATGGGCACCTGTTGGCGTCGACGTCGAGGGTAAGAAGGGTGCTCTCCAACATGTCCTTGCCTACTGGACTCCCGAGATTGGCAGTCAAACCGCTCGTGTCAGCATGATGAGCATCCCCTCCAAAACCATTTTGCGATCACGAAATCTCTTCAACGTTTCCGACTGTAAGCTGCACTGGCAATCCAAGGGCGAGTTCTTCTGCGCCAAGGTCGACCGTCACACTAAGACCAAGAAGTCCACATTTACAGTATTGGAATTTTTCCGATTAAAGGAGAAGGGCATCCCGATTGAATTGATTGAGCTTAAGGACACTGTCACCAACTTTGCTTGGGAACCCAATGGAGACCGCTTTGTCGCAATATCGACTGGAGAAGTCCCCGCTGCCCCCATTCTCGCCTTGGAGGGTGCAACCGCTGGTGGACCGGTCACTCGAACTACCATTTCCTTTTACGGCCTTGAACGCACCAAAGGCACCTTGGGCACCTTCAAGGAGGTCAAGATCATTGTCAAGAAGGGCGCCAACTCTATTTTCTGGAATCCTCTAGGCCGATTTGTTGTCACTGGTGTCATCAACATGGCCTCAAAGTCCGAGCTTGACTTTTGGGATGTTGACTACGAGGGCGAAAAGACCAATGAAAGTGCAGATGTTAAAGATGTTCACGCCAATGTTCAGTTGATCAACGGCGTCGAGGAAGTTTACGGCCTTACAGACGTCAACTGGGATCCCAGTGGACGATACCTTGCCGCTCACTCGTCGGCGTGGCGTCATGCGGTTGAGAATGGATACAAGATCTTTGATTTCAAGGGTGTGCCCATTGCATCGTCGCTTGTCAACGGCTTCAAGGAGTTTGCCTGGCGTCCTCGACCCGCCTCGCTCTTGTCCAAGGACCAAAAGAAGAAGATCCGCAAGAACTTGAGAGAATACAGCAAAAAATACGATCAGGTCGATGCCCTCGAACGGTCAGAGGCCAACCGCGAACAGATTGAGAACCAGAGGCGTTTGTTGTCAGAATGGCGCGCGTGGCGACAAACAATGGGCGACAAGCTCATCGGTCTCGGTCTCGAACCCGAATCGACAGGTCTCAAGAAGCAAAAGGGCAAGATCGACAACGACAATGTCAAGATTGTCGAAGAGTTTGTCGAAGAGGTGTTGGAGGAGCACGAGGAGGAGGTCGAGTAATCACCATCCCTTTGCAAGATCTGACCAAAAAAGTCTATGTGTGTTTTTCAAGTTGTTTTTTAAAACTGTGTTTTATGTTGTTTTATGGGTTCATCTCACGCCTTTTGCAAACTATGTACGTTTTGCGACACCGTGGGCCTTGTATAGTTCTTGTCGACTTGGTTGTCGCTACGCTGTCGTATTTACGCTATGTTTAACGAAGTAATATCATGGATACTGCCGCTGTAGATGTATACAAACAAAAAAAAAAACCGAACAAACGCATACTCCCACACACCTCACATATTACACCTCGCATAACCAAGACTACTACCGCTTGAGCCCGTCAAGCCGTGACATGAGGTCATCATCATCCCCACCGCCGATTGCCTGAGCAAGCTTTCTCTCACCGACTCCGTTGCTCGACTCGATACCGGCGGGAGTATCTTTAAGCTACCACAAAGTCAGTAAAGTGTGTTGATTGCAGCACACACAACCTACCGATTGAGACAGATCGATTCCAATCTCGTCCAGAACCTGATTGACGATTTCGTCTGATTCGTCTTTTGAGCGGGGTTAGCAAATGAGCGGAGCTAAACAAGCAGACTGACCTTCTTCGTCTTCCATGGCGTCGTCAATAGCGTCGTCCATCATTTCCTGTCGCTGGTCCATAATATCGTTTTGTTTTTCGAACTCCATCACTATACGGGTCAAGGCAGGTAGATTCATGGACTTGTTCATCGAGCCCAAGAGCTGGGGGGTGGGTTAGCGTAAATACCAACTCAGCGACCAGCACATACCCTAGTGGCACCTTTCATGCTTTCCATCATTTGCTCATTGCTTCGAACAGTCTGGAAAGAATTGGTAAATTGGAAGAAAACATACAAAACTGGGTAACGCATACCTGGATTCGTAGAGAGACCGCCTGGAGCTGGGTCCGCATCTGATAAAACTTCTGGACATATCTAGTTGAGGTCAACACCCGTAATTGCCCCCGAAACCCCGAGGTATACCTACTTGCGAGTTCGTACAAGATCCTTGGCCTGTATTTTGGCTGCTGCCATCTGGTTCGCCTTGGCTGACTTCTTGATATCGGAAATAAGCTTCTTCTCCTGCTGTTCGAGTTTAACGCGCTCGCGGTCGAGTTCCCGCTGAGCCTTTTCAAGCGCTCGCTGGTGCTGTCCAAGTTAGCGCTGGTCGCATCAGTCGGTACCACTGCTGTTCCCACGATTGCCCGCACGCAGCTGTGACACCTTCAGCGTTTAAATTGTACCTTTCGTAATCGTTCCTGAGGAGTTAGACGTTTACCAAACGCCCATTCAATCACATTCATTGTTCGGGAAGTGGTATAGAAGACCTTTTGAACGTTGCCTTCCACGCCACAACACTCAAACGACAACCAACGTCGCCCAAGAACGGGAAAGGAACTTGACCTGGTTTAGCTTAAGCTTCAAGTGAAAAGTAGCAATGTCTGCTTCTGGTTCCCAGTCGTCTATGTCTGAGAACGACTCAAAGAGCGATCGAGAGACGATGACACAGTACAGTTTTGCGCCAGATGAACAGTTGAGCGTCTCTGAGGACGTCCACGGTGAAACTAAGCTTGATACAAGTGCTATAGAAGACGACACCGGCGAGGATCTCAGTTTTTCGCGCGACCGAGCTCTTTCAGGTAGGTCAAGCAGACAAACAGTCCACCCGCATGTACTGACGAGCTACTAGAAAACACTAGAAAGGCATTTGAATTAGAATCTCAACAATACCTCTACAATGACTGTCGTCTTATTCTTGCTCGGGCCATGACAAATGTGGCTGGTATTCTCAAGGTAAGTCAACGGTTCAAACTATGCCTGCAGACAGCTAATCATCTTTTTAGCAAATACAAGCTGTAAACAAGAAATGGCCAATCTACTATCCAAACAACCGGTCCAACGAGACTCCTTCATCGTCTCTTCACGAACCTGATTCGGTCTTGGCTAGTGCTGGTGTAAATGCCAATGGCGCCGACAGAATAGCTCGTGTTGAATCTCCACGGCTAATGAATACTGCTGGTGGAAGCGATGGATTAAGTGTGCTGTATCTGGATCTACGAATGGGCGCTCTCTCTGCCGATGAAGTTATCAATAGTCTCGAGAGCGGAGCAGTTGCCAGTCTTTTGGACGAGAAAATCAACAAGGTTCTGCGTCACCTGTTATCCTTACGGGATAGGATTGAAGATACCTCGTCCAAAGTTTTAGTCACAGGTGACTTGAATGCCGGCAAGTCAACATTTTGCAATGCTCTCATGCAGCGCAACCTGCTTCCCGAAGACCAGCAGCCATGTACTGATGTCTTTTGTGAGATCCAGGATTCCAAGAAGAACGAGGGTGCCGAAGAAGTTCACGCTGTCTTTTTAAATCACAACTACAACCGCAGCGACCAAACGACCTACGAGGTCTTCCCCCTTGAAGACGTCCAGCAGCTAGTGGAGCAGAATGACAAATACCGAATGTTGATATTATATGTGAATGATTCTCGCCCCAAGGATGAGAACTTGCTACGAAATGGCGTTGTCGATATCTCGCTTATTGATGCACCTGGTCTCAACATTGACTCATTGCACACTACCAATTTATTTGCACGACAGGAAGAAATAGATGTGGTGGTATTTGTAGTCAATGCTGAAAATCATTTTACTTTATCTGCACGCGAGTTTATCGAAGCTGCAGCCAAGGAGAGAGACTACATATTTATCGTGGTCAACAAGTTTGATAACATCCGAAATAAGGAGAAATGTCAACGTCTCATTTTAGAGCAGATTAACGAATTGAGTCCCCAAACGTGGAAGGATTCCAAACACTTAGTCCATTTTGTCAGCTCCAAGCACGTCTTCCCCGGCGGCGGGGGCGACCCTGATGGAGACGATGATCCAGACGACGCCAATTCAAACTGGCCAGAGGATTCAGACTTTAAAGAACTCGAACAAAGTCTACGGAATTTTGTGCTTGAAAAGCGCTCGATGTCTAAGCTGTCGCCTGCACGCAAGTATCTTTTGAATGTGCTTGGTGATATCGACAATTTGGCCAGCCTCAATATGTCGCTGAACTCAGAGAAGATTTCGCTTTTGGATGGTGAGATTAAGGCTATTGAGAGTGAAAAGGAAGCGCGAGCTCTTAAAAAGAGTGCAATAAGCGAAGAGATGATGAGCGACAACGAAAAGCTTGTCGAGGACATTTATCAGCGAACGCGTGAGACACTGCTTGACACAATTAGCTCCATCTCTGATATTCCTTTGGTTGAGTATCCTGGCGTACTCTCTGCTGTCAAGTATGCGTGCGATACCAGTGATGCGATTCTGAATAGGATACAGAGTTCCGTGACGGAATGCGAGGAGTTTGCTCGAAGCCAGACAGTGACAGGGTACGAGCGTGTGCGTCAGGTGGGCATTGAGAATCTCAAGTCAATCTATCCCGATAAGCTCTTTCAATCTCACCTTATGTTTACGCGGCGTCGCGATTTGTTGGCCAAAACACTGGATGTTGAGCTTTCGCTAACGGACTTTATTGACTTTTTCGACCGACACGAGAAGGCCTCCAAAACAAGGCCGCGGTCTAGTAGTGTCTCTCAAGCCGCGGCATCAAACTCGTTGGTTCCTTATACTGGTGCTACCGCCAGTCCGGCTGCTGCCGCTTTGGCTATTGCCACAGTTGCAGGCAGTGGTCAATTGATTGCGACACAAGCATGGGTGACACCGTTGATCAAAACGCTGGGTGTGCTTGATTTTGAGAATGTTAAGCAGTTGATTGTTCCAGTACTTGGAGTTGTTGCAGTCGCCGGTGCTGCGTGGGTACTACTCGACGTTCCGTATGCAGTTGCTCGACGATTATCTTACAAGATCCGCCGGCAGCTTGAGCAGGAAGACTTTGTGCACGCCAACTGTCTGCGCATCAGCCAGGAGGTGGGCCGAGTATTGCGTTATCCTACCACCGAAATCGACAGTCTACTACAGCAGCAGGTAGACAAGCAGACTGTTGCACTTGACGAGGCACAGGGTAAGCGAATTGAGGCCGAGAGTGCGTATGCGGTGTTTGATGAGCTCAAGTTGGATGCAGGCGAGCAAAAGAAGCTTGTGGACCAGTGCGACCTTGAGAGTCTGGTAATTTAACCAATGAGTCTAGTAATTTAGCTGGAAAAATGGGCGGTATTTACTTTAAAAAACACATTACTAAGGAGGATTAAAATGTCGCAGAGAGAGGTTGAGATGTACATATTCCAAAAGATACGACCCTACGACTTGAAGTTATCTAACCGGTAGTTGAATACAGAAAAAAAAACGTAAAGGGAAAACACACACTAAAAGAATTACATTGCTTAGTGTTCCTCAGAGGTCTCCAAGTAGGTCTGGTAGCCGGCCTCATCGAGGAGGGACTCGCTCTCCAGGTCTTCAACAGACTCAATTTGGAACTTGCTAATCCAGCCCTGTCCGTAAGGTTCGTGGTTGATAAGACCAGGGGCGGAGATAACCTCTGGGTTGGCCTCGACGTATGTAGCGGTTACAGGAGAGTAGATGTCACTAGCACTCTTGACGGATTCGATGGCGCCAACCGACTCTCCCTTTTCAATGCGAACGCTCTCATCACCCTCTGGCTGGGCTTCAATGAAAACAACATCACCAAGGGCGTCGACGGCGTGTTTGGTCAAGCCAAGAAAGCCTAGCGAGTTAGCATAATAGGCACCAGCCTTTAAAGAAAAACACCTACCAATACCGTCCTCATGAACGGCAATCCACTCGTGGTCGCGAGAGAAACGCACGACTAAGAAGAAGTCAGTCTAGCACCCTCTCACTGTATAGTCCCACCTACCGAGTTTACCAGGCGAATGTGCACGAACGGGGGAGTCTGCAGCAAAAAGCGACGAGTTGAAGCGACGCTGTGCACCGACGAGTGACAATCGTCCGCTAATGAGCGAACGAGCCGAAAGAGTTCGAATAACCGAGAACATTTGGACGATATCAGCAAAATCAGCAAGCGGTGGACTTTACAGTCCGAAGCTCTGAAGAGGCAGGGTAAAAATCAATTTAGAAAGGGGTCGAATAAATTTAGAGAGGGCGCCCTTTCTAAATCTCATCTGAGTCCCTTTCTAAAATTTCAATGTAGCTTTTTTTGTAGCGCAAAAGCCACCAAATTCACAGTGTAGAATAAAATTGGTACTGCCATTAAAATCGCATTTTTAATTTCCCTGGTTTCCACTTGAAATTTCGCTGTTTTGGCTGCGTTTTGCGCTTCGCTTTTGTTGCCCTCAGCAAAAAAAATCTTTCAACCAACTCAAAAGAAACAAAAAAAGAAAAGGAAGGAGAAAATGCTTTACGAGTTAATTGCGTTGGCTCGTGTTAATGTGAAGGAAATGGCTGAGATCAAACGGTAAGTTTGGTTTATTGTTGGGCGTGTGCTCAGGTGAGCTGACTGAGAGGATCAGGGTGGTTAGCACTACCGGCAACATCATTCTTCAGTCGGGCGGTGTGATCAAAAGTATTGAGAACCTGGGACGAAGGCAGTTGCCATACGTGATGAAGAAGAACAAGACGGGTCATGTCGAGGCTTTTTACTTTTCGATGCAGTTCTACTCTTCCATCAGCGGCCAGCAGGATCTACGACTTAAACTCAAGGAGGATTCACGATTCATCAGAATGTCGCTATTTAAGCTTGGATCATCGTAAGTAGCGACAGATAATAGCTTTGCTTTAGTCGGGAACTAACTTGGCCAGGCTTGAAGAGTATGCAAACAACGGCTACTCATACAATATTGCAAAGAAATAAACAAGAGCACCTCTTTGACGGATTCGCCCTTTCCTCAGCTGCAATTTGATTTCAGGCAGCATACAATAGAGCCTTCTCTGCTTTGAACGAGAAGCCATAATGACACGACCTTTAAACTCTTTGTACATATGTTTAATCGACCACCCCCTTATTTTACGCTGGGTATATAAGTCTTTATCGTATATTAATCCGTCGCCTGGAAACATTTACGGTGCATATGGCCTCTGTCGCCGAGACCGACTTGAGCTATCGGCAATCCCGGGCACTCCGGTGGGGGCAAGCCTTTAAAAGCCCACGTAATGGGATCTCGTAAATTAATCAAAGTAGTTTTCACTTATTTTTTTCTTGCCACCACAAAGGCAAAACTCTAATTCGGCGGTGCTTCATCGACATCGCTGTTTCAGACTTTAAAACTTTTTCCCCTACGCTGCAATCGCTTCAAACCAACCAACTATGGGATTCTCAGCTGCTTCAGATTCAAAGCTACCAGCTCCTGGTAAGGTCATCAAGCTCGGTACCAGAACGTCAAAGTTGGCCGTGATCCAGACGGAAATCGTCCGCGGCATGCTCGAAGAGCACTTCCCAGACTACACCTTCTCTATCGTCGCCATGAAAACATACGGCGACAATAATTTAAACCGACCATTATACAGCTTCGGTGGTAAGGCACTCTGGACCAAGGAGCTTGAGAACCTGTTGCTTGGCGAGTGCGCGCCAGAAGATCGCATTGATATGATTGTCCACTCGCTCAAGGATATGCCTACTATACTCCCAGATGATTGTAAACTTGCTGCCATTACAGATCGTCAAGATCCTCGCGATGCTGTCGTCATGAAGGCTGGATCACCCTACAAGTCCCTTAAGGACCTCCCTGCTGGCAGCGTGGTCGGTACTTCCTCTATCCGTCGATCCGCCCAGATCATCGCTGCCTACCCGGGTCTCAAATTTGCAGACATGCGTGGAAACATCAACACTCGGCTAAATAAGCTCGATGCTCCAGATTCTCCCTTCGCCTGTCTGATCCTGGCTGCTGCAGGCTTGATCCGCGGTGATTTGAGCGAGCGCATCACTGATTCACTCTCGTACCCAGAAATCATGTACTCTGTTGGTCAGGGCGCTCTCGGAATAGAGATCCGCAAGGACGACACCGAGATCCAGGCGCTTCTTGACACTATCAACAACACACACGATGCTTTGGAATGCACCGCCGAGCGCAGCTTGCTCCGCACTTTGGAAGGTGGATGCTCTGTTCCTGTCGGCGTTGAAACCAACTGGATCAAAGACGAAGCCGGAAACAAGACCGACGAGCTCCATCTCCGCGCTCGAGTCATCTCTCTCAACGGAGATCGACTAGTCAACGCCGACAAGCGCGTCAAGGTTCGCACCTACAACGAAGCCGAGGTACTTGGCAAGGAGGTCGCTGACGACCTTATCGCCAATGGCGGTGCTGCGATCCTCCAAGAAGTGAATGTATACCGCCAAGAACAGCACGATGCTGCCCCGAGTTTTGAAGCGACTGTCTAAATTTGTGTACTATTATTATTTGTTGTTATTTTTTGGCAACCTGGTGGGTTTCACAAGACACTGTGGATTTCAGAAATGACTGGGAAGACGGCATGTGGATATATCGTCTTGTGGGGAAAATAATGTGAAGCATGTAGTCAAAAACGGTGCAATGTGAATAGATTTTGAGAACCGGTGAATATTACCGTATATTAAAAGTAGTATAGCCACAGCATGCGAGCTGAATATCATCTACCCAAAGATCAGCTCGATCGTTGTTATACCTTATTGTCAGCTACATTTACAGGCATTAATCTATATTCTTTAATTAGCCATTGGCATATGTACACATGTCTAGCCCCGCTCTTAAAGACAGGCAACACGAAACCATTCAATCCCGCCCATAATATATCAAATAAGAAGCAACAAATCAAAACCAAATCAGACGATGGGGTCAAGCAAACTAGCAATTGGCGGTGTCGCAAAGCAATGCTGCCAGCTAGCATCGATCCCAGGCCATCGAAGATGCAAAAGAAAAAAACAACGCAATATAAAACACCGGTCCTTTTAGGCAACAGAAGCGGCCTGTCGCTTCGCTCGAAGTTCGAGCAAGGCAGTCTTTCGTCGTTCGAGAATCTCAACTTGTCGCTCGTTCCAGCCATACGCGACGTATCCAACGCCGGCCCAGACGCCGATGCTAAGAGCCATCGACTGAGGTCGGTAGAGAATAGGCTGCTTCATGATTCCAACCTGAATGACACGGGCTGCGGCACCTGCTTGTTGTTAGCACTCGAGACTCCAAAACTATCGCCCCAGGCTCCTTCAAAAGCCAAAACCCACCAAAAGCACCAAATCCAAGAATATGAGCAATCAATCCCATCGCAAATTCAAATCTTCTCCTCGACTTTTAAACCCAAAAAAAGTTGAAGGTTGGGTTTTTTTCTCCCTCCTTTGATTGGGCAAAATATCGGTCTCAGAATTACTGTGGTGACAATAAATTCACCACAGACCACCGCCGCATCGTTTCTTTTCATCCAAGCAGAAAAAAACCTTCAAACTCCTGGAGAAAGAAAAAACAGCGATGCCGGAAGCTCAAAAAGCGAATTTGGCAGTTGAAAATGCTGCTCCAGCGGCGGGCGGTGCCGCGGAGGCTGCATCTCCGTCGAAGGTGTCAGCGAAAGAGCTCAAGGCTATGAAGAAGGCCGAGAAGGCAGCTCGACGTGCTGCCGCGAAGGAGGATAGTGGTTTACCGCCAGGTGAGAACCCTAATGCTGCTGGCTCTAGCGCGGATGCCTCTCGACCAGGATCGAGCTCGCAGAAGCAAGATCAAAAGAACACTGCGCGAAGCAAGGCTGCTTCTGGTGCTTCTGCTCCTGCGTCTGCTGGCAGTATTCAAGAGGAATCTCCTTTGAGTGTCATGCAGTCTGAGCGTGACCGCCAGGTATCGCTCTTTCGACATTTGGACACGGTTCTCAACCGACGTCTTAAAGGTGGCAGCAGTGACAAGTCGATCCACCCTGCCATTTTATCGCTTGCTTTACGTATTGCCGACTACACTATTGTAGGATCTACGGAACGCTGTCGCGATGCGATGCTCGCTTTCCGCCAGGTCATCAAAGACTATCAGACTCCGCCAAATGCAGTCCTCAGCCGAAATTTGACTCTCCATCTCGGCAACCAGATTGACTTTTTGCGAACTGCTCGGCCTCTGAGCACTAGCATGGGTAATGCTATTCGATGGCTGAAGCAAGAAATCTCGACTGTTAATCTCGACATTGACGATTCCGAGGCGAAGGAAGAGCTTTGTCAGTCTGTTGATACCTTTATCCGGGATCGAATTGATGTCGCAGGACAGGTCATCATTGACAGCGCCTCAAAACACATTTCCAATGGCGATGTCATTCTCACATACGCACACTCGCTCGTCGTTTCAAATACCATCATTGCTGCTCACAAGGCAGGTATTGATTTCCGGGTGATTGTGATTGATAGCCGGCCTCTGCATGAAGGCAAGAAGCTGCTTCAGAAGCTGGTTGAAGCCGGCGTTCGCTGCACCTTTGTCTCACTCACCGCGCTCTCGTACGTGATGGACGATGTCACAACCGTCTTCTTAGGTGCACACACAATGTTGAGTAATGGTTACCTTTACTCTCGTGTCGGAACCTCGATGATTGCTCTCAGCGCAAAGAACAAAAATATTCCCGTCATTGTACTCTGTGAGTCAATCAAATTTTCAGACCGTGTACAGCTCGACGCCGTCTCCACCAACGAATTGGGCTCTCCCGATGACTTGGTTGACCTTTCTATTGATGCCTCGCGCCGGCGTGATGGCGGACTCGACAACTGGCGTGACGAACCCAACTTGCGATTGCTCAACATCATGTACGATCTTGCACCGTCTTCCTACATCAAAAAGATCGTCACCGAAATGGGAAGCTTGCCACCCAGTGCTGTCCCGATTGTCATTCGAGAGTACAACAAAATCGGCAATGCGTAGTAGAGCATAGGCGACGAGTGATGATTCCACGCATGTGTATGAAAGTTATTATTTGTTTTTGTTGGATTTCTATTGTGTATGATATTTTATGCATTCCTTGGGTGTACTGTGTTTGGAGCGTAGAATCGTAACTTCTCCTACTAATAATGGGTAAGAACACCGACAAGCTCTACATCACGCATTCCGAATGGGCTGGCTCGGATAAACATGGTGCCTCCGGTGGAGTAGTCAACAAAAAAGTCTCTCGACCATTTCGGCGGCTGCCCTTCACGCACTGCGCTCTTTCGCTTCAGCCCTTTGATATCCCGCTATGTGACCTTCACGGAAACGTCTTTGATCTCAAGTCTATCATTCCCTGGATCACAAAGAATCAGACAAATCCAGTTACAGGCGAGAAGATCAAGAGTGCCGATTTGATCAAGCTGCACTTTGAACGAAACAGCGATGGCGAGTACGTCGACCCCGTCACTCTTAAAGTCTTTACTGACAGCACGCACATCGTCGCCCTTAAACCAAGCGGTAATGTATTTGCGTTTGACACGATATCTCGGCTTAATATCAAACCTAAGCACTGGCATGATCTCGTGTCAGACCAGCCCTTTACTCGCGCCGACATAATCACCATCCAGGACCCGATGAATCTCGAAAACAGAAACATGGCTGAGTTTGATTACATAAAAAAGGGATCATCGACACTTACGGATGAGCAAATGGCGGAACGTGCTGACCCACTTAGCGGTATTAACCTCAAAGCCACTGGCTCGGCTGCCAAGATTCTGGCTGCAAAAGCTGCAGTTGATAATGCACGACGCGAGCGAACTGTAGTCAAAAAAGAAGTAACTACTGTGGCTGAACCGAAACCCAAGTCAGTGGAGGCGAAGAAAGTGCAGACAGATTCGTACAAGACTGCTCGCTATACGACTGGTGCTTCGGCGGCTTCGTTGACTTCGACTGCCTTTACTCCGCATACTACTGCAGATAGAGCTGTTGTTAGCGATGAAGAATATATGCTAAAGCCCAAGCGTGTCACCATCAAGGGTTACGTGCAGTTTGTCACAAGTCTCGGAAATCTCAATATTGAGCTCGATCCGGAGTACGCTCCTCGCGCAGTCTACAACTTTATACAGCTGGCCAAGTCAGGCTACTACAATGGAACCGTGTTTCATCGCAACATTCGCAACTTTATGATTCAGGGTGGTGACCCTACGGGTACTGGTCGTGGCGGTGAGTCGTACTGGAAGCACAACTTCAAGGACGAGTTTGGCTCACCACACCTGCACAACGAGCGCGGTGTACTTTCGATGGCCAACAAGGGTAAGAACACAAACTCCTCACAGTTCTTCATCATTTATCGCCGTGCAAACCATCTTGACAATAAGCATACCGTATTTGGCAAGGTCGTTGGCGGTCTAGACGTTCTGGACAAAATGGAATTGAGTCCTGTTGACTCTGGTGACCGGCCTACTACTCCCATTAAGATTATTGAAGCCAAGGTCTTTGTCGACCCATTTGACGAGTTTCTCAAACAGCTGCACGATAAGGAAGCCACACAGCGTGAAAAAGATTCTGCCCCTAAGACAAAGACAGACGATGACTTGCTAACTTGGACGGGTAAAAGCGTGACTCAGTCGAGCAGTACGACACCCGCCCCGGTAACTGCCTCAGTAGGCAAATACCTTAAACGTGCCGCCGAAGAGCCATTGCCTAGCGTACCGGTACAGACTGCAAAGAAGCCAAAAGCTAAGGGCTTTTCCAACTTTGACGGATGGTGAGATGATGTATATTAGGTTATTTGTACAATACTGTTTATTTTAAACGCAAAACAAAAGTTTCGTGTTACCAACCTATTTTTTTTATTTACAATGAAAAAGTTCGTATTCACAAAAGACTAATTCCGCAAGCTCATGCTTTTGACGACTCGACGGATTTGAGGTAGTCTTCAAGCGACATCTGCGATGCATTTTGGTGGATACCCCATCGCTCGGTATTGGACAAGGATCGGTTGATAGAGCGCATACGTTCAGCGGTGCCGGACTGGAAAGCGGCACGTCGAGCAAGACGAACCCTCCTATTTCGCGGCCAGTGGTCCAACTTGAATCCAGGGGTTCCGGCCAAGTATCCACGGAACTTTGGGTCGCGGTAAAACTGGAGGAATCGTCGGTGAGTTGGAAGGGCCTGACGAGGTAGTCGATCAAAGAGATGCGGTTTGACCAAAGCCTTGAGGCCAAGCTTGTTGTAGTATCGTGATTCATATTTGCCGCCTAAAGACTCTATCCGCTTGATGGCGGCCTGTGATGCTGCTGAGGCTGTGAGGTCGATCTTGGCGGTGAACTCTTCAGCGCCATCAGCAAGGATCTTAACACCATCTCGCACACGATGGATCAAGTTACTGTCGTATAGTTGTTTTATGGTGATTGGAGCACTTGCGTCCAGTCGTCCGCTATCGATCCACTGCTGGATCTTGCCCAAGTTAACCGTGTTCAAATCAAGACGGCCCCTGCCCAACGTTAGTCAAATACATCAAAATAGAGAAGCACGTACTGGTTGAAAAAGCCCCGCTTTTTAAACAGGATGTAAATGGGAGTCTGACCACCTTCGAACCATGGCTTGACGCTGGATCGAGCCTTCTGACCCTTCTGACCACGGCCGGCTGTTTTGCCCTAGATAATTGTCAGCCTAACAGGCCAAACAAAGACAAAAAAAGCACCTTACCTTTCCGGAAGAAGCACCACGACCGACACGGGTACCATGTACCCAACCGGCACGGTTCTCGCGCAAACTCGAAAGCAACGACGCGCACCGCACCTGAACTCGTGACCCCAACAAAGACTGCTCAAGCAAATGCCGAGCTCCAAACAAAATTGAATTCATCGCTGCAGAGTCGAAAAGCTTTGAAAGTCGCTGGCTCCAAAATTTTTCAAAGTCTGTTCTGGCACAGCGACGGAGTGTGCTGCTCTTAGCGAAATTTCAACTACGCGCCTAAAAGAAAAGACAAAACAAATTAGAATCCAAAATCTTTTAGACGAGTGCTTCAGCTGCTGTGTTTATTTCTTTTGTTTGTTGAGGGACAGAAGAGCACCATCGATTTGGATTTAAGGTAGCTTTATGACACGCGCTCTACGTGCGACAAAGACGATGTTTTCAAAGGCCTCCAAAATCCACGAGATTGCACAAGCTAGTTCACTAAAACAGAAAAAGCAGAGTGGTAGTCATATGGGTAGCGGGGAACGCGTGGTACCAATGCAGGTGACCTTAAACAGAGGGTTTCTAGCGACACGTTCGGATGCCTTTAAATCACCTACACCGCCTTCGCCAAAAGCAACTCTCCCTCGTGCGCCTGTAGGGTTACCCCCATCAAGAGCCACAGCTACTTCTATGAAATCAGATGACATGTTTGGTAGCGATTCGTTCACGCTTGAAGACTTATATGATATCCCAATTGACGAGCCCGCTAAGAAGATCGACACCAATTCCACCTCAAGAAATGCAAATATTATACCACAAAAGAGCGTTTCGCCATTGCCAAAACGACCGTTTCGGCCAATTACCTACACTAAGCCCAATACTGCTCCAACTTCGAGCTCGTCAATGCAGGCTCCGACCTTACGACGGGACGGAGCTCACACGTTTGCTAGAACTGCATCCAATGTGTCGGCCACAGCTATTCCATGGTCATCCTCACCTGAAGATCACCGTACCGAATCGCTTCTCACACTTCAAAGCAAGCGGTCAAAGGAGCAAGTCCGAGTAGAAAAGGAGGTAAGGCAAACAGCTCCTACGGTAGTGGCTGGTCCATTGACCGAAAAGAAGGACCCACTGCCGAGTTCACGAGACAACGAGACTAATAGGCGGGCTCTGCCGTGGGAGACTAAGCGCAAGCCTAAAGAACAACCATTCAAAATACTGAAAAAGAGGCCCATGTCGTTTGGAGACCGCAAACTGGGACTTACAGCTAGCATGCATACGTCTATTTCCAGCGTAGAATCTTCGAATCACGAAGTGCTACCTCCTATGCGGTTAAGGTCAAAGGCAACCAAGAGCACCGACCCTGAAAAGTCTATGAAGAAGTCGACCGTTCCAGAGATCTTTCTCTCTGAGGAGCAGAGACGAGTATTGTCCATGGTTACTGAACATCAAAAGAGTGTTTTTTTCACTGGATCTGCCGGAACTGGTAAATCGGTCTTACTGCTCAATATTATCTCTGCTCTACGGAAAATCTACGGTGCTGATCGAGTGGCGGTGACTGCCTCAACAGGTCTGGCTGCTTTCAATATAGGTGGATGTACTTTGCATAGTTTTGCAGGTATTGGCCTTGGCGCTGGTTTCGTTGACGATCTCATTAAAAAGGTGAAAGCAAACAAAAAAGCCAAGCAACGTTGGGTAAAAACAAAGGTGCTCATCATGGATGAGATATCAATGGTTGACGCTGTACTATTCGACAAACTAGACAAAATCGCTCGCGAGGTGCGCAAGAAGGACCAACCTTTTGGCGGTATTCAGCTCATCATCACTGGCGACTTTTTCCAGCTACCGCCGGTTAGCAAGACCGAAGCGGGATCAAAATTTGCGTTTGATGCCAAATCCTGGCAAAAATGTGTTCCAACTACTATTGCGCTCACGCACGTCTTTCGACAAAAGGACCAAGAGTTTGTCGACATGTTGAACGAGATGCGAATGGGAAAACTTTCAGAAAAGAGTGTTGCACGATTTAGCAAGCTTGCCAGGCCCGTAACATGTCCCGAGGGAATTGAACCCACGGAATTGTATGTTTTATTGTACTTTGCTTTGTAATTTGCTGACTTCTTTTAGATACCCGACGAGATATGAAGTTGAACGATCAAATTTAGGGAGGATGAAAATGCTTGATAAGACTCATCATCAAACATACAAGGCCATCGACTCAATAACGCCTGGTGTTCCCCCGCCAATGGCAGAGAAACAGCTCGAGTCGTTGATGGCTCCCAAGAGCATTGATCTCAGAGTTGGAGCACAGGTCATGCTAGTTAAGAATCTCGATGCCACTCTTGTTAATGGCTCTATTGGCAAAGTAATTGCATTCTGGCATTCTTCGCTCTATGGCGCTCTTAAATCATTGAAGGCACATACGAGCTACCCTGAGGGAGAAACGGAAACTGGCCTTGATAAGCTCTACTCGGCTATTGTTGAGGGTCGAGAAGAGGAGATTTACAAATACGTCGCTGAAAATACTGATCCTGATCATCCTAATCTTGGGCGAGTACGAGAGCGACTGGCTGCACAAGTCAAGGAAATACAGGAAATGGGGATGCTTAAGAGTGAGGAAATGAGGCCATATATTCGCTTCACTCTACCAAACAATACAACTCAAGAAAAGTTGATTGAGCGCGAAGACTGGAATATCGAGGGTGCTGATGGCAAGTCCTTAGCATCACGTAACCAATACCCTTTGATTCTTGCCTGGGCGCTATCTATTCATAAAGCACAAGGCCAAACTATGCCTTTGGTTAAGGTAGATTTGCAGCGGGTATTTGAAAAAGGTCAGGCTTACGTTGCGCTTTCGCGAGCTACATCCCTTGAAGGTCTACAGGTGTTGCATTTTGACCAAAATAAAGTGATGGCGCATCCTCGGGTGATTGAATTCTATCATAGTCTGCACTCTGCGCAAGACGCACAGCTGATTGGAAGAGAGTTTCTTGCGCCTGGCCATATGGATGCCCTGGAGGAGTTTGAAGAGCGACACAGCCAGCAATGGGGCTAGCCCAGTATAGATAGCCGGCAATATTTCATCACTGTTCTTTTAATAAAATAGTCATATTTCATCAATGTCTGCAGTGAAAATTGAGAGTTTTTCCGAAAACCGGCGTAGGGTTTTTCCGTGTACCTTCTCAAAGTGCGGGGAGCACCCGAAAAGGAAGCCGAGCCGAGCGGGGCAGCTCGGCAGGCAGCGAAGTCAACACGGCAGGCGAACGCGCACGAAGATATGCCTGCACTGTTACTTAAAGGAGTGAGCAATTCGTAGTCTTTCTTGTAAATATTAGAAATGCATGCAGTCAATCATGCGGGAGTAGACGCGCTTTTGCTTAGGGGCCAGCCAAGCGAACCTTTTTTTTTAGTTATTAAAGAAACATTGTTAACTTAAATTATATAAGTTATTTACTTGAAGTTAAATATATTCCGTAAGTGAACGCTCAGTTTTTCCAATGCAGATTGCTTTAAAGTGAGGATTTCAGTGTTTTGAAGGGTGGAAAGACGGAAAAAAAACTTTAATCTAAGGTTAAAATCGTAGATGGTCAAGTTTGGTGTTGATTGGACTGCGTTTGTTTGGGTAGAGAAAGCGAAGAAAAAAGGCAGCCACTGCGGTCTTTTTTTTTTCTCGGCCTCACGAAAAAAAAAAAACGAACTTCTTCACTTCTTTCGCCTTTAAACTTCCCCTTGTTTTCCTATTCGGATGAGTCTTTCGGGTTTAGGATTAATTAGAATCAGCACGCGGGTCGGTGTTCGATCCGGCTGCAGTCGGTTGGTCGCTCCTCTCTATCGTGACCAGCGTTTCAACTCGACCGGACCTGCCAAGGATCTCTCAGAAGCTGCCAAAGCTACAAAACCTCCTGTAATTCCTCCTCCGGTTGAACCCAAATCTGCTCCGGGTTTTTTCCGTCGCTCGGCTCGCTTTACATGGCGTTTTCTTTGGATTGGATCGCTGGCCGTCCTTGGTTTGACTACTTATGAAGTATACAGGGGTAACCAGCCGGTCGTTAACCAGCAAAAGCCTTCCAAGGACAAGAAGACTCTTGTCATCTTGGGTTCTGGTTGGGGTGCTGTCTCTCTTCTCAAGGGTGTCGACACCTCAAACTATAATGTCGTCGTTGTATCTCCCCGAAACTACTTTTTATTCACTCCCTTGTTACCCTCATGTACTACTGGTACCATTGAGCATCGCAGTATTATGGAGCCTTTGCGCTACATCATCCGTCACAAGCAGGCCGATGTCACTTATTATGAGGCTGAAGCTACCAAGATTGACCACGTCAACCGAAAGGTCACTCTCAATCCTGTAGGACCTGTTAAATCTGCTGGTGAATTCTCCATTGACTTTGATTTCCTTGTTGTTGGTGTTGGTGCCCAAAATACCACTTTTGGAATCCCTGGTGTTAAGGAGAATGCCTGCTTCTTGAAGGAGATTGAAGATGCCCAGAAAATCCGACAGCGAATCATGGACTGTATCGAGGCTGCTAGCTTGGCTGATGTTACCCCTGAGGAGCGCAAGCGTTTGTTGAATGTTGTCGTTGTCGGTGGAGGTCCCACTGGTGTCGAGTTTGCCGGTGAATTGCAGGATTTCTTTGAGGAGGATTTGAAGAAGTGGATCCCCAGCATCTCTGACGACTTCAAGGTTACTTTGGTTGAAGCTCTGCCCAATGTTTTGCCCATGTTTAGCAAGGATTTGATTGCCTTTACCGAAAAGACTCTCAAGGATGAGAAGATCACTTTGTACACCAAGACAATGGTTAAAGGCGTCGACTCCAAGATCATCAAGGCTCAGATTACAAACGCTCAGGGTAAACCCGAAATTATTGAAATCCCCTATGGAATGTTGGTCTGGGCCACCGGTAATGAGGCTCGCCCTGTCACCAAGAACCTTATCAAAGACATTGGAGAAAGCCAAAAGAACTCTCGCCGTGGATTGTTGGTCAATGAGTACTTAGTTGTTGAAGGCACTCAGGGTATCTGGGCTCTCGGCGATTGTTCCTTTACGAAGTACGCTCCCACTGCACAGGTTGCCACCCAAGAAGGCAGCTACTTGGCCCGTCTTTTCAACCAGATGGCTCAGCGTGAGCAAATTGAACATGACATGAAGGATCTCGAACAGCTTGCCTTTACCACTACCGATAAGGAATCCCGTCAGTCCATCGCTTCCGAGATTGAGTCAAAGGCTCGCCAATTGCGCCGCATTCGCATGCTCTCTCCCTTTGAGTACTCTCACCAGGGTGCTCTTGCCTACATTGGCCAAGACCAGGCTGTTGCCGATCTCAACTTCTGGGAGGGTAAATTCCGCTCGGCTACCGGTGGTCGCTTGACCTACTTATTCTGGAGATCAGCTTACCTTTCGATGGTCTTCAGCACTCGTAACCGTTTGTTGGTCTTCTTTGACTGGCTCAAGGTTAAGATGTTTGGCCGAGATGTTAGCCGAGAGTAAGAGAAAAAAAATTTTGCATTTCGATAATGCTCTCTTGGGCGGTTGCCTCTCTTCATGAACAGTCTTACGATTTTATCTTTTATCTTTTTTTATTATGCCCTTTATTGATTTATTTGACAAGTTTTGCTTTACTCGAATGACGATTATGAAAGAGGCAAAATAGAAGTCCCTCGCGGGTTTTTGGATTTTGCTTTGAAAAGCACCAAATCCTTAGAACATCTTTCTACTGAAGAGGAATGAATGTGGAAGGAATTGAGCTGATCGGACTTCTTTTTGAGTTTGTTTACGTTTTTTTTTTAAAGAGCAGTTTGACTGGCGCTCTTTGTTCCAGCTGTCATCTGTTTCTAGCAGTTCTAGCAGTAAACCCAGTTGCGATGTATTTCATAGATGTAACACCTATAGTTAAAATTAATTGTTTAAAAAGATGTCTCGTAGTCTTAGGAACGCGCCAAAATTCACTGGCGCGATGCGATTGTGATGGGTAGCTTAACTCCGATTGAGAATAAAGGAAAAGCATATGCAATTTCATATATATAAGGCAAAAAGCAAAGGATTATGTTATGCATTAATTAGTGGGCCAAGGTATTAGCTGTTGGTAGTGGATGGTATATGATTTGGGGGTACTGCAAAAATCAATGGCGTAGTCAAAATATTATGATAGTCCTATCCGACCCGCTAATATCTGTTGGTCACTTGCAAGCGTGTGTATAGGTGCCTGTACTGAGGGTTGGAGCAAACGTGGTCCAAAAATAAGACAGAGCACAAGTATCCCGGAGACTCTATTAAAAAAATACTATTAAAAAACTACATAAGTTCAGTTTCCAAGACGCAGCTATCGTCGTCAAAATCATGGTGAAAAGTCTGCCTGCTAGAAGTCTCCTTTCGAACTCGATTTAAGCAGCCACACGGCGCGCCCCTTTTTATTCCGATTTTCTCGCATCCAGGACCTTTTCCACCATGCCAACCGGAGTCTTCTGCATCAGGGACATTACGAAAAAAATAACCGACGTAGGACGAGGGTAAAGAATTGAAATGCCATTCGATTAACAACAGCTCGAGTCTGTTTGCGATTTGAATTGGATATTATTTGATACAATATGCCCAGGTGGATGAAGTTGCGCCACTCCAAGAGCCGTGAAGATTTCTTAATCCCGATTTGAATTTAGAACCTCGTTTAGGTAAAATTAATGTCCTCGTAAAGACTAGTACCCCATTAAAAAAATACGCTTGTTTTGTGATCCACCTGGGGAATTCCTGTAATTAAGAACGCTTGATTTACTCACATATAACGGCACAAACTCTCGCAATAGAAGAAAGGAAAATGTCCACGACTGTTCAACAAAAACATTTGTCTTTCTCAGATCCCTCATAAACGGATATACCATTATGGCCTCACCGCTCTCCGACATCTTCATATTCTATTTCCATCTCAAACATCACAAATCTCATATCATATGTCGAAGTGGAGAGTAAACGGTGTGAAAATAAATCTATTACTTACGGTCTGAACTGACTGGTCCAATTGAACTATTGACACTGTGCGAGCGACAGAAAGAAAACATATCCGTCGGCTTTTTTTTTTCAAGAGAATACATCATCTGACGCATTTTTACAGTTTCCCCCAACGTGTCTTTGCGAACATTAGGGTTGACCGGCTGTCGGATCTGTCGGAGACTTCATCGTACGACTCCAAGGCTTATCCGGTCAATCAAATCCATGGAGGTCTAGAAAAACTTCTTTTGAGCGGCTTTTACTGTCTGCGGGGTTCTGCTTGAAATTGAGCCGAATTGTCTTAATGATGCGGCTGTTTTATGCTAGTTAAAGTTTAAAATAAAAGACCTGGACATATACAACAGAAATCCCCATTCTCTATGTATCTAATGTGGAATGGTATCGGATTAATTTCTGCACGAACTCGGGTTATCAAACGTCCAATACAATGGTTGTTTGAAAGAACAATCTTGCCTAAAGAGGCCTCGCACAAGTCCGAATGCTCTCTGAAAAGTTCTCTACAAGCTTCAAACGTGCTTCAGTCTCGAAGCTAATTTTTGGCAGGGAAATCAGACAAGTTTCTCCAAGAAGGGCAAGAAATACGACCGCGTACGAGAACGATGAGCTTTCTGTGAGAATAAACTCTGAAAGTAATATTAAACGTCTACACGGTTTCACTCACAAAAGAAAAGCTCGAAATCAAGAAAAATTTGTGAAGGTAGAGGAGGCGCAGACGTATGTGTGATTCTATGGCAAATTTTGGTGTGATTGTCTACGGCTGGTCTGGAAGGGCGATGGGCGATCCAGATGAGGAAACGAGCCGGTCCAACGCGCAGGTCAGAGTGGTTCGATGGCCTTGACAAAGTGGTACCCGCCAAGAAGACAAACTTTCACTCTAATAATGATCATCACTAAGGTACACGTATGTATTT
Source organism: Trigonopsis vinaria (assembly GCA_030582095.1). Classification (NCBI taxonomy): domain Eukaryota; kingdom Fungi; phylum Ascomycota; class Trigonopsidomycetes; order Trigonopsidales; family Trigonopsidaceae; genus Trigonopsis; species Trigonopsis vinaria. The sequence goes on along the minus strand of JAKTWP010000010.1, from coordinate 115,467 downwards.
GAGAATACTATTAGAAGCACCTCAAAAAAAAAAAACAAGCTGGTAGAGGGTATATCACACTCTGAGGCTAGCAAAAGAAGCCTTCAGAGAGCGTCAAGCAGGCTGCATCGTAGTAGTATTTTATTCTTTTCTACTAAAGATTTAAAGTCAAAAAGAAAGAATCCAACACAGGTGCAAAGAAGAAAAAGCAACTCTCAAAGGTGAAATTCTTCATTTCAGAACTGCGTTCCCCCATTAATGCGGCTGAACAACCAGCCTTCTATTTGTCACCTCAAGCCGCATGTACTATGTGCTGCCCCAATTAAACTCTTTTTTATATACATATTGTTTTCAAAAACAGCCGCGCAGCTAGCCGTGCGTGGTTCAGAAGAAAAAGAACCTTTTGATTGACAGTAGAGAGCGGTCATTACTCGATTACATGGCGTTTGATACCTTTTTTTTTTGAATAGTAGTTAAGTCGCTTGTTTATCGCTCAGAGGGAAAAAAGGCTTTAGTGCTGCTCCTTTCCTAGTCTGGAGCCCAAGACCTGTTCTCGTTAGCCTGAGAGCCTCGCTAGAAAATGTGGTAGCGCAGCTGAATTAGCTTAAATTACGACTTGTTCCACAGTATTGGAACAGTCAAAAAACAAAGGAACCAAAACTGTTCCCACTCTAAAATTCGAGTGCTCGCTATCTGGACCGATACGAAAACAGGGCGGCGCCTCTTTTTACGCTTTTGTATTTTTTTTTGTTTTTCCCTGGACAGATATAAAGGTGACTATTCTACTTGAACTTATTCCGCTTCCGCCTCCTGCGTCTTTGAAAAAAAGTTTACTTACCTACACAACCTGCTATCGTGTGTAAGGGAAAGCTTGCGGCCTACTCGCAAATGCCAGGATTGGAAATGTCGAGGGACTCACCTGCACCCAATTCTTCGATCGGGTCTGTACCCAAGAGGAACAGTCTGTCACAGACGCCAGCCAACCGAACAAACAATGATCCATCTCGCGCTGTAGAAGCTGCCGCTGCTCTTGTTGCTGCCCACGATCTCGGAAGTGCACTGCGCGAGTACACTGCCAGTGCGTCACAGCCGCTTAAGGTTCTCCTACTCGACGATGATTCTGTATCACTCATGATTTTGGAGCGGATACTCCGGTTGCATTATCCTCACTTTTCCGTTCAGATGACGCTCTCATCACAAGAAGCCGTACGATTACTTTCTACAGAAATCTTCGATCTTGTTTTCCTCGACATCGACATGCCCATTCTTTCGGGCCTGGACCTCGCACGAATCATGCGAGCAGACATGGCCTACAACAAAACCACAATTATATCGGTCACAACTTCTTTTTCACCCGATGCTCTAGAGAGCTACAACCAGGTTGGAATAGACGGGTGTGTGCCTAAGCCGGTACGTATTCCTGTCTTCCACGAAGTATTAGAGGTATCGCTTGCGTCGAGACTAAGTAAATATTCCTCGACCTATTCATCAGAGCCCTCACTGGATTCCTCGCCTACTTTATTATCACCAACGTTGTCGGACCTGACAAAGCACTCCAGTCGAATCACCGCCGAATCCTTCTCAAGTACGGAATGCTCGCCTTCTCACTCGCCTACGCGATCCTTACCGACTTCCCGAAGCTCAACATCTCTCTTGCGCCATCAAATACCTTGTGTCACTACCCTAAACAAGGACCAGGATGACTCTTCGCCACGCACATCTTCCAAAACTCCCTATACTTCCAGATCGCCGTGACTAATAAGACTGAACCGGTTGCAACCGGTATAATAATACCTGCCTTTTGATTTCTAGGGCCTGAGCTTGCACACAGTCAATCTGATGCTCATGTCCTCTGATACGTTTGTATCCACCCGAAGTTACTTCAATGTGACATTTCTGGTTAAACCACACTACGTCAACTCACTACGTTAACGGACCTTGCAGGTACCTCTTCGGTTGCCCTCAACTTGCCCCTTCAATATTGAAGCTCGAGACCTGTTGAAAACGTGGCTACATATTTCCACATATAGGTATATGTTCTAATAAACAGGGATTCTATCCCAGTCAAACTATCACCACCGCTCCTTGTAGAAAAGTAGACTATACTTCTCCTCTAACTCAATCCAGCTTTGCTCATAGATAGACTTTAGCATTTCTAGCAGACAGATAATTTTATACGAATGTGTCTGTATTCTGTAATAATACTATTACGAAATAAGGATGGGCTTCCTATCGATCCTTTGGCCTGCCCTAAGATTGAAAAACCGTTTAAAGTTTGAGCAAAATCCGCTTTGAAATCACTAAAGAAGCTAATCTTAATGACTGAATAGCACATAGCAAAGTATTGTATCATAGCTTCACACTCTACTAGCAACGATCGGCCGAGTGCTAGTCTTAGTTTAACGCTTCGACGCACGTTCAAGCAAATAAAAATATTGGAACATCTTTAAAAAGACGATAGGGGAAAAGGGCCTAGACGCTAGTGTTGAGGCATGCTCAATCAACACTTGGTGGTCTAGTCTCCAGCATCAATACCTTACTGGCTGGCAACACCTAAGTGAGATAACCCTAATCTTTCACAAGGATCACGATTCGTGACTGAGTACTGTTGCTTCCTTTCACCTATATCGCTCGAAAAGTGCGCATTTGAGCACTTTCATCACCCCTCCTCGCCGCAGCAGCAAGGGGCGGGAGATACGAACATAATAGGAATGATTAACGAGGGGTCGTACATCATCACTTAAATGACTAGTAAAGAGGCTCACGTAGTCTACATACATAGCCCGGGTAACAAACAACCTTTTATGATTCTTATATCTATGATTAATGCAGTACAGTATTCAGTGGTCACCTATACGGAGGGCTCCGCAGCTTGCCGGCCACAGTTCACAGCCGCCATGAAGAGTGACGATATCGGCAGTACAAAGACGGCCATCGGCTATAAAACGCTCTCGGTACTCGGAATTTTCGTGGTTTGGCAGGTTTTGGGATTTCCCCGGATTTTCTTGGTGAGCCAAACAAGGTGACTCTTTGGGCCTAGCCAAATTTTCGAAGCTAGTGCCAATAAGGGCGACATTGCGGGTGCTTGGGATTCTTAAATTTTCAACTGCCAAGTTCCAGCCAGCTAAGCGTGAAATATAATCGCAAAAGCGCAGCAGCGAGACAAACGTGCTCGTGTTTGAGCCTGTCTTTGTGTGTAGAGCGTTGGGCGTAATTCCCGACTTGGTTAAAAAACTTTGGTCATAACTAGTCGTATCCATAGCTTCAACCACCTCTGTCTCAAGAGGAAAATGAGACGGGAAACGCCGCTTAAGACCGTTGAAATCGTACGAACAGCAGGGTAAAATAACAAACGGTCGTTCAAGGAGGGGAATCCACGCAGTGAGCTGATCAGAGTGGTTCCCGATCAAGAATGTATTCCCATCAAGCTTGTCAAGATAGTTGATGACACGATCGGGCTGTGCTTGTTCAACTTCATGTCGAAGTTGCGGATTCGACTGAAAGACAAAATCAGGCATTATTGTCTCGGCTCGAAAAGGTATTCCTCCACTATCAGTCCCGTTATTAAACTTTTCCTGAAGCTCATCCTCGAGCCAGGCCCAAGATTTTCGCCTCCGAAAATCAATGCCATATCCTTTATAGCCAAGCATTCTTAAAATATACACCAAGATGCCATTGCCGCATCCTAGATCTACAAACGACCATAGTGGACTGTCGCTGTCCGTCGAAGGTGCGTTTGAAGCACCCATCTGTTCCCACAGCTCAATCAGAAAACTTGCAATAGCCAAGTCTTCGAAAACATGCTTTTGCGCATCTGTCGCCTCCTTCCAATTCTCCACAATATGAGCTGCAAATCTCTGCTTGAGAGCAGAGTAGCGTGCCTCGAACCGTGCTTGAGGAACGACAAGATCGTGGTGTACGCGCTTGCGGTAGCCCGTGGCATGACCGCGGCTGAATTTATAGGCACTTTGTAGTAAATGCTGTGATATACGAATTCGTTTGTCATCTTCTGCTAGTTTGTCGGGAAGTATGTAGTGAGTGCTAAACCGTGATCGTGTACCATAATCTTGAAAAAGTAGACCAATGGAAGCGACTTTGGGGTGGTAAAATGGAATGCTAGCGAACTCTGTATGGGGAATATAAATAACTAGAACTTGATCAGACCCATCATCTGGTCTGAGAAAGTGACACGACTGAATCAATACCGGATCGAGGTCACGATTCCGGGGAACAAGTCGGCGTACAATGGTACGCACACAGTTCCACCCCGAGAGCTTTATCTCTTCTGGAGTAACATCTTCCCGTACACTGGTTTCAACCGCTTTGCGATAGTCGCTTGTGTTGTCGGGAATACCTTGTGTCTCGAGACCAGTGTCAAGCAAGATCTCACACCGCGTCACGACAGATGAGTTCGCACTGGGCCGGCCTATGATATTAAGCGCGGCAGCATAAAAATCGTCACAGTGTATCGAAACCTGCTCCGCTAAAGGTTGTGGCTTGTTCGTCTTTGAGCCTGCCTTGCCCGTTTTAGCACTCTGAGCAAGAAGGGCATCAGCCTTCGCCTTCGCTGGATCGCAGATCAGCTCTCCTGCAGCCGTCCAATCTGCTCCAAGATCAGAACTCTTCCCCGAAATGAAAATGAATGAAGGTTTCATCACCGGGAAAAATGATAAAATTTCTGAAAGGCCCGAGTAGATGATATATCTCTGCGGCGCCCATCACAAGATCACGATAGTGGAAATCCAAAATTTCTCTATGAGCAGACGTAGAGCTAGAAAAGTGGTTATTCACACCGGATTATGGCTAATAATATCGGATCAACGATTCTTAAGCCTTCCTAGGTAGCACTTATAAATGAAGAACCAAGTCTACTCTTTACAACGGTGGCTTCAAATCAAAACTAATCGTATCAAATATACTGTACACGTGAATCACTTTTATATAATACATTATTCGTCATCTGTCGGAGTTAAAAGCGTCAAAATATTTTTACATAGCCGGCCGATCTCTCCACCCTCGCGTACACCGGTATCGAGTCCCAGATTAAAGTCTGGCAGCAATGGTGCCATAATTTTGAGCCGTGATTGGGGGTCTTCGCATGCAACATATTGAGTCTGGTCCCCCAGAGAGTTCTTTTCGTCACTCTGAGGATTCGTTGCGGACTTGGAGGCGGCAGAAACCGCAGATGTCACGAAAGGTCGAAATAGCAAAAGATAAGCGTAGGGATCACTAGTAGTAGGCATCATATGTGATCTGGAGTGAGGGTGGAACAGCACATGTTCGTCAGTCTCATTCTTAGCAGAATCAAGACCGAGTTCCATATACCGGTGTAAAGTTTTAAGGTGTCTCAACAAAGTCTTTGGCTTAATTGTGTCGTAAGTCGTAACAGTCTTGGAGGTCTTCTTTCCAGTTCCGACAATAGAAGATCCTCCTTCTTGTAACCAGCCAAGAAGAGCAGCAAACGAATTTAAAGTCTTGAGCCATTTTGTACGTACTAGATCTCCGGAATCTATTTGCAAAAGTAAGTCGAGAAAGCTCGTCGAGTCGGCACGAATATCGGGTGCAATGTGTGTCATGGCTGAGTGAACGAAAAGCGAAAGAGAGTTGATATGTGATTGAAATCCAGAGGCTGGGACCTCTTTTAACAATGATAAAAGCTGATGTCGTACGCCTTGAGAGGGATCGAGTATTAAAGGACCTACAGCAGTGATGAGTGGAGCGAGCGAAGCGTGGTTGAGCGTTTGCGACAACTGCTGAAGAGCTCCTAAAAATGAGTTAGCCCAGTAAATATTGGATTGCTTTTTGTGACTAATAACCTTTTTTAACGCTCTCAGAGTGATGCCGAACCATCTTAAGATTATGTTCAAATTGGTAATCATCCTGTGTAGTTCTTGTAATCGACTGATTTGGTAGGTTAATAGCTATATATTTGTTAGAAGATAATATTACACTATGCAAACGTTACAAAAGTGTACCTTTGCTCGAGAAAGAGGTGCTGGTATGGTTTGTCGGCTTTGCCTTGGTCTTGCCAACTTTGAGCTTTGGTTTCTAGCCTTGTAAGTACATGCCTACTCGTTCAAAAAAAAGTTATGTCTTTACTTACCACAAAGTCTTTCTGCTTTTCGGTTTTTTTCTTCGCTGCCATGCTGAGTGTAGAATGTGTGTTGAAAGTCTGAAAAATCCCTTTTGCTGACCATTCTCAACCTCTCGGCTGAGCAACCCTCGCAGCAGCTTGCTAGTAAATAACTCTCTTCCGACGAGTTTTAAATATGCTTGGCCTGGTGAATTGTTCGTCACAGCTTCGGTTCTCGGCCGCTACCCGATTACTTTCTCACGGCTCTCTCTCATCGAGGACTTTTTTACACAGTCAGAGCCTGGTTAAATCGTTCAAGGTTCTAGGGATGAAAAAGATAGCTGGGAGTATATCCTCTTTGCCGCATAAAGTTGACATAATACCTTTTTCGGATTCATCGGCTCGCTCCTTAAGTAATTCGGCTAAATCAGCACTGAAACCACGCTCGACTATATCTCTCCAAGACAAAGTGATTTCTTTAATTTTTTCAAAATCGGTTTACGGCGAACGGCGCTTTGCTACTCACCGGGATATTAACTACGAGGAGCCCGAGCCGCGGTGGCAGCCCACGTTCAACCCGAAGCGTGAGATAATAAAGGCCGTTTTATATACTGCTGGGTTTTTTGTCGTCTCAATATATGCTATACCTTGGATATTTTCGCTTTCCCCTCAGTTAAACTCGATCTGCCGCAATACGAATGTACTCCCTTGGACTATCGTTGGAATAAATACTGCTATATTTCTACTATGGCGTGTTCGATCGTCTACTCTTCGGATATTTCTTGAACGCTATTTCATGCTTGGCGTTTATCCCAAGGTTAATGGCTTGAGTATGCTCGGATCATCTTTTAGCCATCAAGATCCTTCTCATATCATCTTTAATATGATGTGTTTCCTCAGCTTCAGTAGTGGGCTTTCATCTATGATTGGACCTTCTACATTTTTGATTCTTTATCTTAACAGTGCTATGGTTTCATCGTGTCTGTCAGTCTGTGTCAATATCTTCTTTCGACGGCTATTTGTCACATCGCTGGGTGCCAGTGGAGCCATCTTCGGTGTGGTTGGACTTGTTTCATACTTTCAACCTGATTTACGTATGTCGTTGTTCTTCATTCCTTTGCCTTTGGGTGCTTGGGACGTCTTCCAAATATTCACTCTAATCAACTTCATTGGCATGATCCGCCCCTTTGCTATATTTGGTGTTGGAATAGACTGGGCCGCTCACTTTGGTGGAAGCATATTTGGCATTTTGTATGCCCGATATCTTAGCGAAAAGGCTCGAAAACGCCTTCAAACCAAGTTTCGATATTTCAGCTAACTGCAATTGCCGTGATGCTTTTTAAATCGACTGTCATGAATTTTATAAGTTCATTTGCTAAATTTTATCCTGTAATTACAATATTCATTCACTGTTCTTTTGCCTGTAAATGTCGTTTGCTGTCCCTTTGTAGAAGTCAAGAGCGAGAGTTAGTCGCACTCGATGTGACTTTCTCCACCCACCACATCAGCGATGGCGGTTACGGAGGTCAAGTTTGCGCAATTGCGCTCTGGTCTGGTAAACCTACCTTCAACATTAATTGCTTCGGTAATAAGTGCTAATTTTGTAAGTTTGATTATCGGCGGAGCGAGCAAGCTTGTGATCTGCCAGGTCTTTGACCATCGATTGCTAACCCTATGAATCAGCCAGCTCAGAATATTATCGTTGAGCTCACAATTGGAAAAAAAACTCAATATGTTGGCTGGACAGGCATGAGTAGCCCTGGTTCTAATCCCAAAGTGGAGATTGATCCCCTGTTTGCACAAACTATTGGAATAGATGAGAAAGCCAAGGTAGGTTAAGTGTGATCCAATACTACCCCGTCACTGACTTTAGAAGGTCTCTGTTAAGCTTCACTACAATCCTCCTGTTGCCCATCAAATACAACTTGAGCCTCTGACTACATCCGATTGGGAAGTCATAGAACTTCATGCTCAGTTCCTTGAATTGAATTTAGTTTCTCAGATTCGAGCTATTTGCATAAATGAGCCTTTCCTGGTATATCTTTCTCCCACTTCGTCTGCTAGACTTGTTGTAAAGTCCTTTGAACCGATAAATGCTGGACAGCGGTTCGCGAAGCTTTCTCCCGAAGCTGAAGTAGCTGTGGCTCCGAAAACTCGCCAGAGGCAACCAACAACTGAGAATAATGAAGCTCCCAAAACTAATGGAGTTGCTAAAACGACGGCCAGTACTACACGAAGGCGACGCGAGGATTCACATGCTAGTGCATTATTGCGAGGTATATCCTTGCCTAACAAACATTTACATTTAGAAGGATCCGAGAAAGCCTTTGAATGTTTTCTTGATATAGATTCTTTGAACCCTAAGCTACGAAGTCTTCAATACGTTGGAGTAAGCATTGTTCAGCCGACACAATTGCTCCCTCACCGCCCACAGCCTGTTCCAGATAATCGCAACGGCGAAAAAACAGAGGATGAGATAAAGCAATCAAAAATGGTAATAGCGAAAATTGCCTCTTCTAAAAGTATTCCTCCCGGTCATGTTGTTCTGTCACAATGGCTCGCAGAAAGTTTAGGTTGTTCTAAATGGGTCGGCCAAGTGATCAAAATTGAGCCTCCTGCAAAATCTCTGTCAAGATCTCCCGATAAGCTAATGATTCATCCTTTTGTTGTTGAACCTTCAGGCAATAACACAAAGCTTGCAGTGCTTAAAATGGGTGGCGGCTCAAATACCAAGCCAACTAAGGATACCCCTTCCAAAGATGAGCTTTTACAGTCATTTCTTGACAGTGGATTACTTTCAGTTCCTCTCATAAATGGGCTTCGTATTCCTTCTATGCTTAATTTACCTTATGGTGGTATTTTAGAATTTCATCGCTCAGAAGGATGGATCACCCCGCCTGAAAAAACAATTCTTGTTGAGCTCAGCTCAGAACTTTCATTGACTGAATATGAGCCGGCTCTCAAATTTGACATTGACAAACCTAAGCACTCTCTTGTAGGAATTGAAAAGACGTTGAAAAAGATCAATAGTATTGTTCGGAAGGGTGGTGGAACTCTTGTATATGGAAATCGTGGATCTGGAAAGTCGGATATTCTCTCAATGATTCAGTCCAGTCTACCTGAAGACTTTATTTTTGTCAAGCGCGTGAATGGGCTCGACTTGGCTGAAGAGCGATTGGCCGTCGTTAAAGAAACCATAAACAAGTGGTTTGTGGAGGCTTCTTGGTATGCACCTTCTGTGATCGTTATTGACGACTTGGATAAGTTTATTCCTGCTGAACAAGAGAATGCAGACAATACTCGATCAAGACAGATTGCTGAATTGTTTAGGCAGGCCGTTCAATCTACGCTTTCAGCGCGTCGAGTGTCTATTTTGGCTTCTGCATCATTCAAGGATGCAGTAAATGCGCTCCTGACCACTGCACATGTCTTTAACAACTTCGTTAATCTTCAATCACCACCTAAGCATGTTAGACAGATCATTTTGTCAGAAGCGCTATCACATATTCAAGGCACTTCTTCTTCGGGAGTTGACTTTGCTCAGATTGCAAACGACACAGAAGGTTTTTTCCCTGCGGATTTATGGACATGTGTGGACCGCGCAAAGCATGAATCAATCATTCGCTACGTTGAAGATCCCGCAGGGGACATGAAAATTACTCAAGCCGATTTCAAAAAAACTTTGGAAGATTTTACACCTGCTGGTTTGCGAGGCGTCAAACTTCAAAAGTCGACTGTTGCGTGGAGCGATATTGGTGGATTGAAGGATACCAAACGAGTCCTACTCGAAACTCTAGAGTGGCCGACCAAGTATGCTCCGATTTTCAAAAATTCTCCTCTTCGATTACGTTCGGGTTTACTGCTTTATGGATATCCTGGTTGCGGTAAGACATTTTTAGCCTCGGCGGTGGCCAATGAATGCGGCTTGAATTTTATCTCAGTCAAAGGACCTGAGATTTTAAACAAATATATTGGTGCGAGTGAGCAAAACATTCGAGAACTATTTGATCGTGCTCAAGCGGCGAAGCCTTGTATTTTATTCTTTGATGAGTTTGATTCGATTGCCCCAAAGCGTGGTCATGACAGCACCGGTGTAACTGATCGTGTTGTCAACCAAATGCTCACGCAGATGGATGGCGCGGAAGGTCTTGATGGAGTATATGTGTTAGCTGCTACGAGTCGACCTGATCTAATCGACTCGGCTCTTCTTCGGCCCGGTCGACTTGATAAGTCGCTCATCTGCGATATGCCAAGCTTCGATGACCGTCTTGATATATTAACTACTCTGAAAGCAAAGATCAAAGTCAGTCCTGATGTTGATCTTGCTGATGTGGCTGCCAAAACTGAGGGATATTCTGGCGCCGATCTCCAGGCCGTTTTGTATAATGCCTATCTCGATGCCATTCATGAAGTCGTTGATCAAGCTATCAAAGACGCAGAAGTTAATAAAGATGATTCTAAGGATGGCGATTCGCTTATTGAGTTTTCTCAGTTTGTGGTGGAATCCAAAGACAAATGGTCCAAGCTAGATGTCTCTGCTACCGAGGCAGTCAAGATTCGAGCAAAGCTTGAGGCTCTTCTAGTAGAAGACTCTCTTTCCGGTAATTATGTGAATTCTAAGAAAGAGTCCGCACCTTCCGAGGATCAAAACAATGTCTTCATCACTCCAGAACATTTGAAAAAGTCTCTGGAGACTACAAAACCCAGCATCTCTGCTAAAGAGCAGACTCGCTTAAAGCAAATATATCATAAGTTCTCGGACGACCGCTCAGGCAATATGCCCAACGGTGAGGCTAGTAAGGACATTGGCGGAAGAACATCATTAATGTAAGACTGCTTGAGAGTTTGAGTCATGTACGAATAGGTGGGAAGCATTTAAGCATGTGGGATAAGAAATGTATCATACAAAGAGACGCACGAGAAAGAAAATTACAGGTTAAAAAAACATGCATTCGCTTTCCGCTCAGGGCAGGAGGTGATTTATTATACAATTTAGTTTAAGCGACATCCGTAGAAATGATTTTCGGGGGGTCCTCTGGTCGGTCCTGACGGTTTGTTTTACATGTTTCTATGGTCTTGACGACTTCAGCGCCTGATATGACTCGACCAAAAACAGAGTGTTTGTCATCCAGCCAGGGCGCTTTCTCGACAGTGATGAAGAATTGACTACCATTGGTATTTGGACCCGCATTGGCCATACTCACTGTAAATGGTCGGTCGTGACGCAAGGAAGGATGGAATTCGTCCTTGAAGTTCTTATTCCATATAGATTCGCCTCCAGTGCCATCACCTAGTGGATCACCAGTTTGGATCATAAACTTTGGAATGACGCGATGGAATATAATGTTGTCATAGTATCCTTTCTTACAGAGCCCCACAAAGTTCTCCACTGTAAGGGGGGCCTGGTCGGGGAAAAGGCGAATTTTGATATCGCCTTCGCTTGTATGAAGAGTGACGGTTTTTGCATCCAATGCCGTTGTATCCAGTTCAGTCCCCTCTGCTTCTTCAACGACGTCTGAACTTTTAGGCTTCTCATTGAAAACATCTCGAAACTTGCGAAGAGAACCAAAATCCCCAGAGTATTTGGCAAAGACAAAGAAGCGTTCGGATGAAAAGGCCGTAGCAAAAACTGTGGGTTCGACATGTAGGGCTTGATTTACCAGAGCATTATCAGAAGCAGCCATCTCCATTGTCAATAGGCCCTTACGCTGTGGGGCACCTTGATAAATAGACAAGTTTATAAACCGACGAGTCTCATCGCGCCCGATGAGACCAACACAATTGTTGGTGAATGTGTTGATAACTTTAATTCCAAGTAAACTTCCAAATAATATAAAGTGTCCGCTTTCATCAAAGACGACATTAGTTCTAGATTGTGCGTCTCTATCTTTTTCAAACTCTCTTTCAAGTGTCAATCGTCGACTAAACTCTCCAGCTTCGGGTTTAAAAATTGCAGTACCAGCTTGTTGCATCTCAACGGCAGTATTGATACTTTCATCATATTTGCGAATAAGTTTCCCCGTAGAGAACTCGAAGAGTCGCACTTGCTGATCAGGAAAAGAATAGGTAGCAAAGTGGTGACCTAATCGAGAAAATGTTATTTGGCGCGTAGGTAATGATTTGTTTTTGCGAAATTCGTACAAATCTGTTTGTGACTTGAATTCAAAACTGATACTCTTGGGGGTGCTGTAAGAATCTCGTGGTTGCCAGTATTCCATATTTCCATTCTTCTCCACTGATATCACAGTGTCAAAGACAGGATTATATCCCAGGCTCACTACCGGTTGAGTGTGGAGGTCTTTAAGGACTTTTTGGGGTTTACCTTCGGGATCGCGCACATCAAAAATGTACATATTTGACGATTCAGCATCAGTGACTACAGCTAGCTCATCCGAATCGCCTGGTTTTTGTATCCAAGTAAACAAACCGGGTTCGAATGATAGCTCAATGACATTAATCAAGTCTGTAAAAGGTCAGCACTGGGATATTTTTCTTTAATCTTTTAAAAACGTACCTAGACTGCTCATTTCAAAGATTTTTAGAGTTTTGTCGCCCCCTAGAGTAGCGAAAAGAGCGCCATTGTGGTTATACTTTGAGTCGATTATTGTTCCCCGGAGCGGACTGTGAGCAACGAATTTGCGAATGAACTCTAAGGGCATCTTCTCCGAGTAGTTATACTGGGGATCTTTCTTAATTCCCGTATTGCTTTCTTCTACGCTGTTGGCATTGCTAAGTGTGCTCTGTCGTTTCCAAAAGCTCACTATACCGTCGCGAGATGTTGTAGCAAGCAAGCCAGTCGAATCAGAAGAGATGTTTGTAGATAGAACTTCGTCAGTATGCATTAATGACTCAACATATCGAGTGGTCAGTGGAAGATGGTCGAGATAAAGCGATTCGTGCGTTAGACGTCGAGCCCGTTTCCGCTTCTTGCTAGCCTCCTGGCCTATTGAAGGACCGAACTCGTCCTCGCTACTGCTTTCTTCATCAGAATGCTTAGGATCATTGCCAAGTTCTCTTTTGCGGGACTGTGTGCCCTCTCCAGAATCCAAACTACCCGCGGTCGATGCCATCTGTTGTCGAGGTGGGTAGCAGAGCGTTGAACTACGTAAATTTGAGAAAAAGACTAAATACTAACTAAACCTTCTCTTTTTGAATTAGCCCCGAAGAAATCTCACACCAGTAAAACCTGAAAAGAGAAGAAGAAAAACGTACGCGCCCTTTCAAGAGCATAAAAGAAACCAAGTTGTACTTTCCACTTTATCGAACTCGAGAAAACTAAAACCTCCGATTTCCTCCTGATCTGATTATTTTTTGAAATCTTCCATTAATTTACATTATATGCTTAAACGCTGAAACTTAGCGGCTTTCAGTGGCAGCATAAGTCGAAGATTCGGTGAGCAATCTCCTGGTATCACTGGGAACGGATTCAGTACTTTCAGAAGAATCTGATCGTTCAAATTGTGATTCAATAGCAGGGCTCTCTTTTTGGAACCCGTTTTTAATCTCATCCTCGAGCATAGCATGAATCTTGTCCGCCAGTGCCGACGCATCCTTGCTCTCCAAACCAATTGTAGAAACTGGAGGAAGAACTTTGCTCGAAGTTAGACCTATGAGAACAATATGCGCAGTATTAAATGTACGTACCATGGATGTTAATAACACCGGGTCCAAACAGCTTCTTCTTAATGTTATAGATACTGCTAGTGTTGTCAACAGCTACAGGAACAATAGGCACCTGAGCTTCTATAGCCAAGTGAAAAGCTCCCTTCTTGAAAGGCAAAAGATTGGGAGTTTCAAAGTATGATCGTGTACCCTCCTATGCGAGGTTAGCTAAACTGGAAGCAAAAAAAAAACCTTGGATGACAAACCGGGAACATGAAAACATTATGCTTGTTGTCTACAATACGCTTCGAGGCACTAGCCAAAGCCGATTTTGCGCTGTTGGGCTTCTTGCGGTCAATAAAGACGGTGCCACTCAAAGTCACTGTATATAACGTTAGTCTCAAAGGTAGAACATCGGTATCAAAACATACTAAACCATCCCAAAAATGGTGTATATTGTAAACTTCGCTTAGCGGAAACCGAAGTGTGTTTGGGGAAAATAGCGCCTAATACTAGAACGTCCAGTTCACTGTGCGTCTATTAGCCACGGATTTCCAGCAACAAGCGGAATATAAAGTACCTTTGGTGGTTTGAAATTATGACAGCAGGACGGGTGTTCCATAAAATGTCAGAGTTTTTGATTTCGGTTCTGATTCCTAGCAATGCTTTCATTGTAAACTTGAAAGCGCGAGCCGTGGTCCATTGAGCTAGCGATTGCTTTCCAATGAGCGTCAAAAAGATAGAAGCAACCACACCTAAACATTATCAGCGAGGTCAGCTCTGTAGATGCAGATCAAGAGCCAGTTTCCCCGGGCTAGAGACATACCATAGGACGCGCAAAGGAGCACTGATGTAAGCCCCAACACACAGCGCAGGTAAAACCTTGTAGACTTGAAAAAAGAAGCGAAACCCATTCCTATAGCGATGATAGCAATAAGAAGGCCAAGTAGCATTCCCGTCGACGGTGCCGGTACGTTTTAATGATCGGTTTTTCGTCGGGGCGGCAGCAACCCAATGAAACTCGTCCCGCCAAAATCCTCGACTTGGCGGAAGAGCAACAAACATAATTTAATATCTACATTGGTCCAGTCAAAATAAGCTTATGAGTCCACTAGCTTCTACTTTCAGTAACAGTCTATCGTCCGCTCTTTATTCTACATTCCGAAACCATGAGAAGAGACTTGAGCATATGTACATAAATAATTCAGTTCCATTGTTTAGTAAATCAATAAAGTCCGGGTATAACAGCATACTTGGGATAGAACTTCAGGCCCTCGGCGGATCGTATTGAAACGGGGGAGCTGCCTTTATTTTCAGCGTTTCTTGAAGGTTGTGCCTTTTGTGCCTTGTTCCTATAAAATATCCATGTTTCATTCCCAGAGACACAAAGGTTAATCAGTGTCCAAGCAAAGATGACGAAAAAAGCAAATGAAGGTAGAAGCGCAAATCCCACTCCATAAACTATAATGTCACAAAAGTAGTGTGGACATGCAACAAGTGAAAACGGTCCTTCTCGGGGAGTGTTATATTTAACCAAAGTAGTTAAATATCTGTGGCACCAAAACTGTGTGGATGACGCTAAAAGAAAAAGCGTCCAACAAAAGACTAACGTAATATCAAGGTTAGGATACTGACTGTCAGTACACCCGGATTGAGTGACCGCCTGGACCAGCGATGCCCACCAAGCAGCATTCACGGCAAAATAAAAGACTAGTCCTGCGACGTAGTGAACAAATAGAATCTTGGATTTTGGAGAGAAAACAGTAATGTAGATACTTTCAACCAAACGACGTAGAGAATGAAACCATAACATAGCCGCTACTGCCCATATGCGAGTCCATATATTATATGCTGGTGCAGCAGGCTGAGAAATAGCAGAAGCCAAAATCTTCCAGACACTTTGAGGGAATTTTTCAGGTCGAATAAGAGAATAGTTGGTAAATTTATGCACATGGTCGGGAAAATAAAAGACCACACCGATGGATATAGTCCAAAGAAGGAATGAGATGTAGTAAAAGTGAGAAAAAAATGCTTTTGGAATATAAAACCGAGTTATTAGATGGGAAAGCAAATTAAGGCTATATCTCCCCCTTTTGAAAATATGTCTAGGGGCCTGGATCACGTTTAATAGGCCTGACTGAGGGCTGGATTTAAGGCGCCGAGACGCTTTGCAACTCGAGGATCTTTTATCGTCCCCACTCACAGTCAATTCCAATGTTTTACCATATCGAAGGAGACTTCGAGCAAAAGGAAAGATTCGGGAAACTAAAACGCTCGAGGTGGCTGCAAGCAATAGCAGTTCGGCAATCAAGTTCACTGCAGAAACGATATTGATATCATCGGCGATTTCATTACCTCGCTGACCTCGTAATCCGTTTTTAATATTCATCAGTTTATACTGCAAACGTAAATTTCGGGTCCGTCGACATCTGGTGTTGCTTAATTAAGTTGGGCGAATGATGAAGACAGCCCTCGATATGCAACGGGTGAGCCCATTCAACAAAATATTATATACGTACTGTTAAAAGTGTAAAAAGAAATGAGGTTTACAAAGACTTTTTAAATAGTATACATCAATTTGACACCTCTACGATGTTCAGTTAATCAACCAAGAGACTCTATAGCGTCCTTGATCAAATGGCTGCCCTATTTAATTGTTAGAAAACTAAACACTCCCTCAATTATGCATCTTACCTTGGGATCCAAGTTCAATGCAATAGTGAAATGTCTCACTGCCAGCTGACGCTCATTTATATATTTGTATAATGTTCCAAGAAGGAAATGGACATTAGCTTCATCAGGAGCCAATTCTTTTAGATAATCAAATTCAACAAGAGCTTCAGGGAAGCGCTTCAGGGCTACCAAAACCCGAGCCTTGCGATATCTTGATAAAGCACTCAGAGGCTGAAGCTCGCATGCCCACGTATATTGTTCGAGGGCATCAGCCATGTCTCTAGCTTTCTCGGATATCATTCCAATACAGCATATAAGAACTGCATTTTGGGAATTTATTGATACAGCACGGCGGAAATGCAAATCGGCCATATCAGTATTGCCCATCTTATAAAACACCATTCCTAAACCATACCATGCATTATAGTGTCTCTTATCAACTCTAATTGCCAAACGATAACTGTCTTGTGCACACTCGAATGCATCATTTGCAACATGTTCGTGGCCTTGAAGAGTATATGCATAGCTAAATTCAGGGTCTAAAAGAACCGCTCTCCGGAAGCACTTTAATGCTTGATTATGATCACGTTGAAGAGAAAAGAGATTACCAACAGCCACCCAGGCTTGAGGAGAAGATCGATCTATATCAATCAACTCGTGGGATAGAAATGACAATTCAACCTCTTTGCGGGTGTGCCACAATAAAGTAGAGTAGTACTCCATATCCTTCATTCTGGCAGGGGATATTTGACGAAGCATCTTGTAGCACTCTTCGGCTTGTTGGTATTCTATCAGTTCAAAATGGGCTCGTCCACGGCAGGCAAGCACAAAAGGAGTGCAGTGGCAGTGTTCTGGTAGAGAAGAAAATACCTGCAAGGCTTCTCGGCAGTTAAATATAGAGATCTTAGCCAGCCCCGTCGCCAGTCCGTGGTAAATCGAAAACAGCTGTTTGAAGGATTCTTCATAGATCTTCGCTAAATCTGATTGGGATTCGTCAAAACTCAGCATTTCAGGTTTAAACTCTCCCCCTTCATTTGATGACTGAAACGGGTCGCGATTTAGCCCTGCAGTAGTGTCACGCTTATGCCGTAATTGTGAAGGGCCCAATAATCGGGATTTAGTTGAGGCCCTGCCAGAATTAAGTCGAGAACTTCGACGAGTTGGAAGAGAAGACTCATCTACTTCTGGTTGTTTAAGAAAATGTTTGGTATTTGTTGTTTTTACTGCAGCTGTAGTATCGGATGTTAGTTTGGGTATGCGAAGCGTATCAAGCTTTAAATCTTGAGAGTCACTAAATTGTGCTGGTGTTTCTGATCCATCAAACGGATCATCTCCTAATGCGTGAATCACCTTTGACAAGGATCCATCGTTCCCTTGGATGTTGCGAGTTTCCATCAAGATAGGTAGAATACTAGAGGTAGAAGCATCTAAAGTAACAGGCTTTTTATAAATGTTGTCGATATTTATTGTTATTCCCATGGAGCATAATCCTTCAATAGCTTCAAACAGAAGAGGATTCAGTTTGAGGCCTTCGGCATAAGAAGTCGCAGCCAATTCCACGTTATTTGAATGTCGATATAAATGACCAAGTAAAGTGTAATATGCGGATTTGTCTGGATATGCTGCTCTTAGACGTCGAGAGCTAGAGAACGTGAAGGTCTGAGTCTGTTTGATCCACTTCTCCTGAGTTCTCTCGAGTAAAGCAATGCCTTCCTTCAAACGCGCCAGTTTCAAACAAGACTGGGCATACAGATATGCACAAGGAGGAAAATAGCGGCTCGTTTTCGCGTAGGTTTTGCAGTTGGTGATGGCTTTGTAGTCGGCTCTGCGATAGAGAACCAATGCGGATAAGTAGATGGCAGCATAATCATCAGGAGTGATAGCAAGAAGTTGTTCGGCAGCAAAAAGAGCAGAATCTGTAAGCTCGTTATCAAGGCAGTGCCATATGGCAGACTGTAGGGCCGTAGCCATCGCGTTTGCTGTTTGGTGTGACGATGGTAAAGGAAGTTTGCGGCTGAAGGCCTCAACACTAACCGACAGATATCATTAAATTGTCACTTACCGCCAATTCTACGTGAGAATATACCAAATACAATTCTTTCTTTATTCTTTCTGAACAGTGGCTACTGGGTTTGGCCAATACGATGAGGGTTTTGACAACAGTCGCTTGACGAAGTTGCAAACTTTACTATATCATAGTACCATTCTACGCGAAATCCACGTGCTGATTTGAACTCTTGCCATATTATAGGTCTTTAATGTATTAAAGAAAACAAAGCTTTTAAAGCTCAGCGTTGATTCCGTGCGCAAGCAAGTTCGGGATGCCGGAGATTATGCACTGTCCCACGCCCGAGATTCCAGCATGGAGCTGTTCATTGCATTTGTTTCGATATAAGTGACTTGTAAAATTTGAAAGCAGCTGACTTCTGTATGACCACGGTATATGCTTCAAGAGCTAAGATGTCATTCACCAGTGACGTGTCTCGACTTGCTATCCACTCGTCCAGTCTGAGGGTGCCAAGCAGATTGCAACCGTGTCAATAGACTCTAAAATATTCAATGATCTGTTGATGGGTAACTATCGTTCAAAGCGGCGAGGGTAGAAAGCTTTTCACCCGAAGTTCTGACAGAAGCCATTGAACAGCTTCTTAAAGAGAAATTTGAACTATGGCGCGAGCACATATATCTGAGCCCATATATCTGAGCACATATATCCAGAGATATTTAAAGAAAAAAAATTACTTTCCAGTGCGAAAATAGAGATGGGAAGATATTGCCACTTCCTATATTTCAGGCCAGCCTCGTGGCGCTTTTTGGCCCGGCATTACTTCTTTTCTGAATTAGCCAAATATATAGCTAGCCTGGTCTTTAAGTAGACTAAAACTTACAGCATCATTGGTCTTGTTGGTTTACAAAAATTCTCATTTTCTGAAGTAAACAAGTTTCAGTTCGGCCCCCAACACCCCGTTCACGAGTACTCATTAAGCACTCAACATTTGCCTTCATGTTTTTTGTTGGTTGGTTGCTAGAATATGATTTCTGTCGGATATCCCCTTTAGAAATGATTGTGCACTCTTCCATGCTTATAAACACTATCTGCGCAAACATGAAGTCCCTAGTTTGCTTAGGTCTAGAAAAGTCTTTCAGAGTCTAAATATAATTACCTCAATTGTATAACAGAGTTTTCCTCAGAAGAGAGCTCGGATGACACATTGACGGACGCTCTCATTCATATAGTGCTGGAGAAACGCTGGTGACGGGCGCGAATGAAAGTGAGTTCATTGCATATTATGTCCAAAAATCAGCGTATCTTGCACATTGCACATTTCATGCTCCTAGGCTGCACACTGCTAGAAATTAGCTTTATCTTGCGAGGTGGTACCAGTTAGGCTTTTCTCTGACTCGTTGTTTATTTTGTTCTGTGGCAAACTTAGCGATGTACTCGAGTTTTTTGAATCAACATCAATTTCTACATCTCTGGAGTTCATTCTCGTTTCGTGGGATCATTTGTTCTTGGGAGCACAAACTCTCTTGTCTCGGATGAAGCGATATTACTCTGGCGAGGTTTAGCCACTGGTGGTAAGTCGAAACACATGGCATATATACTCTAATTTTTTCAGAGCACACGTTTAGGGGAAGCTTGCAAGCTTGTGGAGGACATTGGCACTACAGGTACTGGAATCCTAATACCCTTCATGAGGATGTTTAGCAAGTCTAATACATCACGTATATGTCTCCACTAGAGCGACGAATAATGCACAAATTACTACCGATCTTTGAGTTTCTTGGTTTCTATTACATGCACTTAAAGTTTATATCACAAAGAAACAGGTGGTCTCAGCTTTCCATTCTTTACCATAGAACTAAACAAGAGCTTTTGAATGCAGCCCTAAAGGGGATATTCAATAGTGCAGCCTAGTTATCAGTGTGTAGCTACTCTTCTAATTTTACTTTTTTGTTTCGTTTTGTGGACACATAAACTGATGGCTTTCTGATATGTCTTGGCTCACTGGAAGGTCTTGATGAAAGCAAACTCCATTTAAAGACTAGCTCAAGTGGATACAAGATAGCCGCATTTCAACCACTTCTCGGTTGGAAGTGGGAGGTGGGAGGTTTACTCGTAATCAAGTATATTTACCTTTTCCAAAACCTAAACGCTTTTTAACCGCTTTTTAACCGCTCTTTAACCGCACTTTAACCGCTCTTTAACCGCTCTTTAACCCCAAGCAACTCCCTCTCAAAGCCAGACCAGCTCAGTCAATCTCGGGCCATCTCACCCATCGCGTTAGTGACCACATTCTGAAAAAAGAATCAGATCCAACCGGGCGGAAAGTGAAGCCCTTTGTGTCTTTACCCATCCACTCAATTAAAGGCCGTATTACCTAATAACTCAATTTTTTTTTTTTTAGTTTTTTTTTGCTCAACGTTTATGACGGGAAACAACGGCAGGGAGGTCTTCATTGGCTCTGTTGGGTGGGCTGGCGATGAATTTCCAAGTTTTAAATGACAGTACTTCAACGGCTTTTAGGCAACGAACAAAGCAGCGGAAGATCTCTGATTGTGAAAGCCAACATTGGGAAAGACAAAAAGGGATAACATTTTAAATGACACGATTTGTTTTGTTCATATTTTTTCCTTCTTCTTCATTGTCCGTCGCACAGGATACTTCAAATTCCACATATTACCAGTGTAGTGGAGCGATATTCCATTGGCCAATGTGTGCAAAAGTGTTCGAGGTGTATAGTTAGGCTACTTTAACTGTTCTCGTTTCATCTGAATTGAGTATAGTTGAAATTAACTTGGACAATCGGGCAAGTTTAGCCATGTTGTTTTTTTCTGGGGCATTTACTCGGATATAAAGGCAATAACAATGGCTAAAATAAAAAAAATGCGTTACGTTAGGGTTAGACAAGATAAGTGGTGCGTATTTGACATGAGAAAAGGCAACGAAGGTCTTATGTGTAAATTCAGTTTCTTTATCACACCTGACTTTCTTTTCCTCTGGCAGTATGGCTCTAAAGCGTACTAAACTTGAGTTACTCCTGAAAAAATTTTCCACTTCCCGCCGTTTTGTTATTTCCCCACGTCTTCCTTTTATTTTTAAACCTACGGCGAAGGCGACCCGTGGAAAAAAGAGAGGTGTAGAGTGCAATTTTTAAAAAAAAAAAAAACGTATTCCTCCGGACCGAAGGCGAAATTCTCGGTATCTTGTAAATCCATCAGTGTGGCAGGTGGGGAGATAGAAGACCTGATTCGGTCGACGGTGAGGCCGAACCGAGATCGAGAATATTTCGGTCTCGCGGGGTGATTGTCACGGTTAATATTGGGCATTTTGATTACAAGCGTGATTGAGTGATTCAAAACTGTCCCAGGTACCAGCCCGTGTTAGCCCCGGGATAAGCATAAATTTCGACGCTAGGCTTACTGCCCTGCGACAATGCGAAAATCCCCCCCCCCCCCCCCCCCAAAAAAAAAAAAAAAAAAAACTACGGACCTACCGGCACAGCTGCTCTGAATGCTTCGTAAGCGCATGAGGTTCAGCCGCACACTCCCATTTTGTTGAGTGATTTCCAATGGCTTGTCTACGAATCACCAGTGTAACGCTAGATATTAGATTTCATTTGAATGGATTTTACACTATCAGACCATGGGATTGATAGATTTGCTTAATTTGTGCATTAGATAACTAGTATGATTAACATGGCCGCGAGATTAACAGTAATTCTTTAAGCCTTGGCGTTACCCAAGGCTTAAAGACCTAACATATCAAGTCGAATGTCATCTAATTCGACCAGGGAGCACGACAAATTCTAAAAGTTTGTTTAAAATACACACATAAAAACCATTCGGTGTTTTGTTTTGAAATTTCGGTGCCTCTGTCCAATTCGGGAAAGAAAAAAATTCACCCGGGCTCATTCACATGGGCTGTTCATAGCGGTTGTTCAGTTTTCTTCTTTTGGTTTCCAGTGTTGGGTTGTGAAGCACTATTTGTCCCAGCTGCAAGCCAACAATGAAAATTTAAATACAACTCTTTATGTATTTTTGATAAGTGAGCCATTAGTAACCCCACACTTTTCACTTTGCTGCTTAGTGCTTTGTGAATTGAAACGGATCCAAAGACAGGTCGCTTTTATTGTCCCTCAAGGTGGAACGTTGGGAGTAGGCATGGCCATTTTGCACGCGGCGTATATGAGGCGCAGAATGTTCTACGACGGAAACGAGAAAAAAAAAAGGCTTGAGCAAGGCCTGGACTTTTCTTTCTACAGTACACAAACCGAAACAGCTACACAGGGCTAAAAATCAAAGAATAAAAAGTGTTGTTTAATTGAAAAGAAGTGGTCAACTCTTATTTGAACCCCTCTGTGGTCGTAGGTGAGAGCTGATCGACTCGGAACTGCTGTGCTGTTTTATGTGTCTACCTACCGAGTAAACGCCCAAAAAGCCGAGACGCCGCGGCGCACGAGTCATGTGGCATTAAGATTTTTTCTTTTTCTTTGTGAGTGACTGGCAGACACTTTTTTTTTGAGCCGCAAGTCACTTTTGAGTGTAGCCGCTTTGAGAGAAAAGGTACAAAAAGTCTACACATTGTTTATTATGTCCCCCTATCTGCGCTCTCCTTTTGCGAAACAGCAGACAGAAAAAAAAAAAAAAGCAATAATAATACGGGCGCCCGGTCTTTTGGTGAACTCAAAACTGCCTTGCTAAGTCTCCAAAACGAAAAAGAACGGAGAGACAAGTTTATGGTATAGTTTCTGTTGTTTTTTTTGTGGCAATAGCAGTTTAGCTGTGTTCGGAACCGAGAAACTTATCTGCTTTTTTCTTAACTGGTTCTCTAGTCCCTGCATACTCTAGTTGGATTCACCTTCTCGGCATAAGTCGGAACAAGATATAGTCAGTTGAGACGAACCTGAAACTCAATTCTTAAAAGCTTAGCCGGTCTTGCTTGCTGATTTTGAGCTTGGAATTGATTGCTAAACCGATTCTCGAAGAACCAAGAAGTGCCTCTAATTTCGAAGCCTGACGACTCAAACTTAAAAAAGTAAAGCACTGCTTCGGTTCATTCGACTAAAAGGGCTTCTTTTTCATTGCTTTGTGTCTATAGTCCTTAATACTCGGACCAAAGTGCGCTTATAATAGCTTATTTTAGTCTTTTTTTTTCTGTTTTGGCCAGAAAGACACTCAAATCAAGACTATACGACAGAGCGACAAGCAAAAGGCATCATTCTTTTGATTATTTGATTTGTTTTTACTTTGTCTTTTTGCCTTGGCCTAACGATTAAAAGTTGGCGTATTACAGTGGAGAGAGCAAGCATTTCAATTGAAAGTTTGACCCAAGAAACAATCTAAGGCTTCAAGGAAAAAAAAAAAGGAGGTAAGGTCCTTTTGATACTGCCAGCAAAGCAAAAAAAACGGGGGAGAGACTCACTTTTTAAAAGATAAAGACGAGATCTTCAAAAGCAAAACGCTTTTCTAACTTGTCTCTTTTGTTTTTTTACATTGCTCCAAGTTTTGTTTTTTTTAAAAAAAAAAAGACTTTCGGGGTCTGCCGTTGTTCTACTGCTTCCATTGTCTTGTCCTTGGCCGCCCCTCGTGATTTTCACTGTAAAGACTCGGTTACGGCCAATTGTTTTGATATATCAACTTTTTTTTTTAATTTCAGGAAAAAAAACTCTTTAGTTTGTTAGAAAGAGAGCGGCACAAGAAAAGTGATATTGTTGCTCTGCTGTTTATATTAAAAAAAAGTCCCTTTTTCTGTTGGACCTATTGAGGGAGACCCCAGAGAATAGCATCTGTTTGCATTCTCCAATCAGGTTAATTACCTTGCAGATCAAATTTTAATCGCTTTTTAAACATAGTTTGCATTCATCTCGACCTCCTCGGAACTCATTGTATTAGGCCTATTGCCAGATCCTCCGAACCGCCGGATAGCCTCCCCCGCCTTGTCAACATCTTCATATCTGCATTTAGTTCATGACTACATTACTCATCATGTCGGAAACTATTCCAAATCTAGACGATGTGAGTAGCGACTTTTTTTTTTTATAGCCCTCGCTTCTTTTTATACCCAATGTCCTCTTTGAACAGTGTCAGACTTGCGAGTAAAAGCAACAACTCTAAAGACATTGTATTTCAGGATTAAAGACGGGGCTTCAAGTTATCATTTCACAGCTAATTGTTTAGATTTTGCCGGAATTTTCCAACTATCCTCCGTTTCCCAGGTCTCACTATCCCGTATCGTCTGATTGGGCGGCCACTTTGAGAGTAAACTACAACTCACCCTCTCCGGTACAACCACCTATCATATCGGTAGATGATTTCAATCTCAATAGAGAGAAGAGCTCCTCGGTTTCTGGTTCCTCTAGCAAATCCACAATCACCGATGCATCGCACCCCAATAACGAGAGAAACAGACACCGCTCTTTTCACATCGAACTCAAAGATTTTCGCACACAAAGCCTGCCCATAGACTCGCAGAGTTCGGCCACCTTGAAGAATTCACCAACCCCCTCTTCAAGCATCTGGAAGTCGCAAGGAAGGGAAGATATTCAAGGTAAATCGACTCTTAGTCCTCTTGAGATTGATGAATCCTCTTCAATATCGGCTCCTTCCTCTTCGAATGGTACTGGATACTACTCAATTGTGTCGGCGCACTATTCACATACTAATCAGCCGCGGAACTTGGTAGATTCTAAAAGGAATCATAATCAGCAATCGCATGTAATTCATTCAGCTGTTCCACAACAGCTGTCTTCACCGTATACAGCAAGACCAGACGTGCCTCCGATGGTTGTATCCAATTATAATGTCGGGGACGTACGAATGCTGCCTGGCCAACAACAACAACAATTTGACTATCACCGGTATGGACCGCCGCCGATAGCCGCATCGGCTTCTTCACAATATTTTACGCCATTACAAAGAATGCAATCTGTGCATAACGAGCTCCATCATACTCCTCCTCCCCCTCCCCCTCCTCATACGATAACACGGCATTCTTCTTTCCCCCAAACCAGTAATAACTACCCGAAAACATCTACAACTCCAATAGATGCATCACCAAAAATATCGGCTGTGGAATCGGCCCCTGCTGCGTCTACTGAATCTGCTTCACCCACAGTATCGAGGCAGGCTCCTCCCTTTCCCAGCAACCCTAGAGCACTTTCAGCGCGGGATCGCCGCAAAGGTCGTCGTGGAAACCTTCCTCGACAGGTCACTGACATTTTGCGATCGTGGCTAAACAAACACACGCGGCAGCCATATCCATCGATGGAAGAGAAGCACATGTTGATGCAACAGACTAATCTCACCATGAATCAGATTTCCAATTGGTTTATAAATGCAAGGAGAAGGGGATTAAATCACAAGCCGTATGTTCCGTCTACTGGGCCTAGCGAGGCCGCTTCAGTAGATGGCAATTCGGAGTCACCACACGGTAAGCCAGAGTCCGCAGCACCCGCAGGAACGGGGGACTCAGGAAATTCCTCGGTAGCTTCAAAGTCAAGCATCTCATATATACACTACATCACTTCACCTGGGGGGAAGATATCAGCCACGGCAACACCTAGCGGAGGCGAGTCGGGAGACGACAGTGATGGTGCCGACTCGTCTTCGAGCCAGAAAGCTTAAAGGTGAATTGATTTAATGATTTCGAGTACTACTTTTATAATATACTTTCATACTTAATGTTTTTTTTGTCTTTTCTTTGTTCACAAAAAGTTTAGCACTTTCAGTGTGCTATCTTGATGCCTGGGATATATTCAGTTAAAGGTGCTGATGGTGTTTTTTTTTGTTTTTTTGTATTGCTTCTTCAAATTATGATGTGTGGCTGTGTTGTTTTTTAGATTGTAAGAGGATTGTTTTTCTTTGAACGGTAGAAAGGGTTCTGATATGCGATAGCTACGATGGGCACCAAATAGTATTTCGTTCTTCATATAGACGGTGTTGATAATAATAATACATTAAGACATGTCGTAACCGGTTGGTTCTAGTCGAGCCTTTTTTCCATAACCGCCACGTCCGGCATCGTACTCCTCCCGAAACTCGTCTCGAACCTGACCGCCACTTGCACCGCGGCCATACTGTCTACCCTCCTCAAATCCAGGGTCAATGTCTGTACGGATGATTCGCTCGTCAAGCTTTGTGAGGTTGATGTATTTCATGCATTTGAGTGCATCTTCGTGTGTGTAGTACTCGACAAAACAAAACCCGCATGGTGTCTTTTCAAATCGATCAAGACCCATTACAATGCGTTTGATTTCACCGACTCTATAAGGAAGAAATGTTAAAGGTGGTGTGGTTTGCGATGGCTTCACCTACTTGGAAAAAAGCTCAGACAACTGTTCTTCAGTGGTATAGAAGGATCTGGCATTGTTGGAATGAAATCTAAACACTGACACAAGTCACATACAAGTTGCCCACGTAGAGTGTAGTCGAGCTTTCGAGCACCTCGCGAATGTCGGGTTGTTTCTATCCTGGGTCAGCTAGCAGTTTTCATAGATATCCCTAAAGACAAGAAGGTGCGCTTACCGCCTTTCGCAACGTGTAGCTGCTGAGTGCATCCATGCGATCCACCGTATTCATGGCTGGTTTAAAGCGCTTTGATGGGGAAGAGCCTTTGTTTTTTGTTCCTACCCACCAACCAAACCACCAAACAACGGCAATGCCAGAGACCCCCTTTGCGTCACGGTTACTGTCGCACTCGATATTCTCGCGGACTGAACCTGCGACTGAAATACGAGGACCGGTGTCCAAGATCCTCTGTCGGGGCGCTGAAATCTACTTGGCTGATGGCAGCGAGGTCAAGTGCTCTCGCATCGATTCTGCAGACTACGTGGTGGGTTGGATCCGAACAGAATGGTTTGTCTCATCTGCTAACTGGTCACAGACGTTACCTCTTCCGATCCCGTTTGAGATTCGCTCGTTATCAATCAATGACTCGGGTACGTACCTAGCTGTCATTGGCGACACGGATATTATCGTTGCCATTCTTCCTGCTGATGGCACTTTTGCTCGTTCTGGACCTTCTAGATCCGTATTTTCGCGACCAGTCAGTGTACCTGAGTTTGAGAAGGGAACTACTGCCGTCGGCTCCAGAGAGGCCTTTGCTCCAGCACGAAGTACTATATTGAAAACCCTTTGGCACCCTTTGGCTCGTGACGACTCCATTCTTATAGTACTGTTCGACAACGGCGCTCTTAGTACCTTTGATGTTTCGCAATCATCTATTGTTGCTGGCGATATTTACGACTTGCGACAAAGGTCGGGTACTGGCGACCGAGAAGTAGACGCACTCGACACCCACTATTCCTATGTATACGACGAGGCTGAGGAGATTTCGCCGTCTTCAATTGCGATGGGATCGTCAGAAGACGGATCCTCGCTGGCCGCATTTACGCTCTACGTGTCCACGACCGACGGCGACGTCTACGCGCTCTGTCCTTTTCTACCGGAGCGATGCGCCATCAACCGCGATCTCATGCAGACAATTTTTGATGCAGTTGTGGTTGAGGAGCGCGAAATGCGGGCGGAAGTGACTACGACACCCATCGTGCAGGAGCTCAAAGTGCGACAGGTGCTCTGGCTCTCGGACATTTGGAGTCAGGTTTGCAACACCAGTCAATTCAGCTTGTCTTCAACTCAACGGTCTAAACCGAATTCAAAATTGGTGCCCTTCCACAGGCCAGCAAAACCCATACGAGCATTTTTACAGGGACCTCTGCCCATTACGCCCTACCCCGACGAGTTTTACTCAGAATTCATCACCACAGACTCTACTATTGTCACTGATACGGAAACGGGCATTTCTTTCTTTGTTTTAGCTTTCGAAACGGGTCGTGTCGATATATATTTGATTGACAGTGGCCTACAGTGCATATGGGAGAGCAAGCTTAGTCCCACTACACTGGCTCAGCTTCCCACTTCTTCACTTCTCTTTTTAGAGTCGGTTAATATCAAGATTTCATCAGCTGGACAACCTCGATCACGTGTTAATCTAATACGAGACCCGTCATTACCCTTTTGTGTAATTGCAAGCCACAGATATGGTGCTAACTTGATTGATTTCCGACCCTGGGCGGTCCCATTAATGGAGTTTGTTGATGCCGAGATGGTTAATGATTATGACGACCAGGACCCTGATAGTCGGGGATCTACATACAGTACTCAGATTGGTGCCATTATTCAGTCACATCCTTCGATATCCTCAACACTGCTCTCGTCTGGAACTAGTCCTAATAATGGTGTTGCTCTTATTCGAGATCCACTTAAGGGCACCGTCACACTGATTGGCATGACCAATGAGTCTACATTGGTCGCCGAACTTGACGATTACGTGAACGTACAATATAGTGTTCCAGGGCAGGAGCGCCAGCCGCTCGCACGATGGAGATTTGAATCGAAGGCCTTGGCTAAACGGGCAGCGACGCCCCCTGCTATTGAGGCCGGACCGAGCGTCAACGAAGACGTGAGCTACTATGAGAGCCTCTTGAAGGCTACCGCTTTTGATCCGGCCATCGTTCCTGCTCCCAAGGACTGGAAGGCAAAGATCACGCAGGCTTCAAAGGAACAAAATGTTACGGTGCCAGCGTTGATCAAGCCCCTAAACACTGTCTCTGATTTAGATGTGCTGTATCTCGGCATGGTAGCCGATTTATTGACCAAGAACATCGAAGAACTACACGAGTCTGGCTACTCGATGCACCAACGACTGCAGTTACAGCACTCGGAGCTACGAAGACAGCTTGAGAAACTGCTACAAAAGTTTCGCCTTGTTGTACGGGATGATTATGAAAATGAGGAGGTTGACATTCAACTTGAATTGATTGACCAATCCATTTACGACAAGACCGTTGTCGATGGAATGCAATCGAGAGTCGACGCTATTAACGACCGTCAGACTAAGTTGGAAGAGCGGGCAAATGCTCTATTGTCACGCTTGGCTTCTCACCAAGAGGCCCCTCTTTCGGATGCTGAGAAGCGATGGATTGCAGAGTTACGAAGGGTCCAAAGTCATATTGTGGAGTACCGTGGATTGGGGGCGCGGTCAGAATCGATTATTACTCAGGCGCAGTCGCTCATCAAACGACGGCGGGCGCTCGATTCCGAGCGCGAGACCGTGCTGCGTCAAGGTTCGCCCACCAAGAAACTGACACACAGCACAACCAGCGGTCTTGATGAGAAGTGGATTAAGAGCATTAAAACCATGTTGCAGCGGGAGTCAAAGCTTGTTACCGACAACCGTGCGACCATAGAGAAGTTGCTGTTTACACAGCAGGAGTTTGAGAATATCACGATCTAATATTGTACACTATATTTTACATATTTCTTTATTTCCATTTAAAAGAAAAAAGCCTTTTCATTCGTAGCATCTGTCATCCCTGGAACGCCACGCCTTTTTTGTCGACTACAGCACGACCGCCACCAGAGTAGCCCGTTCCCTCACGGCTTATCTTCACAACACCGTGAAGGTAGCTCTTCTTGTCGCCTTTGACAGGAACAAGGCTTATTTGACAGACAAAGCACTCCGCAGCTCCGCCGTCACGCAGCAGTTCGTCTGAGCACGGCGTGCAGACAACGTGTCCACAGGCGCGAGATAGAACTGCAGATATACCCGATTTGGAAAGCGAGCGCTTGCATGCAGGACAGACGCGCTGGGGGTCGCTTTCCGCGGTGGTGGTGGTGCTGCTGCTGTTGTCTGTGGAGAAGTGGACATCAATCAGTCGTTTTCGAGCGAGGGTATGTTCAGGAGCGCCACCAGGGCAGTTCTGTGTTGACTTTTCCGATTTTATATCAGTACTAGGAGCGGCACTGGGAGTATTAGAAGGTATCCAAAAGAGGGAGTCCTTAGCGCCCTCAGTCACTGGTGCCTGCTCAACCGAGCCAATCCCCTTTTGCAGCCGCTCAAAGGACTCAACTGCCTCGCGGTCCAAAGTTGCTTTTTCCGCCAACGCTGCCTTGTCCGCAGCCGCCGCTGCTCTTTCGGTCTCCTTGCTTATCCGCTTAGCTTCGAGGGTCTGCGACAGCAAGTTCTCGAGGATGCACTGGCGACAAAAGAAGTGGCCCCGCGTAGGACATGCTACCGGGTCTCTTGCAGGCATCAAGCACAGATGACATGCGTCGAAGGGCCTGAAGGAGTCTGCATTCAGACGCTGCCGTTGCTTGCCATACTCTGTCAACAGCGACCGTTCGTAAGCTGTAAACACCGATCCTGCAGTACTACACCCCCAAAATGTTAGCTGCCAGCTTCTTGCTTCTGATACTAAAAAAAAACAAAAACTCACTTTCGCTTTGAATGCCGAGTCATGATGAAAGCTTTCGACTCTCGGCTTTCGCTAACTTATTCTCGCTTAAACCTATAAGTTAGATATTAAGCGAGCCAATCACAGCGGTGACAAAAAAATCGAAAACTTTGCTTAAAAAGCAATAAAAGCTCCGCTTTTTGCTTCTTCGTGATTCAGAACCCCGCTTTGCTTTTTCGTATATAAAAAGGCAGTCAAAATGCTCCGAGGTGGTGCGATAAAAATGTCGCAAAAGACAGGGTGAGTGGGCCGAGAAATGCCGGGCTGGCATCAAGCTGACTTGGGTGATGTGTTTAGA
The DNA here is from genome assembly GCA_030582095.1 of Trigonopsis vinaria. Taxonomy (NCBI): domain Eukaryota; kingdom Fungi; phylum Ascomycota; class Trigonopsidomycetes; order Trigonopsidales; family Trigonopsidaceae; genus Trigonopsis; species Trigonopsis vinaria. The sequence goes on along the minus strand of JAKTWP010000010.1, from coordinate 84,545 downwards.
TGTCGAGGCTTTTGCGCCTGCTCCAGTTCACGAAAGGAAGAACTCAACAAGATCTCCAAGGTTATTACCTCAGACCGTGGACAGGGTGCTTCCCAGGCTATGCGTGAGTTGGACCTTGCTTTTTTTGCCTGCTAGATCTAATCCTATCCAGTCTACGCTACCGGCTTCAAGCCGGAAGACATGTCCAAGGCCCAGGTTGGTATCTCGTCTGTTTGGTACTCGGGAAACCCGTGCAACATGCACTTGATGGACTTGAACAACAAGGTCTATGAGGGTGTCGAAAAGGCCGGACTCAAGGGAATGCAGTTCAACACCATTGGTGTTTCTGATGGTATTTCCAACGGTACCATTGGTATGTCGTACTCTCTTCCCTCTCGTGATATCATTGCCGACTCTGTCGAAACCGTCATGGCTGCCCAGTCTTACGACGCCAACATTTCCATTCCCGGATGCGATAAAAACATGCCCGGTGTCTTGATGGCTATGGGCCGACTTAACCGACCCTCCATCATGGTTTACGGTGGAACCATCAAAGCTGGCCACTGCCAGTCTCTCCCTGGCCAGGATATTGATATCATTTCCGCTTTCCAGGCCTACGGTCAGTATATCACCAAGCAGATCACCGATGATCAACGAGAGGATGTTATCCGAAACGCTTGTCCTGGTGCCGGTGCCTGCGGTGGTATGTACACTGCCAATACCATGGCTTCTGCGGCTGAGGCTCTTGGTATGACCTTGCCTGGTTCCTCCTCCTTCCCCGCCGAGTCCAAGGAAAAGCTCCAGGAATGTATCGATGCCGGTGAGGCTATCAAGACTCTTCTCCGTGAAGATATTCGACCTCGCGATATTATGACCCGTGAGGCCTTTGAGAACGCCATGGTCTACATCACCGTTTTGGGAGGTTCTACCAACGCCGTCTTGCATTTGATTGCTGTCGCACAGAGTGTTGGTATCAAGCTTACCCTCGACGACTTCCAGCGCGTTTCCGACCGAACTCCCTTGTTGGCCGACTTCAAGCCCTCCGGAAAATACGTCATGGCTGATCTCCAGGCCTACGGTGGCACTCCTGCCGTTCTCAAGTTCCTCGTCAAGGAGGGTCTTATTAACGGCAAGACTCTCACCGTTACCGGTAAGACTCTTGAGGAGAACTTGGCCAGCTGGCCCGACCTCTCACCCGAGCAGCAGATTATTCGACCCTTAAACAACCCCATCAAGAAGACTGGTCATTTGCAGACTCTCTACGGATCTCTTGCTCCCGGCGGATCTGTTGGTAAGATCACCGGTAAGGAGGGCACTTACTTCAAGGGTACCGCCCGCGTCTTCACTGACGAACGCGAGCTTATCCACGCCCTCGAGCGAGGTGAAATTACCAAGGAGCAGAACACTGTTGTCGTCATTACCTACCAGGGTCCCAAGGGTGGTCCCGGTATGCCTGAGATGCTCAAGCCTACCAGTGCCATCATGGGTGCTGGCCTCGGCAAGAGCGTCGCCATGCTTACTGACGGTCGATTCTCTGGTGGATCGCACGGTTTCTTGATTGGACACATTGTTCCTGAGGCCCAGGTTGGCGGACCTATTGGTCTTGTCAAGGACGGCGATGAGATCGAGATTGATGTCGAAAAACGAACCATCAACTGGTTGGTCTCCGAAGATGAGGTCGCCAGCCGAAAGGCCGCTTTCGTTGCTCCTCCCTTCAAGTTCCAGCATGGCGCTCTCTACAAGTACGCTAAACTCGTCAACGATGCCTCGCACGGTTGCGTGACAGACGAGTAAATTGGCTTCAAAATTGGTTTGTGTAGGCTTTGCATGGGTAGAAGGGAATTGTAATTTAGAGTTAAGAAAGGAATCATTCTCAGCTATTTTCGTATCGAATTTCGTAGTGATATCGACGGTTGTCCCCTCCCAAACCCAGTCATCCTCACCCATCATGGCGGCGCGACATGGCGGTAATTTGCCCCTTAACGAGGCGAATTTGCTTGCTGAGGGAGATGAGGCAGACCCCTTTGAGCCGGTACAATCACCGGTAGCCTCTTTTCAATCATCATCGAGTCAGGTCTTTAAGCGCGTGCTCAGCTCGTCAGTTGATCGCTTCACGTATGCAGTGTTTATGCTTTTGGGTTTGTATAAACATTCTAGTTATGCAATTGCTAACTCTTTAGGCATTGTCATGCTCTGGCCCTGGAACTCGATGCTGGCCGCCATGCCCTACTTCTTCACCCGGATGGTAGGCCATGAATGGCTCATTCAGAATTTCCAAAGGTAAGAGCCGTTCATATCGAGGAGAATAAATATTTACAAAATTCTTAAGCATGACTATGTCTAGCAGTTCTATTGCTAGCACCGCTATTATGTTTTATCTATCGGCTAGTAAAAAAGAGGCAAACTATATACGGCGAATCAATATCTCGCTTCTAATTTTTACGGCAGCTTTTGTAGCCCTTTCCCTACTAGTATTTGTGCCCTTTGGACCGGTTTGGTACTTTTGGATAGTCATGAGTTTAAACACCGTCGCGGCCTGTGGAGTCGCATTCTCACAAAATGGAATATTCTCCTTTGTTCAATTGTTTAATAACGAAAAATATATCCAGTCGTTTATGCTTGGTCAGGCAGTTTCGGGTGTACTGCCCTATATTTTTGGACTTGTCGTTCTGGGTCTAGTTGGTGGTAAGGGCGACGAGGGCGAAACACCTGCTGCTGGTAACGACAGCGCCGCAGAAGCTCTTGGGAACTTTGTTCTTGCTTCTTTTTTGTTTTTATTAGCCTTGTTTTTATTCCGGATTTTGGTGCGTCGCAGTAAGCGTATTCTCGCGCAGTCTGTACACCGTGCTTCGCGGTCAACCATGGAGCTGTACGACACCCCTGTTCAAGGATATAGTACTATTGACCGTGGCGTAACTGATGCGGAGGAAAATACTGCAGATGATGCTCGATCTGACATCAGTGACTTTGAAGGTGGGCTTGGACCGCCTAGCTTGGAACCGACGTCATTACCCGAGTATGACTTGCCTCCGGCAGCCTCTGTTAAAAATATCCTTTATTTGATTAAACTTCCCGCGGTCACAGTGTTTATGATATTTGGCTTGTCGATGTTTTTCCCTTGTTTTGCAATTGCCGTAATGAGCGTGCACGACTCTTCCGACAGTCCGGCGTTTTATACACCTCAGTTTTTCACCACGCTTGCATTTTTTATGTGGAATTCGGGAGACTTCTCGGGTCGCTTCATTCCCTCTTTCCGCCGGCTTTGTCTGCGCAACCCTCGAACTCTTACCATTCTTTCTTTTAGTCGCATCGCATTTGTCTTTTTGTTTTTTCTCTGCAACATCTGGGACCATGGTGCTGTCATCAAAAGTGACCTTTTCTACTTTGTTCTTCAATACTTGTTTGGACTTTCGAACGGGTACGTGGGGTCGTGTGCTATGATGACGGCACCAGATTACGTTCACGCCGAGCAGGCACATATTGCCGGAGGCCTGATGGCACTGGTGCTTTCTTGTGGTCTCACGGCGGGTTCTTTAGCGAGCTTTGGTATTTCAGCCGCCGTCAACTCCTTTCGCTCGTAGCGCTGGCGCACAGCAAATTAGATATGATAAGGCGTGTTTTAGAAGCTAGGTTTACGCAATATATACAAGTGAGCTTTTTACAATAATTTACAGATGCAATGCGTAGTCTAGAGACCCTGGCGGTTTCGGAAGAGCGTAAAGTACTGCTGAACAGTTTGCAGGCGCGAGAACACCTTGGTATTCGGCATGTCATCAATCACTTCGCTCGGAAGTGGGTCGTGCGGAACACCAAAGATAATCTGGTGCTCTGGCAGTGGAATGCGAGCGACGAGGTCTTCAATCATGCCCTTTCCGTCCTGCAGAAATGAGGCCGGATTGTATTGAACCTCCATCATTACACCCTTCAAGACAGCATTGAAGGTGATAGTTCCGAGGTAGAAGACGTACTCGCCTGAGTTGTAGGTGTAGACGACTCCCTCTGCCTTGAGCTGGTGTCTCGGCAGCCAGATCGACTGAAGCTTGCCGACAATAAGAGAAGCAAAGGCAGAGTCAACCATTACAATCGGCTTGGCCTCCTCTGCTTCATTGGAATTGGAGGTGACAGCGTCGCCTGCGCCAGCGCCTGCGCTCGTGTCTCCGCTCTCCGTCTTGATCTTAGGGTCATTGATCTTCTGTGTCACCCCCACTGACTTTGCAGGCATTCTTGGCGTTTCTTTAGATAAGCCGCGTACAGGTGAACCGGGGAGGTCGTCTACCTGGACGTAATCAGCCTGTGGATGGTGACTGAGATGCAAGTAGTTGAGAAACCGCGGCGTATAGCCCTCCATCGGAGTCTGTGCGTGATCTGGGCCATTAATTTTACTGACAGAGTCGGGATTCTCGCGGTAAAGCCGGTATTCCAAGTTCCAGCCTTCGCTCTGCTCCTGTGGAAAGATTGTTGACATGAGCGCAGCTTGTACCGCAGGCAGCGTCGTCGGAGTCGCGCTAGTAAACGACAATATTCTAATTAGTTGGTCAATATCAATTCATCCGGTCACCGCAATCGAACTTACGCAGTGACTGGCATGGCTGTTTGTCGCTTGGGAGGTTGCTAAACACACTACTTCAACTAAACTACATATTAGCTCACGCTTCTTGAAACTGTTTTACAGAAACTCCATATATCTATACAATTCAAATTATTCGTACATTTCAGTCTTTTCCCTGCACCAGAACGAAGCGTCCTCTCGCAGACCTGTATACGCACACTCGTCAACAACTAAATGACATACAAATACCCCTCTAATATTTCTCCTGATCAGCGTGTAAATATCCCAAAGGCTGAATAATAACGTTTTTAATCTATTAGAGCTTGTCAGACTCTGGCTCTGAAGGGCCAGGCGAGTCTAGCTCAGGAGAAGGAGCTCTATATATGGGACCCGAATCGTCAGCATCATCCGCCAGTTCATAAGGCTGTTTTGATGATGGCACAAGAGGCGCGGGCGGCGATGGTTCAGGCGTGGGAGAGCCAACGGGATGATTGGCAGCCAAGTCGGAAAGGATTTTCGAAATCTGAGGATCTAAAACACCGTCGGTATTTCCAAGACTGAGTCCTGCAGACATGGGAACACCCGGGTTATACTCCTCGTCGACTGCATCGGCGGTCGCAGTATACGTCTTCTCTGGCTCCTCGAGAGGCTTATATTCAGGATCTGCTGGCGGATCTCCCTGAGGAGTATTAGACTCTGGCTCTATAGGAATGGTCTCATGAGCGTCTTCCTCTTCTTCGTCTCTTATTAGCTGTTGGACTCCTTCAAGGGTCTCTTTTATCTCATTCTTAGCTTCAACAACCTCAGACAAGTGCTTCTCTTCTCCCTTAAGAGCAGCCTCGTTAATCTGAACTAACGTCTGAAGTTGTTTTATCAATTCTCGACGAGCTGCAATGGTCGCCTGGGCTGCAGTGTCGGCGTTATCGATTGTGTTGCTAACCTTGGTCAGCTTCTCTGCATATACCTTCGACTCTGGCAAATCAGAGCTCTCTGTGAGTTGACGGTATGAGGAAATTGCCGAAGATATACTAATTGTCGAAACTGAGACTTTATCCTGTAGCTCCTTGTGTGCCGCTATTACTTTGGTGAACTCCGAAGGAACCGACTGGCCACCCAATCCACGGCCTCCAAGCGTACCCAATACACGAGTAGGGCCACCCGATTTTGAACGCTCGGCATCTGGCGGGCCAGTTAGCTTGTTGCTTACTCTAAGAATATATCAGAAACTTACTGTTCATCTTTGCATCAAGTTCATTCAGGACAGCAGGCTCAAACACTTGTCGGTCTTTCCAAACTTGCACAACTCGCTTGATTTTATTTTTGATATCACTATTAACTGATTGATAGGTCGAAGACACAGCACCGGGTATCACCTACACCGTCAGCAAAGATAAAACCAAGAGCTTGACTCGGACAGGACTCACACTAGCAAAAGCAGTCACAAATGCTTCTTTTCGACGTTGTCGAGACTGCTGTACGACTTCGTTGGCAAGATATATCAAACACAGCTTTCGATGAGGGGGCGCTAAAACTTATCAGTATATAGTAATTGCGGGAAAAATACGAAAGACATACCATCCTTTAGACACTTCACCCATGACGCAACTGTCTCGTTCGCATAACGCCTATGAAACATAATCTAAACTGTCAGCTGTATCCGCTATGCTTGCTCCCAACGAACCCATTGTCCAATAGACACGATCGAGTCTGGCGACTCATTCACGCTCGCCAGTTTCGAGGCAACAATGGCAGGCGAATAACTCATTCCCCAAATCCTTTTTCACTATGTAAAAAGCAGAGAAAAGTTTGAAAGCGAAGTCTTCTCCGGGGCGAACAGGTTTCTAAGTTACAAATGCCAAGTTGGATTATCTGGCATAGCAACGGCTGTGCCTCTTCTTACGTTTGAACGACCTTCTTCTTCTTCTTCTTCTTTAGAAGGCATTTGTTTGGATTTGTTCTTTGGTGTGTTTTGTTTCTGATTGATCATGGCTGAACGCTTCCCGGCACTCGAAGAGTTTGAGGGCGACTCCGTCCCGGCTGACACCCCAGCCATCGATACACCTTCAAACGAACAGGACTTCCTGGCTCGTGAGCGCGCTTTGCTTGGTGATGATGCTGATGCATTCGGTGGACCTGCTTCTGCCGAGGCTGCCGGTGGTGACCTGCTTGATGCTGAACCCACCCCGTTTGAGTCTGAGGAGGCCCGCTTCGAGAGTTCGTTCCCCGACGTCTACGATGAGGTATGCTAAAGCCATCAACGTGTCTATACGGGTTTGTTTGCTAATATATATGTCAGGCTCCTACTCAGTCCTTTACCGCTCAGCCTGCCGAGACCTATGTCACTCCTGCCGAGGAATCGGAAGCCATCAGGTTCGTGCTTCATCCAACGTCATTAGCGGTAGCTAACTGTTTCTAGGGAGTGGCGAGACCGACAATCGCTAGCCATTGAGCGACGAGATAAGCAAAGCGAGACTAAGAAGGATGAGACGATAGAAAAGGCCAAGCAGGCCATTGACGACTTCTACACCGACTACAACGAAAAGAAGGAAGCTGCCATTCAGCAGACTCGCAAGGAGGAAGAAGAATTCATCAAGGCTCGCGATGATCATGATTCTGGAACTCCCTGGGAGCGAATCTCCAAGCTTGTCGACCTATCCGAGAAGTCGGCAAAGTCGGGCGCCCTTGACCGTTCACGCTTCCGCGAAGTTCTCGTCAGTCTCAAGGATGACAAAAATGCTCCCGGTGGAAAGGGATATTAAACTACCACAAGCCGTCTATCAATCATTTAGGGCGCTGTTTCCACGTCGAAGCCTCCTCGATTAAAAGGTCCTGGTGACTTTAGAGTCAAAACTGCATTGGACTGAATCTATGCTGTTATCTGTGATTATTATTTTTGTTGAATTGAACGTATCAAATTTAGTGGAATACCATTCGTAACCGTGTATGCACCAAAGTCATCTACAAGTACTATCGTTAATTAGAAGCTGCTTTACTAAATCAAGTCATGATCACATTTCATAACATAAAACAAAAACATTAACAAACAATTATGTATGACTCAAGACGAAGCTAGCTGCTTGATATCATATTGAAGAACAGGATAGCTGAATAAACACCCAGGTATGATCCTTTATTTACAACAGTGGTGTGATGAGACCGGTATCTGATGATATGCATCTTATATGCTGTTGGGCTGTTTTATTGACCCAATCTTTTTATCGTCCTCTTCGTTTTCTTGTTCGAGTTCTTGCTCGTTCTCAAGCACGACCGAGCTATCTTCCGAAACCACGAGAGAGGGGTCTTCAATCTCTTCTTCGACGGGAAGGTTCTCCTCACGCTTAAGTAATAGCTTTGAAAAGTGTGTGCCCTCCTGGGAAAGCTCGGGATAGGAACCAGTCTCTACAACCCTACCGTTGTGCACGACAATGATAAGATCACTGCGCTGGATCGTCGTAAGACGGTGAGCAATTGAGATTGTAGTGACGTTACCCTTCATGACATTGTTGAGAGCCTCATTCACAGCATCTTCGCTCTCGGTGTCGAGGGCTGATGTAGCCTCGTCTAAAATTAAAATGTCCGGGTTGCGAACCAAGGCGCGAGCAATAGCAATGCGCTGCTTTTGTCCACCACTAAGTCGGCCTCCTCGGGCTCCGACTTGAGTGTCCAGTCCCTCAGGAAAGTCGGAAATAAAGGAACAATTGGCTTGCTTAGCAGCCTCGACAATCTCCTGACGCGTAGCGTCGGGTCTTCCATAGGCAATGTTTTCGGAAATTGTTCCGGCGAAAAGCACAGGTTCCTGTTGTACGGTTCCAATTCGTCGACGAAGTGACTTGAGATTATATTCCTTAATGTCAACGCCGTTGATTGTAATTCGGCCACTGTTGGGATCATAAAATCGCAGCAACAACGAGCTCACAGTCGACTTTCCACCTCCCGAAGGACCAACAATACAGGCGTTGGTACCGGGCTTGATCTTGAATGACAGATCGTCAAAAATAGTCAAACCGGGACGAGTGGGATAATGAAAGTTGATTTTGTCAAACTCTAAAACACCCCGAGCAGATTCGATTGTCCTACCGATAGTTGGTGAAATTGTAGCTTTGCGATCTTGTAGCTCGAATAAACGTGAAGCTGCACCGACACCTTTCATGAGCTCACTGTAAAAGGAGGAAAGACCAAACATAGAGCCTCCAGCATAGACAGCATACATCAAAAAGGAACTAAGCTCACCAACGGAGATATCTCCAGCATGCACCATCTGACCTCCAATGGTTAGGATGGCCAAGATAGTCATATTGCCTGCAAAGCCAGTCATACTGGAAAATACACCACCCAGTAGTCCTTCACGTCGACCAATATTGAAAAGGCTCCTGATTTGTCCATTATATCGATTAACCTCGCTTCGTTCTCCCGAGAAGGTCTGAATGGTCTTGATGCTGCCCAAGCGCTCTTCCGAGACCTTGGTCAAGTCACCCAAGGCCGCCTGACCATCGCGAGCAATCTGACGAATCTTCCGACCATAGAAGAAGGCACCAATACCAACAGGGGGAACAATCATTACCATTATCATGGTAAGTTTAGCACTGACAATAGTCATCATTGTCAAGCCGGCGGCACCGCTAACGCACGATCGTAGACCATCCGAGAGATTTTGAGTGAGCGATCTTCCAATGATGTTTGCATCACTTGACAATCTGGAAATCAAATCACCGACGCGATTGGCGTCGAAAAACTCTGCATCCTGCGACATAGTATTGCGGTAGAGATTTGATCGCATGCGTGCCACAAGACGTTCACCGGTCGTGCGCATAATGTATATTCTGCCGAAATTAGCAGCTGAGCTCACAAAGAACAGAAGACCGAGTGCAAAGGTGAACTGGTTCATGGAAAGGCCAAAAATGTTATCGGTAATTGTTCCGGAACTGACATCAATGAGTTTTCCGATAGCGTAGCTGATAAGTTAGTTTATTGTACATCGAATTGGTGATGATTTATTATACTCACGGCACGGCTAGTGAGACACTAGACGAAACAAGCAGAAAGAGAATAGCAAAGGAGAGTGGCCATTTTTCCGGCTTGGCCAGGGAAAAAAGACGGCTGATCTCTTGAAAGCCACCCTTTGAAGCACCATCCTTCGGCGACAATCGAGCACTTAGATTTACTTCTGCAGCTGCCGACGCTTTATCACTTCTCTCGAAATCGGCGGTGTGCTGATTATGATCAGGGGATTCAACGGCATCCTCCTGGCCTTTAGCTAGAGAAACAGAATCCGAGGAAGTAGATGCAGAATCAAGTTTATTCTTCGACACAATCGAAGATGTGCTCAGTAGGCGAGAAAGAAGAGGCGATGATAGCCTGCCCTGCACAGAGGCATACGTACCCACGCAATCATCCAATCGTATCCGCAACCTCGGGGACTGTAAAAGCGAAAATGTACGAGACGACGTCGTCACAGTGACAGGACGCGTATTAATTAGAGCCCTAAGTGGGGAGCGAACGACTGCCCTATACAGATTCAGGGCCATGTTCTCGACTTTGCACGAGCGACCAAAGCCAGCCAATCCAACTAGAGTCCAAGAATAGATCAAACGAGATGCCGATCCTGATCAAATGGTGCTTGAAACCAGGCCAAGAAATAGAAAACGCCTTCCGAGTTAGTTGCGATACTTGTCCGAAGTCGGGCGTAGCTTGGTCGAGTCAATCATGTTGCCATGGCGATGGACATCCGATCCGAACTGAACGTGGTAAACTGGCCAATTGATAACCTCGAAAGGGTTATACTGTATATCGTATACACTTTATTAATAGAATCGGTATGGTGGTTTTGTCAATTCTCGGTAATGAATTAACTCCCACCTTTGGTGCATCGGATATGGGCTTCTCGGGATAAAAATAAACAACAAAGAGCCAGGTTAATTAAATCCAGTAAACGTATCAAATTTCAGGCGGCTAGCAGTGTTTCTAGCGAGAACTTGAAGTAGAAATTCCACGTTAAGGTTTCGGTAATCCCACTCCGCGCAATTTTTACACAAACCCAAGCACCTAAGAAAACCAAACCGATAAAAACAAATTCCACTAATAAAATTAACTCTAAACATAGCTACAAAGAAGCTAAAAGCTAAAAGAAAGCCGTATATCGACTGTGTATATACGTTGTCCATGGCAACCGAATGGTCTGCTCAAAGCACCCTCGAATCACTAAAAGCGGTGAATTTGAGCTTCAAACGCAGTGGCAAAAGCATTCTGTGAGCTTCTTTTTTCATTCTAAGCCATGGTTGTCGATTATTCAAAGTGGGACAAACTCGAGATCAGCGATGACTCTGACATTGAAGGTGAGCGATGCGCCGCCGCTATTTACACTGGCTAACTCTGGGGCATAGTCCATCCCAATGTTGACAAGAAGTCTTTCATTAGATGGAAGCAGCGTGACATTCATGAGAAGCGCGACCAGCGAAAATATAGAATGGATCAATTAGATGCTGAAAAGAAAATGAACGCCGTCCTGTTGAAGAGGATAAAGCTTCTGAAAGCTTCCTTCGAGTCGATATCGTCTTCACAAACTGCCAACGAAGTTCTCATCTCGTCTCTGCAGGAGTTTGCAAAGGATGACAAGGCTATTGAGAAGGAAATGGCTAGTGTGGGCACAAAGGGCCCTTCTTTTACTGATATGATTGCCTCTTTGTTGGAGCAGATCAAACCCGAAGTTGAGCGCACAGTACCGGCAGATAGCACTGATGAAAAGGCTAGAGCAAATGCCTATATCGCTCAGCTTGCAAAGCACGAAAAATTGATTACTGATTTGCAGGAAAAGGCAGACAAGGAGTTTACCAAGTTACATGCGGAGGAGGATACCAAAATCACATCTGACGACTTGCATGTTGGCTTTGATAGTTCATTTGTAAACAAGGCACAGAATAATACTGAAGCTTCCGGCAAAAAAGAAACTTCGGTGGAAGTTTTAAATGCTGCATCGTTAAACAAGCCTCTGGCTACCGAGAGCGTGCAGCAGCAAGAGGAAGAGATCGTTGACGGCGAGCTTGCTGGAGTCCCTCTCGAGTATTCAAAACTGGATCCTTCCGACTACTCCGGTCTACTTAACTTCATTGGTCGTCACTCGGAAATTGTAAATGAAGCCACCAAGGACTCGGTACTGATGCACGCCTTCAACCTCCAACTTGAAGGGGACGAAAGGGGTGCCTACGCATGTGTTCATAATGCTCTTATTTTGCAATACTGCGCGACACTAGGACCTGATGGTATAACGCTCTTCTTTAGCAAGATCGGATCCAAGGAAAACAAAGCGAACAAGGCATTCAAAGATGACGTTGCCATGACCTTCAATCACATCAAGACTCGCTGTAAGGTCATTTCAGCGGAGCGCAGTGCCGAACCCGAGCAAAGGGAAGTTGTGCAGCTCCATCCGGTCGATCCCAACTCGGAGATTGTGATTTTGGAAGTTCCTCCAAAAGACGCGACGACTGAGGAAGATAAGCAGCGTCGCGAATTGTACGATGCCATGCCCCAGGATTTACAGACTGCACTTGCATCGCGCTCACTTGACGAAGTCAACAAGTACCTTGAGACCCTTTCCGTTGAAGATGCCGAAGCCGTTCTTGAGAAAATAAACGAGGCTAAGTTTGTTGGAATATTTGAGGGTATCTACGATGAGAATACATGGAAGGAGCAGATGGCAGCGGAGGAAGCCGAGGAGCGTGCGAGAGCCTCTAAGGACGCACAGGAGTAGCACATAAATCAGAAAGGAATAACTTGCATCAGTCGGCCTTTGTGCCTTATTAAACACCGGCGTAAGCCTAGCTCTACACCCAACAAACGATGAAGAAAACATATTCTAAAATAAAGCAAACTATAAACTCAGATCGGTATAGACAACAAACACACCACAACGCACAACCACGATGATGAAAAAAAAAAAAAAAACACAGATCCAGTCGGGGGTGAGAAAAGAGTCAACTAGAAGATGAGACACAATCAAAAAAAAGTAACAAAGACAAAGTCTCCTACGAGATACGCAGGAAAGTTGTTTTTGCCGACCGTTGAATCCTCCACTCAGTCAAACCCGCCTAAACCAAAGATAGAGCTCCAGAGCACGAGCAGGCATCAATGACAACATGTTTTTGTAGTTTTTTAATTTCCGTTTACTTGGCGCACATCATCGAAACGAACTCGGCGTAGTCAATGCGCCCGTCGCCGTCAGCATCGGCCTCCCGGATCATTTCATCGACCTCGTCTTCTGTGAGCTTCTCGCCGATTGAGGTCATAACATGTCGTAGCTCGGCAGAAGAAATGTATCCATTGTTGTCGCGGTCGAAAACCTTGAAGGCTTCGCGGATTTCTTCTTCCGAGTCCGTATCCTTCATCTTACGCGCCATCATGGTCAAAAACTCAGGAAAGTCGATGGTGCCATCGTTGTCGGCGTCAACCTCATTGATCATATCGGCCAATTCGGACTCTGAGGGGTTCTGTCCAAGCGATCGCATAACACGTCCAAGTTCATTCGAGGTGATTTTACCTGCCGATAGTCAGTAAAGGTTCTGTGCCACGTAGGACCTTTAATTAATACGCACCGTCACCATTAGTGTCAAAAAGAGAGAATGCCTCCTTGAATTCGGCGCACTGCTGTTCTGATAGTTGATCGGCCTGTGAGTAAAGCATTAGCTGGGGACTCTAAATAATACGCGAAAGTTCGAGCCAGGGGACACGAGTGCAGTAAAACAAAAACAGCAGCAAATTAACAAATATGCAAAGCAATCTCCTATCTTTCAGGGAGGGTTTCAGCTGAGCCGTAAAAGAAATGCGTTTCATGCAGCTCAGGGCCCTGGATTGTGTTTCAAAACCCCTTCCCTTTCTCCAAGGCTCGCCAACCCGATCCACAAGTGTCTTCAAACAATGCAAACAAAGATAACAGTTAAACTCACCATTTCTATGATTTGAAACTGCTTTGAATGGAAAAAGTAAAGGAGGAGCTTTGCAAACAAGGTGGCTATTTGGAATCTATGCGTGGATATTTCAGACCGTGTCTCATTTTACACGTGGAAAGTCACGGGGACACGGGCAACGTCTACGCTTCCTGTAAACTCGCCTTTGCTGCGTTTCCTGGGCTCAAATGTTTCGTGATCGTACCAATTTGTTTCTGTCGTACCGACAATCGGCGGCTCATGGGATGAATCCACGTGGAGGGCTCGCTTCAGGATTCGAGCTCTCGGCATCTGGCGGCGGAGGCGGTGACGAGGAATATCAAGGTCTCATTGACGGCCGCGCGGGTGCTCGGGACGCTACTATTGAAATGGATGTGCTTCCTCCACGGTGGATAGAAGCCATTGATAAAGTCAACCACGAACTCGAGGTAATCAAAGACAAGTCTACTCAGCTGGAGCGGCTGCATCAGAAACATGCCCTGCCCGGTTTCGACGACCGGACTGAGGAGGAAGGACAGATTGAGCGTTTGACGTCGGAGATTACACGGCTCTTTCACAATTCACAGCTACTGATCAAGCGCCTGGATGACGAATCCAAGCGCAGCCAAACAGATGAGACACATGCACGCATGCTACACAATGCAAAGCTATCACTGGCAGCGAAAGTTCAAGATGCAGGTTCACAGTTTCGGAAAAAGCAGGCAGCGTATTTAAACGGTGGGTGTTTTTGTTGAGCCTTATCGCGAGGATGACTAACACTCTATAGCACTCCGACGAGATACAGGACAAACGCCGCTACTACTTGAGGAAACTGAGGGTGGCACAGGTTCCCAGCCTACAATTGAGTCCTTTGCGACTTCTGGACAGCAGCAACAGCAACAACTTTTTGAGCCACAGCAGCAGTCACTGCTAATGGAAGAGGGCTCAAACGCAGCCCTGATCCAACAGCGTGAAAGCGAAATCATGCGCATCGCTGAGGGAATCATGGAGATCTCCGGAATTTTCCGACAACTGTCTACCATGGTCATCGACCAAGGCACGCTCCTCGACCGAATCGACTACAACCTCGAAACAACGCGTACACACGTCGTTGCCGCCGAAGAGCAGCTCACTAAGGCAGAGCACTACCAGAAGCGGACGGCAAAATGTAAAATAATTCTACTGTTGGTGCTCATTATCGTGGCGCTCTTCATAATACTAATGGTGCGGAAACGGCATTAGAAACAATGGACTGGGGAGTTTGGACGGGCCGCGCAGGCCATTTGCATGTATTAAAAGAGTTTTTGTTGTGAGAGTCTAGGAATTGTACATTAGCTACTTCACACTTACGCGTTAATACCAAACGGTAATTGGAAACAATTGTTATTTTTTTTTTTGTCTTTCTTTCTTCATCTTCACAAGGTCCGAATGGATAAACGTAACATCATGCATTCATTAAGCCACCCAAAATGGCTATATAGACATTCCACCGCCGTACCTTGCTTGACCAACAGGGAGGGGCCAGGCAGATACCAAAAAAAATATACATATGGGAGGGAGGCTGAGAGGGTCGCTTACTTGTATTCGTGGTATACGCGCAAGAGAAAAGCGACACCACGACTGGCTTCGTCGGTATATGACGCAGGGCTGAGTACATCCTGTGGCCGCTTCACGGTTCCTATGCTCGTATGAAAAGCCTCGACGTAATCTGACACGACAACATTTTGGGCCTCAACAGCACCAAGCTTTCCTAGCGCACGAACGATACCAATGACACTTCCCACAGGTACGAGTTCTTGGCCTACAGCACCGGCGCCAAAGTACCGTGTCCACGCATCAGTGATGGCTTCGACGGCCTCTTGGTGGGCACCAGGCACACTTTGAGCGGCAGAAAAATCTCCTATCTGACATACCGCTCGTGTTAGTGGTCGGAAGTAAGCCTTTCCGGATACAGGCGCGGCCGCCAAGTAAGGAAGCACCTTCTGCGTCACAAACGACAGTTGCTCAGAAAATGCAAAAGCATGAGCTTTCTCCAGTGAAATTCCGCTCAGCGAACGCGCTATAGCTTGAGCTGTATCAACGCCGTCAAGTATAGGAAGGGGCGCAACGATGCTGGAAACCTCTTGCAGCCCCAATACCTGATTTTCCGTAAACCTGTCCCAGGTCTCTGCAAGACCAATGGTTGAGCCCTTTATGGCCATGACTTGCAAGACTAAAAGCTGGAGGTGTCGAGGAAGACTTCCTCCGAATGACTTCTCGAGCCGCTCTACCAAACCAAACACCTTTGGAAGGACATTCAGCTTCACCGGCTCCTCGGTATGTTTGCAGGCCTCCAGGAAAAGAGCGGCAGTCTCACGAATAATCTGATTGCTGTTTTCGTTGTGTAATACACGATCGTGAATGGCGAAAATCTCCTCGAAGCTTCGACTCTGTTTGAGGAAAGCAACAAAGAGTGATTTAGGCAAGTTGCCATCAAAGATAGCATTGCCAATATATTCCTCTAATGGCAACAGGTAGCTTTCATGTAGCTGGAGTCGCTGCTTCTTAGTCAGACTGCGGATCGTGACGTTTCCGTCAGGGTGGACAAAGCGTCGAGTATGCGAGACGGCTAGATGGTAAGCATCGTAACAGCCGTCAATATAGGGCACGAGAGCGTGCAAAGGCAGTGAAAATCCACTATCTTTGACAGCACCGAGCACGTTCTCAACATAGAATGGTCCGCCGATACGAAGGCCGGCCTGAATAACGGGTTGGGCAAGAGTCGTAAAGACGGAAGACGCAGTGAGCTCGTATCCAGTATAAAACGCATCCATCAGGGCATCCATCACCATTCTAGCATTTTGATCGGCCACAACAATGCCTACTCTATCGTGATTGTGGTCAAAAGCCAGCTTGTAGGGTGTCGCATTCGAGGCCAGCAAGCTTAAAAAGTGTCGCAAGATATCCGTACTCTGACCGACAGAAACGTATTCGGAAGAGAAATTATCCACACGTTCTTTGCTAGATTAGTTTGAGTCTACAATTCATTAAGAGAAACGTACCTGGCTTGAGCATGGGTTCCCAGTAAAGAAGAATCAGCTTTGCGGCCAGTTCATAACGACCTTGTGGAATGAGGATGCTGCTTGAGATTTTTATAAGCTCTCCAATAATTTTAGGCATAGAGTGGTCCGCGAGCCTTTTGTCGTATAGTTCAGAAAAAATTTGCATAATATACATGTCGCTGTGCTTTGAGTCTAGTAGTATGGTCCGCACAATGTTAAATGCACGGATGAGTTTTGTTCGCGAGGCTTCACGGCCAGCGTTGCGATGTCGTCGGGTGCGCGTGGCGGGGATAAAGCGCAGCGGTTTGGCCTGTAGGGCTTCAATGGAATTCTTGCGCTTCTGTCGGTCACACATTGTGTCATAGTCGGCGTATGCAGTCTTCAGCTTGAGCAGCTCGAGCTCGTCGGGAAGATAGTAAAACGGGTACGCTCTAAGCTTGTTCACAGCCGTCAACTCAGTGCGATCTGGAAACCTCTCGACGTACTTGACCGTCGACAGCTTCATCCTCAAAGGAATGTCAACTGTGTCTAGCCTTTCGATCTGACGAAGGAACCGGTTCGGTCGTGGCTCGCGAAACCGATCAACTTGGGCCTGTGAGCGCAGGTAGCGAGCCACGTTCTCTGCTGGTACTGAGCCCGAAGCAGCAACATGTTTTGGCTTTGCAGGCGCACCTGAAGATATAGCAGCATTAATCTCAATCTTTTGATCAGTGTTGTCGACGTGCACGCTTCGGATGCCCCCGAGGTCGCATGCGCGGGTATCGACCACGCTGGCAGTAACGGCTCGCATAGATTGTAGTCGAAGACATCTAGTGTTGGTGTAAGCTGTCCTACTCGGTACGCAATGATGGAATAGACGTGCGCCGCTAGGCGAAGCGGGAAGCACGGTGCCGGCAGCAGACAGAGACAAATATAGGGCTCCTGCTCGAGCCTTCGAGCGACATATAGTGGCAATGCCGGGCATGGTTTAACAGGTACCGGATCACTCCAGTGGAGGAAACAGCGGTGCGCTGGGAGAAAGGTAAAGGGCTTGTTGGTAGGCCTTGCAGAGCTGATCCGGGGCTACCGAGCAGCTCAAATGAAGACACAACCTAAAGCAGAGGTTTAAAAACTCCCCAAGGGTCACCCAAATAAAAAAGACGCTTCGTCCAGCGCAATGCGTCCAGCTCCTTGGCTGCAAAAAGTCCGAGGTGGTAGAAAATTTTCTGCCTCGGCGTTGCCAACAGTAGAATCGCAATCGCAAATTCCAACGCAGCAGCACCGCTTGTCAAGATATTAAACAGGCTACACAAGCTACAATTCAGTTTAAATAATAATACAAAATACCATTTCCAATTCCTGTTAGCCAAGTCCTGCTCGCAAGAAAAGAAGAAAAAAAAGAAAAACCTCCACCGAACGAATCAAGAAATAAACAAAACACTCGACCTAAACAAACTAAAATCCCACTCCGCAGAGAGCCACTTCAATATCGTCACACGCTACCCTTTTTTCTATACTCATCCCAAACCCTTTTTCACAACGGTGGTCATCTGCCGGTGTAGACGCGAGCTCCTCCGGGAGGACCACCTCGTCGTCTAGTAGCAGGGAGACCCAAATCAAAGTTCGGGTTATTGCTGAGAGCCATATCCGAGGCATTGGGCCGCCGAGGCTGTTGTGCCTGAGCAGGAGGTGCATAATAGTAGGGTTGCATCGACGGTGGTGGACTCATCTGAGGAGCGTACCCAGGATAGCTTCCCTGTTGAGTAGAGTTGTATGGGTTGACAGCGTAAGCGTGTGTAGGGCCGCCTTGGGGACGAGGAGCCTGCTGCTGTCCCTGAGTGGCATAATAGTTGGGGTTTACACCCCGTTGAGAAATACTTGTGAACTCAGACTCTGCGAGACTTTCTGCAGGAGACTTGGAGAGCTGCTGACCGGCAGATCCGCTGGTAGGGCTTTCGATCGCGGCAGCTTGTTGACCTATCGAATTATTGTTGTAAGAATTCGAGGCATAAGGGTTGAAGGTAGGGTGAGCAGGAGCGTCGGCTGGGTTTTGTCCAGAGGGCAGGTAGCGCGTACCAAGATTTGCATTTGGTCCTCCGACTGCCGTCCCAGCGGGGGGGCCTGAAGAACGTCGAAAGTTTGCAGGAGGGGGGCGACCACCTCTGGGTCCACGCGAAGCGGTACCTGCAGCGGCACCTGCAGCGGCACCTGCAGCGATACCAGCGCCAACAGCCGCTCCATTAGGGCCTGCCTCGTCCGAGTAGTAAGTAGGAGGCTGTGAAAAGCCAGTAGCGGGACCAGCAAGTCGTCGACCAGGCGAAGGTCGGAGAGTAGGGCCTCCAGAGCCCTGGCCATTAAAGGCGCGATCAAACATAGACTCCTCCTCGCCCGAACCAGGCATTTGCGATCCGGCTGGAGGGATATCCATCCTACTTATTCCCTGTCGGTTAGGAGGTGCATTACGAGCGCTGTATGCAGCCGAAGGAGGGAATCGCTCGCTCGTTGGGGTACCCGCCGGGAATCGACCAGAGGCAGAGGATTCCGATCGAGTACCACTGGGATTCAACGGGGCCGTATCCTCGTTAGACTCGCTTGAGGGTTCAATTACGGACGAGTGAGAGTCGCTATTGTAGATTTCCATCTCGGTGAACCTTGGCAGATCAGGGGCGTCGCCAAATGCCTTGAAAGTGGAGGCAGCCGACTGGGTACCAAAGGGATCCGCTGAGTTTGTCATTGAAAAGTTATTCATCTCGTTAGACTCCTTGATTCTATCCTGCATGGCATTACGACTGACGACCGATCGTCGAACGGTGCAGACAAAGATGCCACCGAGCGCGATAAGGATAGTAGCCGCGAGCGCCATGTACGAACCCCACTGAATGTGAGGAACAAAGAGCAACACATCCACCAAGAATGCCATCAAAGAGATCAAAAATGCAGGCAGACATAAAATCAAAAAGAATGCAAAGAATCCAGGCGACGACGCGGGTCCATGAAAGTGAGCCGCGAAAGAGAGCACTGCCAAAAAGAAGGCAAATCCCAGAGCGATAGGATGCGCAATCAGAATATATGATAGTGAATGACGGGCATCCGACGGTAATTTAAAAGATTCGGCATCATCGGTAACAGAACCTAAACTTATTAGCATATCGTCTTTTGCTCGTTCGCCTTCCACCCCTATTCCTCCCCTTCATCCAACACCACGTACTTGCATATCCAATACCCGCCGAAGAGCATACACCTGAGACACAGTAACCAAACACGCCAAACACGGTATCCCCAGAGCTTCCCAGTGGAATCTTCTGCACCACCGGCGCTGAAATCACCGAAATCAAAAGCAGTCCAACCGCTGCCGCAAAAATCAGCAGCAACGGCGTCGCACTGCGTCCTCTAAAGGCCATTTCCGTCTTGAGTATACAGTATATATGCTGCTACTGCTGCTGCTGCCGTTTAAAAGTATTTGGCGGTGTATCGCTGCAAAAGACCCCCAGCCACTTTTTGATGCAGTCAATAGTGATCATCAGTCACGTGCATTCCTATAAATAAAATAAACGCTGTCATTTTTGAGTAGAGAACACACGTATTTTCCCTCATTAAAGCCACAAACGTCAAAACATCGCTGGTACCCACACCCAAAAGGGAAAAGGTGTATACGCGTCTCTGCAACACGCAATCAACTCGCTACGTTCGACCTGCTTCACGAGTATCTACGCTATACGCAATCCAATCTCTAAAACAAACTCCTTATTAGTATCATAATCTTTCATAGCCACATTAACGCAAAGCAAACTAGGCTGCTAACGCCAAAACAGAATCACACACCGCACTTTCACCAACTAAATGCAAAATCACACCTCCAGTGCTACCAAATACAACCACTCGTATTCCATCCTCGTTCTCCATAGACAAAGAGCGCGACAGCTGCTGGTCGTAAAACTTCCACTCGCGAACTAGACGTGCCCGGCTTCGTGACCAGCGGCGCATGAGCTGGCCTTCGGCAACGTCAATCAACATAATCACTTTTTTTAATACAACCAAATGGACAGAAACCTTCACATTGCAATCAAACCACTGCCCATAATTATCATCGTGCTGACCTTTGCACACCATCGTGACCGTAAAGAGCCCGTCAGCAACAAACATATCTGCAGATTGCGCAAGAACACTCGGGTATTTGTGAGCAAGCTGGTGGCCCCGGCGCAGCGTCTCGGCCTCCTTCTTGCGAGTATTCATATCTCCTGCAATCAGCGACATCATCTCCAGCGCATTCTCCATCTCCGGAACCAGGCTCAGCTGGCCGAGCAACAGGCGATAGCGTGGTATTCGCTGAACCGGAAGAAGAAGATATGATGCTAGATCCATCTGGTTGTGCCGATCATCGCTCTTGCAGTGCTGGATCCATTGCGGCCGAATCAACTCCCATCGTGCAATCTTGTCTTCAGCAAAGCAGTTATTGTAGACAAAGTCAGAATAGAGCTGGAAAAGCTCCATTGACGAAAGGAAAAGCTCGGCAACTCGCACTATGATTTCCTCGATCGCCACCAGCTCCCCTATGATGACCTCCAGACTAGGGATAAACACTTCGAGGTGGAAGACGTGGATCTGGCTGACAATGTGAAAAACTTCATAGAGCTCACTTTCCGGCGGACCAAAAATATTTCTGGTCTGATAATAAATACCAATCAACTCCGAGAGCGACCGTGCATAGCTTTTCTCAGTTTCTAAAAGCTCATGCAGAAGCAAATCGATCTGCTTTTCATCTCCTGCTAGCGAAACAGAAGGCTTTGAGCTATAAGAGTTGGTCGACAGTTGTGAAAAGCGTATTCCAAGCGCATCCAATGCATTTCCAGACTGATGCTTTACCAGCCCAGAGTTTGTATTAACAAACACTGTCTGATTTTTTAATTCTAAAATATCTCTAAAAAATCCCAACACAGCAAGGCTCTTCCGATATAGTGAAGGATCTATACAATCAATAGCATTTGAAAGACTAACTGAAGAGTTGATGAGTGCCGGTGTACTTGCGGCTGGAGAGTTCTTCCTGTTTTTTGATCGACTCAGCTGCGGAGAGCTAATTTCTTTTGGTGACGGGGTCTTTTTGAATCGAAAGGGACTCAGTAAGCTGGACATTTTTGAAGAATTGCGCCCTTCAGAGTACGCCGTCGATGAGGCACCAGAAGCCAGTCGAGCCAGCGACTCCTCGTAAAAGGGATTACCCGAGAAATCAACGATTTTAAGTTGTGGGTAAAGAGTAGCGAGATGTACAGGCCATTTGGTAATGTTATTATATGCAACTGAGAGAGTCTCAAGATTAGTGAGCTTATCCGAAACCCAGGTGTCGATACACACCAACCCGGCATTGTCTGCCTTTAAATGCTGGAGACTAGAGTATTCAGAAAGCCAATCCGGTAGTCTTCCACCAGGCGGTTTTGTGTTTGATATGTCAAGCGTCGTCACCATATTTGTTTTGGTTACCGGCAACGACTTGGGAATGCCAACGTCATTTGGGAGCGAGGACCGTTGTTCGTCATTCCCGCTATTATCCAGGCTGTCATCTTCACTATTAGTGCCCGTAGTAAACGATCTATCAGATGGCGAAAAGACAAAACTTCCGCTGTTGACTCGAGAGGCGAGAGAAGCTGGTGTGTTATTGACGGATGAGGTCAACGAAGGAGTGAGCGGAAGCGTGAAGTCGCCAGAGGGAGGTGCAAACCCATATGCAGCCTCTGGGAAGTATGTATCCAAGTCCATCAGATAAGGCGTAAGACTATTCGCTTTCGTTCGCACTTTGGCCACCCCCAATCGTTCCGTGCGCATACCGGCAGAGCTCATTGCTTGCGCTTGCAATCACAAGAAAACTAACACTTTTATAAGGATCAAAAAGAAATTATAGCGACCGATCCGGAAGATTAAGGGAATGAATAAAGTGAAAGAAGGCTAAAAAGAAAAGAAGGAAAAAAAACAAAGTTTCTAGAGCCCAAAACAAGCAGAGACTCCCAAAAATAACCCTTCCCCCGAGAAAAACAAACCACAAACAAAAAGAGCGAAAGCGGCAAACAGAAAAAGCTTTTCCCTTTAAAAGCAAAACTTCTTTTTTAAAAGTGGTTTTTGGCAAGAAAAAAATCAGAGTGTCCGGATTCAATTTTTAGAAATGAATGTGTCATTAGTGTACGTTCCTGCGTATATTTTGTCACCAATGTGGTGAATATTATGTCATAGTCACCTGACATAAATTGATTGGGGGTCAACCGAGTGTACTGTGAATATCCTCAGACTCTCACCTCGCTCGACTTTTCGCCCTTCTTTTTGTGCTTCAGCGGCAAGATGGACGAGCTGCTGAGCGATGCTGTGGCGACAGTGAGCGGTCTGGTAGAGGAGTTGAGGGCGAAGTTGGATACCAAGAGTGCGTTGGCTTCGTTCGTGGACCCGTCTGTTTTAAGCCCGGAGAGTGCAGAGCTTGCGGTTCACAAATTTATCGGTGTAGCAGACTCGAAATACGTCTTGGAATGCGGATTCAGAACGGTCATTATCGATTTGATGGTTTGTTGTGCAAGGATTGAGACATCGAGATTGTTCTAACGCGCGCTATAGAAAACCTGTGGTGATGATTTCGAGCCTTTTACGCTCCTTCTCGACTTTTCCTTTCTTTTACGCGATCAAGGTACAGTGCTGCGACTTCTTTTATTTGTCTAGCCTCTAACTTGACTACAGAGATGGTTGATAACATGCTTCCTCATTTGCTCCTGGAGAACATTCTCGACATTCACACTATAGAATGGTGCCAAATCTTTTTTGATTATTTGGAAAGTCGAGAATCACGTCTTTCAAAGGGTATTGTAGGGTCGAAACCTCCGGGAACAGTCTTGATTAGGTTATGTAATGGTCTCATCAGGCGACTTTCAAAAACCTTACATTTGGGATTCGCCGGAAAGGTCTTGATCTTTGTAGCACAGGCTTTTCCTCTTGATGAAATTAGTGGTCTCAATTCAAAGGGTGAATTCGATCTCGAAAATGTCACGAATTACGACCGTGGCGAATCCGACAAGCTCTACCACCAGTTTTGGTCTCTACAAACGGTCTTTTCCGACCCTCTCAAAATTTTAAGTAATCCCCGGGAGATCAAAAAACTTCAAACGGACTTGGAGGCAGTTGTTGACAAGCTAATCAACGTCTCAAACAGCGGGAAGAGCTCGCAGTCTGGTCCTATAATGCCCCTCGAACACTACATGCCCAAATGGCTAACAGACGTGAATCTGTTTGATATTCAGCTACAAGACGCCTTCGTGCGGAAAACTTTCTTCGTTCAGGTACTCATTCTCTCCGACTTTATGCAGAGCTTGACCGCTGACCGCAAAGCCAAGTGGAAGAGTCTGAAATCCATAAACAAAAGCGTTGCCTTTAGTGCAACTCTACGTGACTCCGAACGCGATTTCTTCCATGACTTGTCCAGGAAGATCGTTGCTCGCGATACCTTCCACTCTGAACACGACTACCGCTTCCTGCGAACAGTGCAATATGCAATCTTAAGCGACAACAACTGGGCGCTTTGGAAATTAGAGGGTCAAGCCCGCTTCTCCCGAGAGCACGTTCCTTACAAATCTCTCGAAGAGGCCGTGGCCAAGCTAGAGGTACACAAGAAAACCAAGCCCCCGCTACCTTACGCAATGGGCACACCGGCCATCACAGAGTTGTGGAAGACAGAGCGTGGGTTGGATCGCTTACGAACCGAAGCGGTTTCGGAGGAGTGGCGGGTGCCGGACGTTGATAGCGCTTTCCGAAACCTCAGGTGGACTAAAGAGGCCATCACCGACGATTTCTCCACCGAAGCCGAGCAGGAGCGTGCTATAGAAATGCTGCCTGTTGATTCATGGCGAGCGCTGCGTTTGGCTCGCACAAAGGTTGACTGGTCTCGGCGATTCGGCCATCTCAATAGGAGCACGGGGGCTGAAATATTAGAGTCAAAGGAGCCAATTGTGAACACGACTGAGAACTACGACTCTTCTGCTTTTATGACTACGCTCTCATTAGATGTGCTGCCAACTAGGTTCGTTGAAGAGCAAAAGCGACGGGAAGAAGCCAATGAGGCAAGAAAAAAGAGACAAGAGGAACTAATTGCCAAAAAGAAGCAAGAAGAGGAAGCACAAAAGCTCGAAAAGGCGGCCAAAGAAGCTGCCGCTGCCGAAGCTCAAGAGAAGGATTCTCACAATGAAAATGACGAAGATTCCGAAATGGTTGACGCTACTGGTTCTCCACAAAGCTCTGATCCTACCACCAACAAAGCTGACGAAAAGGCTGACGACGCTCCTACCGAGACTGACGACAAGGCTGACGACAAGGCTGACGACAAGGCTGACGACGCTCCTACCGAGACTGACGACAAGGCTGATTCTGAAACCCAAGCCCAGGCCAATACTAGCAATGAGAATAATGCAGCCGCATTGGCACCCTCAGATCCAGAACCGACCGCCGATTCCACAAGCCCCGCAATCTCAGACCTGCCTGAGGACAAGGACGACGAATCGGTCGAACGATTCAAGCGTGCCACGCCCAGTCCCTCTTCTGAAGAAGTTGAGCCAGCGCACAAGCGTGCAAGACTCGACTAGATCGGGCCCTCTCCGATAACTCCAACCGATGACTTCTCCGTACTCCGATAACTCCAACCGATGACTTCCCCGTACCCGCGTCCAGAATAGATGGGACAAGCAATGTATACTAGAATTACTTTTGTAACTTTTTTAAAGAATCACTAATCTAGATCTACGCCAACGTACTTCTCAAAGAGGATATACAATGTACACTATTAAAAAAAACTATCCAAACACAAGACATAACAAGAAAGATGCAGCTAAGACGATTTTTGACAGTTTAGTATCGTCCACCACGGCCGCCACCGCGAGAGAAGCCGCCACGGCCGCCGCCACGGCCACCAAATCCACCGCGAGCACCTCCACGAGGCCCACCACGGCCGCCGCCAAAGCCTCCACGGCTACCGCCTCGGGCACCAAAGCCGCCACGACCACCACGAGCACCGCCACGGCCACCAAATCCACCGCGACCGCCACCGGGAGCGCGCTTGGGCTTGGATCCGGCAGGTGCCTTGGGCTTGGGCAGGAATCGCTCAAGAGGAAGGAGCTTGTCCGAAGCAATGTAGAACTTGTCGCCAGACTTGAAAGAGGTCGCCTGAATGCCTTCCTGGGGCTTTATCGTAAAGTAGACTTCGTTGATAGGTCCAAGGATCTCATCGACTTTGCCGATGGCAGACTACGACTGTGTAAGCATAAAGCAAATCTAAAAGAAAAGTGGAAATGTCTTACCTTGTTCTCCAAATATATCGGGGCGTTAAAGTAAGGGATCTTGGTATTTATCGACTTGCAAACAATCTCTCCTTCGCACGAGCTAATAAATTCTCCCATCTCTAATCTTTTTGTCAGTACTGAATCAGAAAACTACGTAAAAATATAAAACATACCAAATACAGCATCAGGGGGACCCTGGGGAGCGCCGAAACCGAAACCACCGCGGCCACCTATATAGTCAGCTCGAATTCTCAACCAAGCGAAACCAGAAACGCACCTCGTCCACCGCCTCTGAAACCTCCGCGTCCTCGACTCATCTGATCCCCTGTTAGTAACTTGAAACTCCTCTGCTCTTCCTTCTGCTCACCTTTTATTTTCGGGCTAAACTTGGGGGAGGTTTTTTCGAATGTTGCCAGGAAAAAAAAAAATTTCGACCCTCAGTTGGGAGACTCGGTTGCCCCACGCTACATAGACTCTCTACGCCTACAAAACAAAATGGAAAAATAGCAGTCATATAATGTATATTTTAGACTTTTTACAGAGTAGAGAGATCCAAGGGCACTGAGGATCCACGTCCGGAGGGATACAGCTTCTCACGACCGTCGAACCGTCGAGGTTTGGGCAGGTCGGAGTCTGTCTTGAACTTGTACTTCGAATCATCTCGTTGGATATGCTTCCCATTGCTCTGGTTGGTAACTAGGGTGTATGATGATGCGCTGATGTTTCGAATATTGTTTCTCGATTTGTTCAGCGCTGCACTCGGTGCCGTACTCGGTGGTGGAGGAGGAGGCCCAAGATTTCCAGTTGAAGCAGTCGGCGGTGCGGAAGGAGGTGGCGGTGGCGGCACTCGAGACGTGTTGGATGGTGCTGAAGAAGGTGTAGGAAGTGTAGGTGCAGCCATCGGAGGCGGTGGGGGTGAAGGTGCAGCCATCGGAGGCGGTGGGGGTGTAGGTGCAGCCATCGGAGGCGGCGGAGGTGTAGGTGTAGGTGGTGCGTGTGGAATCCGCGAAATTGAAGGAGCTGCCGAGGGAGGAGGCGGTGGAGCCGGTGGGGGAGCTAGACGAGCAGAGCTGTTGGACGTATTTATATTAATAGAGCTAGAGCGACTTCGAAAGTCCGTATTTGGAGTCGAATAGCTGCTCCTTGGGGAGAAAGATGCGTCATCATCGAGAAGAAGCGAACTCGAAGACCTTGCATGATTATTGGTGGTAGGGGGTGTCCGTGCTGGCGCTGGTGCTGCTGGTGCTGGTGCTGGAGGAGCAGGTGGTGCAGCGCTGGGTCGCATAAAAGGCAACGGAACAGCATCACGAGATGCAGGCTCGTCATTCATTATAACTGAGCTCGACCTCTGGGATGATCCAGGCATTGGTGGAGGGGGCGCGCTCGGAATCGATGGAGGAGCACTTGTGGGTAATTTGGGAGCCGGTGGAATTAGCATAGAAGGCGCTGGCGCAGCTGGTGCAGCGGGAGCAGGAGAGGCAGGAGAGGCAGTCTGGGATGGGGATTTGGTAGTAGGTCTCCCAGATATATTCGGTATTGGTGGGGCTCCAAACTTTGGCACCGGTGGAGCTTTGTGAGAGGGTGCAGGTGCGCCAAATGAAGGGGGGGCTGGTGGCGGAGCCGGTGGTGGAGCAGCTGGAGCAGATACCGTGTGATGAGAAGGCACGGGTGGTTTGGAGTGTGGAGGTTTAACCGGAGGCTTTGTAGGGATCCTGGGTGCACTTGCTGTTGGCGGTGGAGGAGGTGCACTTGGAGGTGCACTGGCGACTGGAACATGCCTATTACCATTAGGTATTGATGGAGGAGAAGGTGCAGCACTAGCAGGAGAGGGATGAAACTGATGGCCACCTATATCTATGTTAGCATTGGTCCGGAACAAAGCCTTGATGAAAACCTACTCTCACCGGCCATGCCACCTCCAGATTTGAGCTTTGGCATTCCGCCAGCAAATAAATTGGCCAATTGAGCAGCGGCATCGCCCATATCAGACGGCGGAGGCACCGGAGCAGACTGTGAAGAGGATGACGAACCACCTGGAGGTGGAGGCGCACTAGACATGCTCGCTGCTGCAGGAGCATCCGACTTTTTGATCACAGGAGCAGAACGATCGTTCATGACGGTCTTCTTGAGACGAGCACCTTGGTGAATCTGCGAGAGCAGAGCCGAGCGGTCAGGCATTGCTGCCGGTGCTGCTGCTCGCGGTGCTCCTCCCGGCGGCGGCGGTGGTGGCGGAGGCGGTGGCGGACCCGGCATTTCGCAACAGTATCAACGATATAGATATATACTAATATATACTATATATACTATATATTGTATGATATATATGATTAAAAGAGTCTCAAAAAAGCTGCCGA
Organism: Trigonopsis vinaria; assembly: GCA_030582095.1. Taxonomy (NCBI): domain Eukaryota; kingdom Fungi; phylum Ascomycota; class Trigonopsidomycetes; order Trigonopsidales; family Trigonopsidaceae; genus Trigonopsis; species Trigonopsis vinaria. The sequence continues at coordinate 56,432 of JAKTWP010000010.1, read as the reverse complement.
ATGGACACTGGCCGCTATAGTTGCCATGGCAGCATTTGTCATGGCAACGTAAGGGATGGGCTCTCTGTTTGAAGGCTGAGCTTTGCTTTGCTTTGCTTTGCTTTGTCAATTCAATGTCGTTCTTTAATAATATCGGGTGAGTTACTTATATTACTTTTAAGAAGAGGGGTGGCTGATTGTGTTTTATAGTCGAGGGTTTGGCCGGTCGTCCAAGAGGAACAAGTCTCCTCAGCGGAACAAGTCTCCGCAGCGACAGGCTGCTTCACAGGGTACGTGTTTGTATTTGTCTCTGTGTTGAGTATCTAACTTTTTAGCCAAAGGTGCTCAGATCATTGAAGCTCTGTCCAATTCGTCGTCACAGCTCAGTATCTCGTCTCCTCCCGTTTCAAACAACCAGCCGGGCTCGAAGAAGGCTCTCTACCTTTGCCAGCCCTTTGTCCGCTCTTCGTTGGTCAAGGGAAGCTTTCAGACCATTGTACTTCTTCCCAAGTATGTCGACATGGGTGAATGGCTCGCTTTGAATGGTATGTTTTGTCAGTGCATTAGGCGTATTATTAACGACTCCAGTTTTCGAGTTTTTCAGCTACTTGAATCAAGTCTACGGTGTCGTATCCGAGTTTTGTACTCCTCAGACATGTCCTACAATGAATGCGGGTCCAGGGTATGCATTTTCGCAGGGGGTGTTTTTTTAACAATGGAACTAACAGCTTCCTGCAGTATTGACTATCTCTGGCTCGACACAAATCATAAACCAGTACGGTTACCTGCATCGACATATATCGACTATGTCTTAACCTGGATGAATAATAAAATCAGCGATCAGTCGCTTTTCCCCACAAGGAAGGGATCCCCCTTTCCTCCTAATTTCCCCGTGGCTGTGCGCAGCATTTACAGGCAGATGTTTAGGATCTTTGCCCATATATATCACAACCACTTTGATAAAATTGTTCATTTCAGTTTGGAAGCGCATTTCAACTCCTTTTTTGCTCATTTCTTTGCTTTTGGTCGAGTGAGTGGTGCCGTTTTTAAAATATGGATTATACTAACGAAACTAGCAATTTGATCTTTTGGAGGAACGCGATATTGACCCTCTTCGGGACTTGATTGAGGTTATGGACTCAATGAATAAGTTTGGTTGAGTGCAGACACCGACAGAACCGGACTGTTGATCAGCCTCGGTTAAAATAGACCCAACAAAAAAAAAAAACGTATATCTATCATTGTGGAGGATTTATTGGTGATATTGGTTTTGTTTACTGTATCTTTGTTATTTCGCGGGACCTGCGTTATCAAGCCGCAGTCGGTTATCAGCTGGCGCTGACCATTGGGAGGAAAGCATTGTTTAATGTGAGAGTATAAGAGATTGGAGGGCTTGGGAGTAGGTGGGATACTGTTTTGTATCTGGAAATTTACCCAAAGTTGGTTTATATTACGAAACTTTTGTGGTTTACTATTCAGGCTGTAGATTTTCCAAAAAAAAAAGGTTTATTTTTTGGGAAAATACCCGTAAATTGTGAAAAAAAAACTTTAACTCCAACTCTTTCCTCTCGTTTTTTTATATCAAATATATCGTTGGATTAAGAAATCACGCTACATTGTGCTTTAAACGAGTTATAGCGAAAGCAAGCATTCAAAAAAACAAACCGGCAAAACTCCATTCTAACATACATTTTCTCAGCTTGTCTCATTCAAAGCGGAGAGGGGAACAAGATCTCAAGAATATTGTTCCACATGCCCTTGTCATAGATGTTGTCGATGTCCGTTAGGTCTTCAAGTAGACGTATCTTGAGACCGTGTGTTTCAACGACTTGTCTTTCCGCCTCCGTCAGAGTGCGATTGAATCGTCCGTTGCTGAGCTTTTGCAAAATTATGCTTCCACGACCGTTGGAAAAAGTCCCGACCCCTGACCCTCTGCTTTGTGGATAATCGAATATATACAGGTCTCGATCTTCAATTGCATACTGTACAGCCTGCCATTTTTCACTTTCGTTAGTTGTAACTCCTTGGTAAATAAAATAAATATGCTGGCAGAGAAACCCAATCGCAATAATGGAAAGCAGACAAGCAACTATACCCAAACTACCATTGACCTGATTCGGATACGTGGTGTACTTGACAACATGCTAACAGGTCAATAAGCGAACATGGCAATAATAGTTTACTCACCCAGTAAATCCCAGTGCTTAAAAAACCCCTGGGGTATTCAGGGACCTCGTCTAGAAAATTCTCCACGCCACTCTTGACTACTAGTCGAAGTAGAAACGCACCGTAGACAAGCATTTCTATATTAGATACAAGAAATAAAAGAAACCAGCGATAATTCCTGTATCCCACGCAGTTGTTTATCCAGATACCTATATATTAGTTGCCATTGGAAAAGGCCACTAAGACACTTACAGTGATGGTCTGCCTTTGCAAAGCAATGTCCACAAAGTCCACAGTGTTTACTTCGAGCGGGTTTGGGTATGTGACAGGTTTTGCATTCGGTTGAAACAAAGATAATATTATCATAGGGGAATTGTCGACTGACCCGGTCAACGTTCAACGAAGTTATTGTGCCGGGGTCAGTAAATGCAGCAAGAAGAGCCGAAATGTAGGGCATGCCAGCTCCAAAAGGTATAAAGAACCTGCCACATGTCAGAAAAAGAGGGCAAAATTATTGAGAGTCCACAAACCGATGAGTAGGGGAATGAATGAGCGGCCAAGCATATGTAAAAAAAAGCCTCAAACAATAGCTCATAGATGCAATATAGAATATCTAAAAGTGTCAGAATCTTGTAAATGCAGACGCTTCGCGCAGATCCACCCACAAAGACAATCCAGTTTGGTTCGTAAACAACATAATTAAAAGCTTTGATGCAATTGCGGAAAGCAAGACCACCCAAGAAACGCTTGTCAAGTGCGTAGAATAGATTTGGCACTGTCACGCAAAAGAATCGGTTCAAAGATCCAATCCAAGTACGCCTGGTGTAGGTCAGTACTGCTCTCTTCTCGTTAAACAGAAGCCCTTACTGCAGTCTTGGAATCCTTCCAAATAGAATAATAAAAACAACAAGGCTCGAAGTCAGGATGAGGGCGATTGCGCCCTCAAAACTCATTCCTTGGACGGTCGATAAAAAAGCTCCCCCCCAACTAGACAACAACAGCAGAGAGCAGAGAAAGAATGTCCGAAGAGCTCAATGGCAGCGCTGAAAGGCGGAATGAGAAGCGAGCTAAGTTCGATCACGATCTACAGAACGGGACAAGTGGTGCTTTTGCATTTCAGGTCGCAAATACCCTGAAAGGCCATGATCGAACGGTTACGTGCGCGCGCTTTAGTCCGTCGGGCGAATTGATTGCCAGTGTTTGTAAGTATTAAAATTATTTGATTAAGCTTTATAATGACCTGTCGCCCAGCTAGCGATCGTTCGCTTCGGGTTTGGGATCTGGGCTCTGGTGAGCTTCTCGACACGATGTATGGGCACAGCGGAGGAATTTCTGATCTCAGCTGGTCTCCTTGCTCGAAATATATTGCAACAGCATCTGATGATAAGCATATTCGTATCTGGGATATATTCAAGGTTCGCTTCTCTGTTTTACATCGACGCGCCTATACTAATTGATAGACGAAAACAGTGCGAATCCTCAAAGGTCATACTGCTTACGTGCTAAGTGTAGACTATAATCTCAAAGGCAATCTTCTTGCTTCCGGTGGCTTCGACGAGTCTGTACGAATCTGGGATGTTCTCAAAAGCCAATGCCTTCGCGTTCTCCCAGCCCACTCCGACCCCGTGTCCTCGGTAAAATTCAATCTGGATGGCACTCTTGTCGTATCATCATCATATGATGGTCTAATGTAAGCCTTTTATTTTATCAGGCTCGCAATCTAACCCTAGATAGTCGAATATGGGATACGGGATCAGGCCAATGCCTCAAGACCCTCATAACAGAGAGCAAGTCTCCAGTTACTGCTGTCACGTTTTCTCCCAACAGTCGGTATATTCTAAGCACTAGTTCAGACTCTATTCTCCGACTATGGGACTTTATTCGCGGCAGGCCCGCGAAAACATACTATGGATTAAATCCAAATGAAACAAAGTCCGCTGGATTTAATTGTTTCATCAATGCCGACGAGGGATACTTGTACGTGAATTTTTATTTATATAACGTTGTCTAATTCTTTGCAGAGCAGCTGGATCTGATACTGGGGAAATCAAAATCTGGCAAGTCCAGAGCAAAGAGTTGGTAAAGAGTCTTGTCATACCCGACAACAAGGACTTTTTGCCTGTTTTAGCACTCGACTCGAAGCCAGATGGAAAGATGCTGGTGTCAAGCCATGGGAATGATGTGGTTTTGTGGACGTTGAGCTAGTGAATGTACGATAAGAATGGTCAAGACGCTTTTTGCGGTTTGTAAATAGATCAAGTCATGTTATATTATTATGTCTGAAATGCCGTTGTTATTATTATCCAAGGATATTTTAAATCCCCTAGAGAGACCTTAGTTGGTCTTATTTACAAGTTCAATATACTCTTCGAGACCCGTGTAAGGCTCGTCTCCAACATTGACACCAGCAAGGTAACCATTTCCAATGCAGTCTGTCATGCCAACACCGGTGAAGCAGTTATTGACAAGCGTGAGGTGTCCATGGAACTGGTTGTGCAAAAACTCGTGTAGAAGCTCTAGCCAGAGACTGTGATGAACCTGGTACTGAGGAATGGCATTTTTCCATGTAGAAACGTGGTATGTGTAGTCCTGGGGGTCCAACTGGCCGATATCAAATTTGATTTGGCGCTTGAGAAGACTGACAGCGCGTTCAAAGCCTTCTTCAGCACTAGGAATGTCGGACTCTTCGGCCCATAGATTGCCACCCAACATAACAGTAAGCTTGGATCCCTCTTCTTCACCGGGAACAGTCATATTGTAAGAGTCAAATACAACACCGAGAGCTTGTTCGGGGTTGTTTCCGGTAGCATCAAGAGATTTGGGCAAAAGATAACCAAATATTTCACCAGGGAATACTTCAGAGGCAGGCTTGCGAATGTAGACATTTACAGTCATGATATTATTTCGCTTCTGCTTACGCAATGATTGAACCACGCCCTTCTCATCGCCGGAGTAACTATCAAAAGTCTTTGCAGCTCTGAGAGCATCAGACAAAGCCCAAGAGGGCAGAGCGGAAATAACATGGTCGAAGGTCTTGCTGATCTCTTCACCGCTGCGCGAGTTTTTGGCTCCAACGACAACCTTCTTTTCGTCTTCAGGTCCAATAGACTCAATGCTGGTAATCGAAGTATCTTTGACAATGTTAACGTTACCGTTTTCAACAATTTTCTGCGAAATCTCATAAGGAATAGTTTCAACACCATTGTAAAAGGAAAAGAAAGGCGAGCCCATAAGCTTTGTACTCAAGGTAAGATCACGAGATTCAAATAAAGAATGCGCAAGAGGCTTGGTTCGCTCAGTGAGCTTCACTTGTGACATAGATTGCATGATCTGTGTCAGCGAAGAGGTAATCGACTTCTTTTGACCTTCGAAGTTCCAAACAGTCGTCAAGATACTCTTCATGCTGAGATCCTTGATGTCACCAGCGTAGATTCCACGAAACATAGCCGAAATAATGTTTTGTGTAACCTCTGGGCCAAAGCGTCGAGTGAAGAAACTCTCAATGGATTCATCTTCGACATCATCTGAACGGAAGGGATGCTGATAAATCTCATCAATAATTTCTCTTATAAGCTCTTTGGTAAACACCTTTTTTCCAACAATAGGAAGGAAATCGAGGATGGTAGGAGGAATTCTAGCGAGCTCATCGGGATAGTAGACAGCACCTCCTAAAGTGGACGCATTCCACTGGGGCAAGGTGACACTGTCTGTTAGACCAAGTTGTTTGACCTGTCGTAATAGTTAGTCACCACTTCGCAGTATAATACTCAAATAGCTTACCAGTTCTTGAACAGCCATATTTTTAAAAGCCTTGTTTCCCGCGCTAATCGTTCGCGGTCCCAACTCAAAAAGAATGTCATCTTTGATAATTGATCTCAAGTAGCCTCCAACCCGGGGAGATGACTCGTAGATGGTAATTTCAGGGAGGTTCTGGATATCATATCGTTGAAGTAGTTTTTGCTGAAGAAACCACGCCGACGTTAAACCGCTCAACCCCGCACCTACATACCGTTAGATCAAATGAACATATGTAACAAATAGTTGGCCTTCACTCACCGAGAACAGCGTATGATTTTGTCGCAACGGACATTGTGTTGAGAAGAAGAACGTTGCAGAGCAGATCAATTATTTAACCACACCGTCTTTGAAGGCCTTCTGCTCAGGAACCATGATATAGTCTTAATGAGTATGTATTAACTGAGCTACTATTTGATACAAGATGCCAATTTACTTCTACAATATAGTCTGTCATGGAGCAAGATAGGATATGCGTACACTCTTGGAAACGACATCGCTAGGAAGCGTAATACAACACATGAAAACAAAACTATGATTAATCTAAAAAGTAAGAAAATTGAATCGAAAGAGCAACAGACAAAACCTGGGTATAGTCTTTCTACCTGGCATCTATAACCCGAGCGATGTACTTGATGTAATTCCAATCGCACACTCTAGTTTTCAGAGAAAGACAATGAAACTTATCCGCTGGCAGAGTCACATTACGGTTGTGGGTAAGCTTCACGACTCCCACGATCCGGACGAGCGCACCTTCTTTGATATCATCCGACATATCAAAGATGCGAACAGTAATCTTGGGTCCTCGAGTAGCAAACATGTCTTTGACTAGAAATTCGTAGCTATTGACGATTTCATAAACTTTTCCTGTGACTCGTGTTATTTAAACGATATGTTTGAGTACCGAATGTAGTTGATTTACCATAAAACTCAATAATATACCCATTTTCCATTGAAAGATGCACCGCTCTAATCAGTTCCCCTACACGGAAACATACTTTAAGCTGGGTATTAGCAGTCAGACCGGATAATCGGCCACCGCTCGGTGGAGACAGTGGCGATGGGTATGGACCACGCACAAACGGAGCGATTGGTGCACCCGAGCCAAATCCGGCTTCATCAATTGAGGTATCTGCCGTAGAATCGCTGCTGCCATGAAAGTTCACTGTCATTGTGATTATTCATAAGAAGGGACACGGGATTGAGCAACAACAACGTCACTCGAAACCAATGGGATTCCTCTCAGACAAGCCCTATACGGCCATTACGGTCACGATCGAGGATCTATGCTCAGATAAATACGAGGAGGATGACATTGGTGGTGTTTTCGATCTCATTGAGACGGTTCGTTTGGCACCGTCTGGTCCTACCGAGGCTGCCAGAGCCATCCGCAAAAAGTTGAAGTACGGAACACCCCACCGTCAATTGCGTGCTCTCACAATTCTTGATGGCCTTATCGAAAACGGTGGAAAGAGGTTTCAGTCTTCATTTGCCGACGGTCCCTTCGTAGACCGTGTTCGAGCCATGATCACTGACCCCGCGCTAGACCCAGATGTCCGCAACAAACTATATTCACTGCTTAAAGGGTGGTACAAGGCTTATGGAAATACTCCCGGACTTGGTAATCTTGCTCAGCTTTACACTATTGTGCCTGTGAAGGTAGGTTATTGTTGATATTGCGAATCTTAAGCTTGCGCTAACAACTTGTTTCAGAAGGTGCCTACTCATAAACAAACGGCTAGCCGCAATATTGATGACGATGATGGTGAATTCTCTAGTGGAAGCACTAGATTCAACGGAAAATCGAGAAGAGAGGGTGATTATGATAGGCACCGTAACTATTCAGACGAAGAATCCGATACTTCACGGCGCTACACCCACGCCTCAGGAAGTCAGAACTCCTCATCCCATCGCGCTGCTCGCGAGCGTCGCGAGCAAGAGTATGAAAGGCAGCGGAAGGAAGACTACAACAGACAGAAGGCCGACCGCGAGGCTGAACGAGAGGAAAAGCGTAGACGAAAGCGCGATGAACAAAGCAGAGCTGGCTCTGCATACAAGAAACAGAATAAGGCTGAACGTCGTGCTGCACGTGCAGATGCAGCTAGACGGCGTGCTGCACAGGGCCTCCCCGCCTTCGATCTCAACAAGGAGCGCCCAAAGATGCTACATGTTATAGCCGAAGCTGGAACTGCCGCCACCAATTTAAACAATGCATTGATGCGAATCAACCGAGAGTCTGAACTTTCCACCAACAATCAACGAGCTTTGGAATGCTTTGACAAGTGCCGTGTCTTCCGAAGACAAATATTGCGTTATATCCAGTTTGTGGAGTCTGAGGACTACCTAGGATCTTTGATTCAAACCAATGAAGAGCTGGTTAGCTCGCTACGTTTATTTGAAAAGTACAGCAAGCCTCCAGGCCAGTCTGATTCCGAAGACGAAGCCTCTGAATCGGATTCAGACAGTGAAAGTGATTTCAGCGATTATAGTGATGTTTCTGATGACTCTCGCTATTCACGAGACTCGAGAATTCGCCGATACTCGGACGAGACTGACGAGATCAGCTCTCCAATGTCCAAAACATCTATCAGCAATGATTTGCCGCTACGAAGTCGCACCATGTCTCCCGGGGTGGAACGACGAGCTCCTCCAGCCCGGCCTTCTGCATCAACTAAACCTGCTCCTCCTCCACCAGCTCCCAAACCGGCTGCTCTTCGTGCCCCAGCACCTCCCCCCAAGCCCCGAGCTCTACAGAATGATAGCTATGATCCTTTTGGAGACGATAACACTATCGCTTAGCTTGGTTCGACGATTGTGTACTTGTTATAATAATGGAATCATTAATGACTTTCCTCAAACTAATTGTACAATGCAGCCAACCCCAAACACGTAGTTAAAAAAAAAAAAACCCCTCTAGACACTCTCCTGAAGGTCGACTTTCCCAATTACATCGAAAGCAATAGCTACTGCTCGGTAATATTAAAGGCTTCTTGCTTGCCGGCAAGCAGATGGCACGCCTGAATTCACTCAATCAGTTTGAATTCCACTAGACCTTCACCCAGAGCCTTTGAAAGACTCCGGGAAGCAGTAAATAGTGTATCAAGAGGGCAATCTGGCGACCCAACGACGACCACAAGCATATCAGAGTTACTTGGCTCTAACGTTGATATCACCAGTGTTGCCGATTCTGTCTTTGCCGTAATCATCTGTACTGCCGAAGAGGGAATCACATCCGTAGTTGGCGTGTCGGAAGTACTATTATCAGGCCCGCCACTGCTGGCATTTCCACCTGAACCGTTCGTCGGGACCGATATCGAGACTGGTGAAGGCTCAACCGGCTCGTTCGCTATAGCAAGCGCGTGCGTATAAGTATCCCACGTGGAAGAAGCAAATGAGGCATAAACCTTTCCCCTAACTGCGGAAGCCGAGCTGGATGCGCCTGCTTCGAGGGGCTTTGATGTTGAGGACGATAACAGCGTTCCCGACGGCGAAATGAGAAGCGTAGTGTGAGGACCTGCATTCGATTGAATCGGCTGGGCGAGGAGAGCCGAGATATTTTTAGTTTTAAGCATTTTTTAATGTCCCAGCTCTGTCAAAACTTTAAAAGGGAGAAGTAAAAGCGTTGTTGTAAAGCGAGTTCTTACGTTCCAGACACAATGCGTCTTACATCACTGCTCAGAATGGTCACCGATACTGCGAAATATCGAATGAATCATACCATGTATGGATCTAGTGTTTCAGTTAGACAAGTATTTTGCTGACTGTTTAGGATTCGGGTTAAGGACCCGAAGCGAACCATCGACTTTTACCAAAAGCACTTTGGTATGTCTATAATCAACACAATTGATCAGCCCGGCGGACGTTTCACTCTCTATTTTTTGGCATTTGACCATCCTACTTCTAAGAACTATGGTCGTTCTTGGACTGACCGGTAAGATCTTGCAGGTGTCGCTCGGCTAGTCGTGGTGACTTGCTTTGTAATAACCGTCCACTGACATATCGATAGCGAAGCTCTACTCGAGCTCACTCACAACTGGGGCACCGAAAGCGATGAAAGCTACAAGATCAACAACGGAAATTCAGAACCTCATCGAGGCTTCGGCCACATCTGCTTCTCGGTCGACAACCTGGAAGCTGCTTGCGAGAAGCTCGAGAAAGATGGCGTTATTTTTCAAAAGAAGCTTTCTGATGGTCGCCAGAAGAACATTGCTTTTGCTCTCGATCCTGATGGATACTGGGTTGAGCTTATTTCAGATCGTGTCTCTACCGTTAAACCCGGTGTATTTGACCTTGCCTCTTTTAACTTTAATCACTCTATGATTCGAGTTAAGGATCCTAAGAAGTCTCTTGACTTTTATCAGAATGCTCTCGGTATGACATTGCTTCGAACTACGGTGCACGAGGGCGCTAAGTTTACCCTCTACTTTTTGGGCTACAAGCTTGATCCTGACTTTGTGGAGAACTCAGGTGAAGGTGTTTCGGCCCGTGAGGGTGTCATCGAGCTCACTCACAACTGGGGAACCGAGAACGATCCCGACTTTCACTACCACAATGGTAATGACGAACCTCAAGGGTTTGGCCACTTCTGTATCAGCGTTGACAATCTCAGCGGTGCTTGTGAGCGCCTCGAGAAGTTGAATGTTAGCTGGAAGAAGCGTCTTACTGATGGTCGCATGAAAAATATTGCATTTGTTCTAGACCCTGACGGATACTGGATCGAAATCATTCAGAATCAACTTTACGACTCTCAGGGCAAAATCTAACCGGCATCATCTAAGTATTGTGCTACAAATCATCACTATGTGATTACATCTGTATAATGGGAATGAATAATCGATATATAATTTAACAATCATAATGACGTAGGCTTACACGTAATAAACTCACAACGAGTTTTGATCATGGAAAGGCCCAGAGCATTTATTGAGGACCTTAAAGTTGAAATTTACGCCTTATGGAAGTTAAGTGAGATACTATTGACGCAGTGGCGTTCGTCCTTGGGGTTTGAGAACTTTTCACCGTAGAAGACGTGACCCAGATGTCCGCCACATTTAGAGCAGGTCATTTCCGTACGGACCATACCGAGAGACTTATCTTCGTGCAGATCAATAGCACCGGGAATAGCGTCGTAAAAGGCAGGCCATCCACAGCCGCTATCAAACTTGGTCTTGGACTCGTATAGTGGTTGATCACAGCCGGCACAGGTGTAAATGCCCTTTTCGTAGGAACTGTTGTACTTTCCCGTATATGGTGCCTCCGTAGCCTTCTCCCGAAGTACACGGAACTGCGTGGGTGACAGTTGAGCCCGCCATTCGCCTTCGGTCTTATTCACCTTCGTCATTAGAAAGGTGCAGGTCGAGAAAAGTTGAGAGCGCGGAGTAGTAAATGAACAAAACAAAGAATGTTTCGAGAAAACAACTAAATCAATCCTCTTTACCAGTTTCTGCTTCCAAGCCATGCAAGACAAGGAGGAATTGGTCAGCAAATCTCCCAGACACTTAAAAATTACGCACCTTTCAACGCCCTCTCCCAAAAACAAAAACCACCCCTAATTTAATGAAAACTAAACCAAAATTAATCAAATAAAAGAGAGAAAACATCTCGAAAAGGTAAAGCTTCAAACAGAAGTGATAGATCCAGTACATATCGTTGCCAGGCAATATCGTTGCTAGGAGACCGCCAACAACAAACAACGCGAGCGCGCTCAACCTTGGAAAAATACCAAACAAAAGCACCGCTGGAAAAGACTTTTTTTTCTGGCGCGGGTGCTTGGATTGTTGGAATTTTTCGGAGGGGCTAAGAGGCTATGACGTCTCCTCTTAGCGGGAAAGGTTCCATGGGTCGTCTTGGCGATTCTAAGCAGGACCTGCTGACTGAGCATATCGACAATCTCGCAGGCTCAAGGCGCCAACTGCACTTTGGAAAGTGGATGCGCAAAGATAAAAATGAGCAGAAAACGGTAGAAGTTTTACAGCCTACCACTGTCTCAAACATTACTCATCAGAGAACCAGTCGCGCAGCTGCTGGCCAGGAGGTGAAGGCATTGGCTCCCGCTGCTGTCATTCCTGAAAAATCTCGATTTGATATGTCTCTCACAGCTGACCAATTTAAAAGCTGGCAGAAACAATGGCGTCAGATTATGCGGACTAGCGTGTTTTACTTCGACGTTGATGATGCAGCTCATATCGATCGATTTCGCAAATCCGTCGTGCACTATGGAGCCAGATCAGTTAGCTTTTTTGACTCTTCAGTCACAATGGTTATTACAACCCGTCAAACGGATAAGTTGGTAACCTACGGCCCGTCAGACGTGATTACAAAAGCGCGCCGACTTGGGGCACGCGTATGGTCTACAGAAAGTAAGTTTCGAATTCTCTTTTTCTGTTTAGAAATCAATGTACTGACCTTGGTTTTTCCTCTTTTAGAATTGTCGCGATTTTTAAACAATCTTAATGACTCGACTGTCAAGCCTCAACTGGCCGCAACGCACCAGCAACCACAGGTGCGACTATCCAATCTACTGCGCGATGAAAAGCTTTTCGGTCCATCGGATCGCGATCCATCAGCTCGACGTGAAAACATGTATTATTTTAAAGGTCCCTATGTGGAAATCTGGGACTATACAAGGAAATATCGACCGGTAATGGTTCGTGAATACCCCAAGGCCGAGCCTGAAATGGGAGAGTGGCCTCAGTTTAGATATAGTACACGCTGTCCGTTTGTACTTGACCCACCCGAGACCGAACACAGTCGTCGACGAGAGCGCAGCAAGAGTAGAGGTGCAAATGAGCGCCCTGCCAAAACCCGAAAGTTGGATAATGACGAAAATGCATTAGGGGTAGACGATACAAATGCTCATGCCGAGGGTGAACGAGAAGGCGAGGAAGACGACGAACATCTCGAAGAGGATGAGACAAAGGGTGACGTCGGCGAACGATCCCCCCTCGAGAATAAGGATGTATCCCAGCAAGATTTGGCGGATAATTCTTTACAAAAGACGTCTGGTACGGCAACAGTAGATTCTACATTGCTCGATGAGACGGTGAAAGATCACAAGTCGAAGGGCAACACTACAGAAAACCGCACTCAACGATTAAAAGGTCTTGAATTGCCTCAAATCAATTCTCTCAAAGTTCCTGATGCTTTCAACAGAGCCCAATCCGTCAATACTGAGACCTCAGTAGCTGCGAACTCAAAGCATTTTCACGAAATCGTCGCTACTGGTGTCAATATGTCGACCATGACTTCGGCTGTGCGTTCCTTTGTAAATGGTGATGCGAATGGAGGAAATGGACTTGGCGCTTCTAATACACAAGTAATCTCAAAACAAGTCGACAACCTGAAGCGCAAAGTGTTTGAACGACAACGAAAGAAGAAGGTGCCTGTACCTCAAATTCGTGTCAAGCGAGAGGCAGTGGCCCATAAAGAAATGAATCCGGGATATTGTGAGAACTGCAAGGATAGATTTGATGACTTCAGCGAACATGTCAAGTCCCGCCGGCATCTCAAATTTGCATTCAATCATGAGAACTTTGATCAGCTCGATGAGCTGCTTCGCATTATCAACAGCCAGAGCTTGATGAAAAACGATTCAGTTGACCATGAATTGGCAACCTCCGATAGAGAAGGCACAGATTCCTTGCGCACCGTCTATTAGGAATTTTTGTAATTGTTTGGCGACTTTGATTTTTCAGAAAATTGTGTATTTGGTATGAGTATACCTTAAAGCTCAAGGGGGCGAAGAGGTGGAGATCAGAAGAAAGTCTGGCTAGACACCGAAAGATGCGGGAAGGGGTTTCTGCATGCTACTGGCATTAGGTTTTATTGGGAGAGCTCTGCGCGATATCGTGTGCCTGTTACTACAGTGTTGTTTTTTTTTTTTCTTTCCCAGCGTGCATATTGCAGATTGTTTTAATGTATTTAATCAACATTTTATCTGTATTGTTTTAGTGGTAGAGCGGGGAATTTTGTGTCACGAGTGAGTAACTTTCAGAACCCTCCAAAAAAGTATAAAAGAAGGAGAAAACGCACCAGAAAAGTTTTTTTCTCCACATCATCAGTAGTGTTTATATCTAATCTCAAAGATTATTATAATACTATTACTAAGGTGGCCGTGACAACTTTGTTAAAGCAGCAAAGGTCACACAGTTGAGGGTTGAAATTAGCTCTAGCACCTCGAGTGTTTAGCGCGCGTGGTCTTCCTTCCGTTCCCTGCCCCCGTGAACAACTTCTGCCCATGGACGCACAATACCGAGACTGTTTCAGTGCTCGTGTTGGTTTTCGGACTAGCACGGCTCTTGGCTGTCTTGTCGCGCTCCAGGCGGTACATTTTTTTTCGACTCATGATTTTTGAAGAATCATGGAGTTTGTAGACAATGTAGCGTACACTTTACTAGGCATTTTAGTCCTTTCATTCGGATCTGTGCGATCTCGTGCGATCTCGTGCGGTGAGCTATGCATACTGTTTAGTGGGTGGTCACTAATTGGTTTTTGCCGGTAGGCCCTCGTGTGTTCTACATACTGCGCATTTCCAGTACGACGAGCGGTAGCAACTTGAAAATACATGAATCAGATTATAATTTACAAAAGACAATTAGGATACCAGCCCATTGGTTAATTTCATTTTCTTTCTTGTCTGATGCCGTCCTACTCGTCGTCGTCGTCAATGATGCGTCGGCGTTTGGGCTGAGAAGGCGCACTACTTTGAGAAGCGCTATCGTCTCGATTTTCTTCACGTTTGCTGTAGAGTTCGGAGCCAGATTTCTTGAGACGTTGCAAGCGAGCAGCTCGGGCCTGCTCTTCTTCCTCGTCAACCTCGGGTCTATCGCTGTCCTCGTCTCCCTCCTGAGCCTCGCCTTCATCCGACTGCCCTTCTTCATACTCTTCGTCCTCTTCATCCGAATCAACGACGAATCCGTCATCTTCATATTCGCCGGTGTCGGCTGCGTAGCGTTGTGAGTAGGATTCCGAAGGACCAGACGAGGCTCTTCGAGTCGCCATTGAACTTCCCATGTAGTCATCATCGCCTTCAGTTTCGCGCTGTCGCTTTTGTTCGAGTTTCCGCCTGGCCTTCATCTTGGATTCCTCGGCGCGTTCAGCGTCGCGCTTGATCTTCTCGGGATCTTCAACCGTGGCAAAGTTGTGTACGCTAGCAGACTTCACTCTTCGTTTGGCAAGGTCTTCGGCAAGACGACGGTGCGAAGTGGACGTGGTTGAGGTAGGCACGACCGAGAGTGTATCTGTCATGATTGCTGTCGTCTGCAAAACTTCTTGCGCAGCGTGCGAGATTGTGAGATATGCGTTTGGTAGTGGTTTAGTGACAACGTCAAAGATCTCGGATCCGAGGCGCAATGAAAGGGAGCCGTCAGACCACTTGATGAAACGCGCGTTTGAGAGCTTGGGTCGCACACCCGTCACAGCATCAGCGGGAGCGCTAGTGTCATACTTCCATCTAATCGTGTTTTCAATCGCCGTTCGTGAACCCTCTGCGCTCTCGAGGTCGGCCGTGGCTACATATGTGTCGACATCAAAGGCTTGGGGTTCAATGTGAAGAAAAGGCGGCACGCGAGAGTTGAAAACTTTTTCTGCAGACTGACTCGATGTCTTGAAACGGGGAATCGACATGTCAATGGCTCGCAATTCTTGCACTTCGGCTGGCTCAGCTATACTATCTCCCCCTTGTCAGTTTGGACGCTTCCATCTCACATCACCACAACTCACGCTTTAGAGTCCTCGTCATCTTCATCGCCTCCAAAAATATCGTCGTCGCCACCCTCGTCCTGATCGCTAGTAGGCGATGCCTTGTCGTCGTCTTTATCATCTTCGTCGTCGCCAAAAAGGTCAGCGACCTCCTCGGCAGCCTCGGTCCGGGAAGACTCATTATTGTCAATAATGTTCTCTTCCTCATCATCAGAGTCGGTAATAGCGCGCTTCACGTTCCGACCGCTCATGATGCTCGATGAAAGCTTTGAAGCAGCAAAGCACAGCTCGAGGTTGGGGTCTTGCATGGCAACCAACTGAACGGTCTTTAGATCTATAGCTGAACAGGCGAAAGACCCTAAAGATACTATTTGAATACTTTAAACTTCTCGATGGTAATGAACAATGTATGTATAGGAGCTACGTAATAATAGATACCTGAGAACAAAACTTTTTTTCACAATACTAAATTACACGTAAACATAAGATATATTTAGTAGATGCGGAAAGGAGGGCCCATAGAAGACTTGATAGTCAAAGAGCCAACGTTCTGCCAGTTCTTCTTCAACAAGGAGACCAAGAAGTTGGAGGCAATCATGATGTGCGAAACCAACTGGTCCTCCTCCATCTCGACGTTGCCGACAGCGACACCCAAGCACAAGACCTTCTTGAGCTGGAACTTGACGGTGGACTTAACCTCGTTGACCTTTCCGTGCAAGTCGTCAGAGTGAGAGACGGGAGTAGGGAACTTACCAGCCTTGGAAAGCTGGGGTCCCAAAAGACGAGGAACCTGCTTAATAAGAGTCTCGGAAGCAATAAAAGCGTTGTACTTCTTGGCGAGCTTCTTAATGAGCTTCTTGTTCTTGTTGAGCTTCTTCAAGTCCTCAACAGACATGGCATCAACGCCAATGTGCTTAGCACGATCAACATCGTGGGCATCGCCAAAGACACAGATGGTCATGTTGGGTCGGGGAACCTGGGGAAGCTTGATGGTTCCGGAGAAACGCTTGTCTCGCTGGGGGTCGTAGTTCTTCAAGCCGACCTGGAGCTCGACAGTCTCCAAAAAGTTTCGCTTCTTAGACTCAGAAGCAGCCAAGAGCTCATGAACATGGCCTCGGACGCCAGACGCAGTGATTTTCGACATTCTTGCTCAAAAGTCTTCCAATAAATTTGGTGTTTTACTGCGAGTGTGAAGATAAAAAACGGCGGCGGTTGCGTTTTTTGAAAGTGCGTCGCTGTTGCGCATCCGAAAACCCTGAGAGCAGTCACTCAGCACGTGCATCTCCCATAGCAACCAATTCGTCCCACTCCTTGAGCCGCACACCAACAACGCTCAACCGTGAGCGTTTAAGCAACGCCGTTTCGGCCAGCGAGGAATCCTTGGAAGCAGCGCGCGCTTTGATCGCTGCAAGTGTCACAAAGGTCGGAAACTTGCGTACAAACTCAACTTCGGTGCACATCCACCGCGGTGGTGCAGTGGGATCAGCTTTAGCAGTTGCGGGATCGTAGTATGGATGCTCGGGATCAGAGGCTGAGACGTCGGGCGCTGCAGGTGCAGAGATACGTACAATGCCTGAAATGCCCGGTTCAGCGCAGTTGGAGTGGTAGAAAAATGCAAGCTGTCCGACCTGCATGCGGTTCATGTTGTTGCGCGCCTCAAAGTTGCGCACACCGTCCCAGCGCGACCGCGAGTTTGGAGACGCTTTCAAGTCGTCAATGGAAAATTTAACATCATGTCCATTTACAAGACGCGTCTCGGGCTCCGCCTTGAAGAGCCAGTGTGGAAACATCTCGGGTTCCTTCTTGATCTTGGGCGTGCTAGCACGCGCTTTTGAAAGCGACGACGCGACATCGGACTCTGTCTTCTTTACTGCACCCCGAGAGCGCGTAGCTCGCGTAGTCTGAGCAGCGGGTGCCACTGTCTTGCGCTTTATGCTTGCTCTTGTCTCCTTGACGGCCATTGCAAAGACTCGTTGTCTTGTTGTCATGCTTGATTCGACACCAAAATCCATAACTCCCATCTACAAAAACTACGCATTATTTTTTTTTGAACAATAACCCATTATTCACTTATTTACTTCATAATCCATGTAATACAAGAAAACAAAAATTCTATTCTTTCAATTCCCCAAAATGGTCAAAGTCAAACCAATTTTACTTTTTCGACAGAGCCTCGAGCAAAGCAGCACGGTCTTGAGCAGTCAACAAGTTTATGTTATCAACCAAACCCTTGACAGTCTCCTCGCGGCTCGTTCGCAAAATATTCGAGACTTTCTGGGCAATGAAATCTCGCTTGAATTGAGAAACATTGGTAGAAATAAGATCGCTGTGAGACTCATACCACTCAGCAACCTCCCGATCAGACTCCACGCCCGAAGCAGGCAACCAAGACTTAACACGAGCAGCACGCTCAAGTCGACTAGACAATGGGTTGATGCTAGCCATCTGTCGGTAAATGTACTCTTCGGTAAGACGTCGTCGAGAGCGCCAGTAGAAGAAGCGACGAGCATTCTTCCACTCAAGAATGTCTCGAATGGCACCCTTGGCCTTGAGACGATTGGCACGATCGTGTAAGTCGGCAAATTGAATGCTGACTTGCTGATACATGGGAAGCAACAACTCTTCTCGCTGGGCAAGCTTGCGCTTGATCTCGGACAAATCAGCCTCTCCAGCCTCAGTGGCAGCATCCAACTCCTTCTTGAGTTCACCGTAGGTGGGATCCAAGCGGACCATAGTAGCAAGCAGTTTTTCGCGGCGATATTTAATACCAACCATTCCGTCAGGCTCCAAAACACCAGCACGGGATTCTTCATCAGCATACATCTCAATGAAGTCCTTGTTGATAGTAGTATCAACAACAACCCAAGAACCACCACGAAGCTCTCCAAAGGGAGGAATGTAGATGAAAATAGGCTGCTTGTACTCAGTCAAGGCATCAACAATGTAGGCACCGTACTTGAGAACTTCGTTGTACATATCGCGCTGACCACCGGAGAAACCACGCCAGTTGGCAAGAACCATCAAAGGTAGCTGTTCACCCTGGTTAAAGTCGCGAATGGCTTGAGCAGTCTTGAAAGCAGAGTTGGGGTACCAAACCTGACCAGCTTCAGTGATGATCTGTTCGGTAGAGTCTGGGTTGGCAGGGTCGGCAGGAATGATGTTCTCAATAGCGCGAACTTCGACACCAATGACACCAAATGGAATACCACCCAAGCGGGCACGACCAACAACAACAGTACGAGCCCAGCCACTCAAAGTCTCCTGGAACGAACCTCGGTCGAACAAACCATACTCAAATCCTTCCTCCGTATCGCGACCCTCAATGAGCCAACGAACATCATAAGGTTGCTGCTTCTGAGGAACAAAGTCAATCGCACGATCCCAGTTATCGCCAGTAAAGAGATAAGGCAAAGTACCGTCTTTCTTGTTGGGAACAAAAGACATCCACTCCACAATTTTCTTCACACCAGCATAGTCATCGCTAGCAGTCAGGTGCGAAACACCATTTTTGTACATGATCTGAGTGCCACCAAGCTGAAGGTTAGAAGAGTAGACTTCACGACCCAAAAGCTTGTTAATGGCAGCAGCACCAGTCAAAATAATAGGCTGGCCCTCAATCTGAACAGATCGCTGACCAAGACGAACCAAGTAAGCACCAATACCGACAGATCGACAAGTGACAAGAGTACAGGTGAAGATGTCTTGATATGCCTTGGAAGTGGCACCAGCAATCAGACCAGAGCCACGTAAACATTCAGCACCCAAACCATCCTTCGCACCAATAATAGTAACAAGCTTGTGTCGCAATTCACCGCCGTCAACGATCTTTTCAGTAACAATAGTCTTGGGATCAATATCAGCAAGAGCCTTGGGGGTCAAGTAGAGATACTGGAAACCCTTGCTTTGATCTTCAGGATCATTCCAAGCCACTGAAAAGTGAGGAATCAGCTCATCAGCAATACCAATTCGAGCACCAGAATTAGCAGACAAATATATTCTGGGAATTCCGCGAGCAACAGCAAGTTCAGTTACTTTGTTGAAGTATTCATCTTCACTGGGACCAAACGAACCAATTTGGAAAGTGATATCGTTCGCAATGATGATAAATTCTCGACCTGTGGGGAATTCGGGGGTCTTAGCATAGACAACCCAGGCAACCATACCACAAGTGTTGGAGCCAGGAGCACGAGAAACTTCAGTAAGCTGTCCAGACTCATCAATAATCAATTCACGGGTCTTGAACATCTCAGCAGGAATTTCAATCTTGGGAGTACCGCTGGAAACCCAGTTATCGACAATAGCCTGATTGAAAAGTTCAGGGAAATCATAGGCATAAGTGGTACCCATAACGTGGGCCTTGTATCTCTTAGGCTGAAGCCATTCCTTAGTAGGATGAGGTGTGCTAATCGGTCGCAAGTGCATGCTTCCAGGGCTCTTGGTATCAAGGGACTTGAAAACCCATTCGCCCTTCTCATTCTGAATCTCAGTATAAAGTTCGCACTGAACAACAAATCCAGAAACTGAAAATGGTTAGCAAATAAGACTTTCGACAAACAATAACAACTTACCATTGTTAATAATAACACGGAGAGGGTGGAAGCAACCGGCCTTATCTTGGTACATAATGCGGATTTCAGCTCCAGTAACGCGAAGGCGCCACAAACGACGACCAAAACGCTCCAAGAAGCCAGCCAAAGCAATCTCAACTTCTTGAGGGGTGAGAGGGAAAACAGCAGTAAAATTAATAAAGATGTGATTCATATCAGAGTTCTCAATACCAATGATCTCCAAAGCGTCCAAAATATCAGACATCAATCGATCAGTTTCAGAAATCAAATATTCTGTAGTGGGGATCTCATTGCGTAACAAACCAGGTCGAACAATAGCTCGGACAAAAAATCGTTTATCACTGGGAAGATCCTTTCCAACTGCCTGATAGACGTGAACATTTCGGTTTTCAGTGAAAATCTGCTTCACGTTAAAGTTGGAAAGACGTCCCAATTCGAGTTGGAAAGCCAAAGCAGGCTCGATGTGGCGAATGGTCTGATCTTCCTCAAAGTCGGGGGCTCGGAAGGTGTAGTACTTGGGATAGGTACCATCAGTGGAACCACAGCAGAAAACAATACGACGAATCGAATGAGCGCGGAAATCGTCCTTGAATTCATCAATGATCTCACGGAACTTCTCAAACAACTCCTTTTCATCTTCAGTTGTATCACAAATAACAACATTGATAACGTTGCTGAAGACCTCCTTAGCTTCAGGTCGACGACGGGCAGCAGCAGCAGCGCTAGACATCTTAAGACCATCAGGAGAGTTGGGACGACCTAAGAAGTCAAGAGTGGAGTTCAAAACATCTTCAATATAATCAATGGAGCTAACAGGGACAATCAAACCAGTGCGAATAGGCTCTTGGTCAGACGAGATACCACTCATAAATGTCAAGTCAGACACCGACAATGCATGTCGCTCCTTCAAAGAAGAAGAGGGCTGAACAGAGGACGAATAAGAAGGATCAGCGGCAGGTCGAAGCTGGAACTTCCAAGTAATGCTTGGGACGCTTTCAAATTCATTATGGTATTCAATATCCAAAACAGCATAAGCTCGGTAAGCACGTCGAACATATAACTCCAAAGCAGCCAATGTAATGTAGGGATCTTTGCTGCTGAAAAACTGAGGCAAAACATCGAAAACGGGATAACGAGAATCGATGACGCCCTTAAGGGTTGCAAAGTCCGGATTTCGGTGGCTGGTTCCAACCTCTCCGTAGGACGACTCAACAACAGCAGAACGGAGAATATGCTCGAGTTGGTCTCGTCGCTCTTCAAGTGAGGGAAGGGCGCACTGAATCAAAACTTCACGAGCTTGTAGAGCAACCTTTGCAGTGCCACGAGAGTCCAAATCAGCAAGACGCTTCAAAGCGGGTTGTAAATAAGATACAATTAAAGATGAGTCAACCTCAGGAGGTCGGTAGGCGCTCAAAATCAATAGAATGAGATTGCTCGTAGAGGAAACGCGAGAGTGAGAAAGAACCTGAATGGCAACAGAGGCAATATCCTCTTTGTGTTCGTCACGCAATCTCAAAATAACATCTTCTTCTCGAATATTGGTGCCAGAGAACAACTGTTCAGTATCAGCATACTTGTTCAAAATAGAGGAAATAAGAGAAAGTTCATGAGCTTTAAGACCTGAAGTATATTCTTTAGCAACAGTAACCAAAGGTTCAACTGCAGTTGTAAAAAGAGCAACATCGCCAAGAGGTAAAGTCTTCTCAAACGACTGAATAGCAGAAATAACAGCCTTAGCTGGGAACTCAACACCTCGCTGTTTGGCTTTGGACACAACAGCCTCAAGCTTCTGATCAAGCTTGCTGGGAATACGGCTGTGTAATGATGAAACAATGGCATTCCATTGTCCGTAAGGCAAATCTGGGTTCTGGAGAATGCTAACCAAATGCTTGAAAGTACTAGCAGTCAAGATACCATTATCAAATCCGTCCAAGGTATTCTGGAGAACTCGCAGATCTGCATCATACTCTTGGTGAAGCTTGGAACCGGTGAGTTGAGGGGCACCAAAGTTGGGCAGTTGACCTTCAAAAGGATGAGCGTGCTTAACTTTGGAAGGATCATCAAGGGTCAAGATACCCAAGATATCACCGGCTTCAAGGGTAGCACCAGGCTGCTTAACAAGTTGGACAATACCATCAGCTTGCGCAATCAAAGGCATATACATCTTCATAACCTCGACTTCAGCAAAGGCCTGTCCAGCTTTAACATGCTCACCATTCTCAACCGAGAATTTGACTAGCTTACCAGGAGAGGGTGTTCGCAACTGGGTAGGGTCATTTTCTTGCTCAAGAAGACAAGTCTTGGAGTCCACAGAGATACGAGTGGCACCAACTTCCTCTTTATAGTAAACATTGTGGCTCTTTCCGCCCAACAAAATAAGTAGTCCACCATCAGCGAGTTCTCGAATGCCAACTTCACACTTGGAACCGTTGATGAAAACAACATAGGACTCAGGGCCTGATCGGCTAACTGTAAACTTGTACTTGTGTCCCTCGTAGATGAAATCGATGGGAATCAAAGTCTTCAGAATATCCTTCGAGAGAACTTGACCTTTTTCCAAAGAAGTCGAGTACTCTTTGAAAGACTCCGACGAAACAAGATGAGCCTTGGTGACAGCACCCGAAACAACAGCCAAAATAGGATCAGGTCGTTCAGCAGTAAGTTTGGCAGAAATAAGTTCATCCAACCAACCAGTGGTGATGGTGTTTTCTTCGAACGCAGGAGTCTCCAAGAGCTTGATCAAATACTCCACGGTAGTACGGAAATCACCACGAATCGACAATTCTTTTAGTGCAACAACCATATGCTTGCGACTAGCACTTCGACTTTCACCAAATGCAAAGATATGACCGAATTGAGAGTCGGAAAAAGAGTGGATACCACCTTGATTACCGACAGAGAAGTAACCCCAAACGTTGGAGCTCGATCGGAAATTGAGCTCAGTCATACGACCACTAGAAGGCTTAAAACCCTCACCAGGATCTTCCGAGGTAATTCGACAAGCAGTCGTGTGGCCTTTGGGCACAGGTCGACGCTGAGTCTTGAGCGAGTCCTTAGCAGAGAAGTCAAAGTCAATTTCAGTAGCAGTACGAGGATCGACACCATAAAAGAGTCGAATATCGCGAATGCGATGTAAAGGAATACCCATGGCAATTTGAAGCTGAGCAGCAGGAAGGTTGACACCAGTCACCATCTCAGTGGTAGGATGCTCAACCTGCAAACGAGGATTCAATTCCAAAAAGTAAAACTTATCATCCGCGTGTGAGTAGAGGTATTCAACAGTACCTGCAGAAACATAGCCGACCAATCGACCAAGTCGAACGGCAGCCTTCTCCATAGCAGTAAAAGTATCAGGATTGGCAACAGTCACAGGAGCCTCCTCGATAATCTTTTGGTGACGACGCTGAACCGAGCAATCGCGTCCAAATAAAGAAATATTGTTTCCGTACTGATCAGCAAGAAGCTGAACCTCCAAGTGTCGGGCAGAGCCAGCTAGCTTCATAATAAAGATAGGGGAGCCAGGGACTTCGTTTTCGACCTGGTGGTATTTATCGACAAATTCTTCTTCTGAATCAACTTTTCGGATACCTTTACCACCACCACCTTCGGAAGCCTTGATCATAACAGGGTAGTTGATTTCTCTAGCCTTCTCAAGACCTTCTTGAGCATTAATGGTACATCCCTTGCGGTAAATATCATCAGCAACACTAACAAGACCGTCGTTGTCGACGACAACATCTTTGACACCGGTACCAGACCAAGGAATGCAAGGGACATTGGCGTGCTGAGCAACGATCGTAGACGAAATTTTGTCACCTAGGGAGCGCATAGCAGTGCCAGGGGGACCAATGAAGACAATTTTCTTAGGCGAAGCAGCAAGAGACTCGGGGAGCTTGGGATTCTCAGAGGCGTGACCCCTATATCCAGTTAGAATGTATGAAATCTCAAGATTAAGTCAAATAAGCTTACCATCCGGCCCAAACTGCATGAACATTCATGCGTTCAGCGATATCAACAATTAATTCAACATTAGCGTAGTTATTGTTATTAGTTCCACCGGGGACCTCAACATATTGATCAGCCATTCGAATGTAATCGGCATTGGCTTTGAGATCTTCGGGGGTAGCCATTACAGTGAAGGTGATTGCACGCTCATCTCCAAACGTTTCATATGCCCATTTTCGGACACTGCGGATTTCCTTGACGGCTGCAATACCATTGTTTGCAATAAGAACCTATTCGCCCGTTAGTTTTGAAATTTTCTTTTGGTGCGGCTAGCCGGATGATGATTCCGCCGACAGGGAGCCGTCGACTTGTTGGGAAGTATCATATGAAAGAATCAAGAGAATGAATCAATAAATATAAAATAAAATGCGACGATGTCCGGTCTTGGATTCATTAGACGGCTACTTACCGAGGTAATAACTGTATGGCCACCTGACGAAGCAACAAAATCCTTAACAGCAGAATTTGGCGCAACATCTAGCGAATTGAGGCCGTAAAAGTGATCAGCCAGTCGTTTCTGTACAGACATAGTGGATATAGTACTTGAAAAATATCTTTGGGATATTAAACTCGAGTTTCGAAATGTATTGACGTATGCTCTTTTGACCAAACCAGTCTGGGGAAAAAGAGTTGTAAACCTAGTCAAGCTGTGAACCTGGTACAAACCCGGGATTCGCAGTAATGAAAAAAACGAAATAGATCGGATCGATCTCGTTGTTACTATTTTCTGAGGTATTTGGTTAGCTGATTCGGTTAAACTTGGCTGGCAGCTCACTTATAATTGAGAGCAAGCAAAAGAGGTTTGGGGGCCTTTAGAAGAAGTCTCTGTAATTAAAGACTGTAAAAGCTATTCCAAACCCTCACAAACACGCAAAAAAAAAAGAAAAGAAAAGCAGAAAGCAGATGAGAGAGCAAACAAAAAAAAAAAGCTCAGACCCCCAAAATTGTTGTGTGGCTGTAACTTAGGATTTGATTTAAGTTACTTAAAAATTGTTGGTGATTTAAAGCCTCGGTATTAAGAGCAGCGGCCTCAACTAAAGCAAAAGAAGAAAAAGTCAACAAAGCGCTTGGGTTTCAAGTACGGCAGAAGAAAAAAAACACTCAATCGGATGTCATTGCCTTTTATACTTTTGTACCTGTTGCTGCTCAATCGCAACCTCAAAGCTCCGGCCACCCGATGAAACGATCGAGACTTCCAAGGGCCAATTAGAACTACAGACCATATCCATCCATCCATCCATTAAGCTTTATTATCGTTCGCCATCTACATTGGACACCCTGATCCTCGCCTTCCTTATCCAATTTCACCTTCAATGCTTCCAAGCCGGAAAAAAACTCCCAACAAAAAAAAAAATATCCATGAGGCGCTGACGCGCATCAACCAAAAAAAAAAAACAACAAATTCAGTCGCTATGAAGCACTGCAGAAGCACCGCCCGGTAACTTTACAGTGTGGAAGTTGTAGATTAGCAGACAGTAAGGAAATCGTTCATCTGTTTTAAAAAGGCGTCAATTATCTTTTTTTTTTTACTTTCGGCTCAGAAGGAAGCCTCTATAGGAAACTCAAACCTTATTTAGACCAAAAAAAACACCATGTCCATAACCTGATAAACAACGCATTTACCCATTTATCCGCTTCAGACAATCAACTGTACCTACAAGAAGAGCTCCACCGTGCCCATCCAAGTCTTAAAAAGTTGCTCAAACTAGACATTTTGCGATACAATAGACGCAAAACACATAAAAACTAACTGTCGGTTAATGATGTGTGATACTTGAATATATCGGATAAGTTCGATCTTGAAAACTCCCTCTGATGAATCTTTTGGGTGTCGGGGAGACGTCTAAACCGTTTTACCCAATTTCTCCTGGAAGTTGCATCTTCCGTGACAGAATAGAATATACTAGACTGATTCAATCAGAAAGTTTAGAAATATTGCCACTAGATGCATGTCGAGCGGCTCAGGTTTGTCGAGATATATAGTTCTTCCTCTGACTCTAGGTTGGCCATTATGCAAAACTTCAGGTGACAACAACCAAAAAATTTCTTTTAATTGTCAAATAGTTGCATACATTTTAGACATGAGTTATCCCTAGTTATGAAGGTCTCAGAGAGTGTGAGCTCAAAGATTGATATTGATTGACGATTTCAGTACTGATCTGATGCTTCCCCAGTCAGGCCTCTATTTTGAAAATCAATTTTAATAGCATTGCGATTCACTTAACCGCTAGTGATCCTGAGTTGGCCTCAAGGATCTTGGATAGATGCGTGGGTATTCTATTCAAGTGATGAACATATAAAATCCAAAAAAACACTTGGTAAAATACTCAGAAACTTCCTATAACTTTGAAAAGGAAATCTATTCTCTCTTGAGCTCTAAGATTAACTCATTCTCCTCAAACCAGAAATTGAGAAGAACATTATCCACACTTTCGAAGGGCTTGATTCCTCAGGGTTCCATCAGCTTGGAGAAAACAATCGCCTTGAGCTAAAGTCAAGAGTGGGATAGAGAATATTCCATTCATTGATTTCTATCGGAATAATATAGGTAGCCAAGAACTATGTCGATCTATTATATTTGATCTTTCGGCACGTGCAATAGCCAATCTTCACAAAAATACCATCAAGTAGTATTCTACTGGCAATCTTATTTACTTACACCATAATATTAATTCTCGCTCATATTCCAATTCTGTTCTTTTTATTTTCTCTAAACGATGTATCTCATTTCAGGTACAGTGTTCATATGCAACTACTTATGGCAGCTCTTTAGAAATTGTGCTTGATTGTTTTCCGATTTACTGTTTTCGGCAGACTTTGACAGAACAGCCTCTAAAGAATTAAAGCTTCGAAATAGTAAAATATATGCATTATTGCAGGCTTCAAATAAGACCGAATATCTGAAGCTCCAAAACAAATATTTCTGCAAATACGGCACCAAAGATTATGTCTCTCTCTGCTTCGCAAAGAAAAGGTGGGGTCGGATTATTTTGAAAGCTTTGACAAAATGGTTGGATTCCATGAGAATACCTCTTAAACTATCCTACGATCGCTATCAAAGTTAAGGAAGCTATATGAGTTGCTAATGGTTTTCGTATAGAGGGTGTAAAACGTCTTCGGAACAGAAGGTGGCACTGCAGCTATAGATATATACCTCTTAACACGTGTAACTTAAATTATAACTATAGTGCAAATGTGCACTATTTTCTAATTATCTTTAGAGTGGGCCCTAGTCTTTGCCATTCGTCGTCTTTTTCTGTTGTAAGTACTAATTACGACTCGCTTTCTTTTTCAGCCGCATTCGGAACTCTAGTCGACGCACTAGTCGACCAATTATTACCAGCCGTACACAGCCGCCAAGCCGTGTTATTTCCTCGGAGGTTCAGCAAGATGTCTGACCTAATGTTGGGGCAATGTCGAAACGATTCATATAAGAACAAAGTCAAGGCAAGAGGCCTAAAAATTAACATAGAATACACTTTCCCTCTTTCTTAAAGACATACTGATTGCTACGTTCCGAATTGCTGAACTGTGATTTTACGCTTCTCTGTCAATTTGTGAGCAGTTGTGAGCAGCCTTCAAGACCCGAGCACTATTATCTTTTAAAATCTAGTAAAAATTATTGATCGGCAACCTTGTCATAGACTTAATTGAGCATTCACGAGAGATAATGAGAAAAGAGTACGAGTAAAATCATATTCGGAAAGAAGGTCTAGATTGATTCACTCCTACAAAGAAATATATGGGCTTATACTTCACGATTATAACAACACAGCTATTCATAGCGATCTAAATATAAATATTGACGAGTGAAATGTTTTCATTCTGCTAGTCGAGATGGTGATTCTTTCGAAGAAAGTAAAACCAATCATGCTTCGACATAATTGGTCTACTAACCTCCCACTGAGTAATTTTACTTACCAATGAGCTGGCGGAGCCAAGAATATGAGTGGCTTGTCTCGCTAATTTATAGATATAGATGAAAGCCTAGATCGCGATTCGGTCCTCTTTGTACTAAAAATATACGCTCATAGGCCCACACAATAACTATGAAATCATTGCGAAAGACCAGTAGCTCGATATAGAGCTGTATTAATTCTTTCCGAATAATACTATGGAGCGCGTCTTTTGATGGGCGCTAAGAGCTATAAACAAACTCGACAGAGTGCGTTTTCTGTGAACAATAATTCAATCGACTGAAACGATAGGGTGGTGGGAGATACGACGGTTGCCATACTTTTTTTTTTTTTGCTCAATTGAGATGTTAGCCGCTAGCCCTGGAGTTGCGAAGCGGAGCTAATTTCTTTAACCTAAGCCAGTAAGGCAAAGAATGTAGAAAATATGGCTAATGGTGGAAATTTATGATAGGCAGAATGAGATACGAATTAGAATAAAAACAGTTAGCTCTCTTCACCGACGTCTCCACAACGGTCTTTTAGTCTATTCAAAAGTCTTCCCCAGCACGACATTTATCTTATTTTGCGATTGGACTCGTCATTTCTTTTTATATTTGAAATTATGCTATGTTTGAGCCAACTTGTGCTTGTTGAAAAGTAGAATGGATCACTCATATTCCCGTGACGCGGTGTTGGAAACTTCGCTAAAGTGGGAACTTTAGTGCGGCTCAAAACATCCGAAATTTTTGTTGGGTTTGTAGATTGCCGCTTCTCTCTGTATTGTTAGGTAAAGCGAGCGGTGATCGTTTATTTTATTTCAGTTTTTTTTTATGTTAAATCTCCATCTCGGCAACTTGAATTAGGTTTTAAAAAAAAAAGCTTAGCAGCAATTTGAATTCTGTAATATAACGCCGAATGGAGCTTCATTTCGCAGATATATGTGTAGGGACTTTTTTCCCTCTGCTTAGTAGTGCAGCTTTAATTAGCTATGAGCCTAAGTAAACGCTCTTCTTTATGTCCGCCTCGGAAATACGGAAGATCCAATAGCATGTCTTCTGCAACAACACCTACTATTAAATTTGGAAGAATGTCGGTTTCGGCAGATAATTAGACTCGAATGTATTAATTTTCGCAGTCATAGCTTTTCTGAATTGGTTATGTTGAAACAATCTAGCACATATTTGAACACCATCATATTGTATTTGCGGGAAAAAAGTTTGACTTCGTAGACGGATGAAACGGATCCTCGTTTCTCTTTCCTGGAATACAAGTAAATTCCGTAGAAACTATTATGACTCGGGACGAAACTATATCACACGGCTTTACTGTTTTTGCTCTGGTTCCTGAAAACAAACCGCCGCTTTAAATAATGAACCACGAGAGAAAGGCAGTATCTCTCTAAGAAAATAGAGATTGTTCTCTCAACCGATAAACCCGCTGCATCAGAATTTTCACACACGTTGCTCATTACATTTGCTCAAGTTGTACCAGAGACATGAGCTTTAATCTGACAGAAGAGAAAATAAAAACTCACCAAATGCGTACTTATAGATGATATCATAGCGACTTTTGTCCAAACGGAAAGGTTGTTTCTATCCAAAGCCCGTTCTTATGTCTCGGCACTCTCATCGACCAATACTTTGCACCAAGCAATGAAGGAAAGTTGAAATCTGCCGGCAAAGAGAGCAAAGATATCGCTTATTTATAGATGCCTATAATTTCTTTCATGTCGAATTTTTATTTTGAATCGGAATAGTCTGCTCATGCGTCGGTTTGAAGGTTCTACCCTTGTAGGACTCTTACTGGGGATTACTGCACTTTCCTCGGCAAATTCTCTAGAAGAAAGGTCTTCTTCTGGTTTAGATAATCCAGAAACATACACGACGAACTTCTATTTCAGATGGGCTGACGTCAGTATCAATGAGACTCTCGATGGAACCATCACGGGTTTCAATTACGAAGAGAATGATGTATTCTCTTTAGCAGTTTCCGATGATTCGACCAATTACTGCGAGAAATATTTCCAGGTTATTGACGGTTGTATCTATGATCCTGACTGCAACAGGTTATATTTCAATCAAGAAGGGTATCTCTGTCGCGATGCTACAAAAGCTGTTCAAGAGCAGCAAGAATTTGGTGTTTATCTTTCGTCTGATAACGAAAATAGCCAAAGCAATAGTTGGAGCCAAGATGGAGATCAATGCGACAATCCGAAGGGCAACGATGGCTCTGACCATCACCCACTGTATTGTGGTGGGCATCAATCCTCAAGTTTCTTTAACGGCCATCAGAAATCCCACTTCTACTACTCAAAGCCTGGTGCTTGGCAAAATCAGCATACACGAGGTGGTGGCCCTGCCTCTTGCCGCGTTAGATCCTGTGAACCACACCACCATAAGCAATGCGTACCCCACAAATCCAGGGTCTGTTCCAGTTCGGCTGTCTCATCAAGCTCCATTGTTCACTCTAGCTCGGTTGTTCAGTCGAGTTCCGTTGTAACCTCTAGCTCTGTTCATTCCAGTTCCATTGAACCATCTAGCTCGGTTGTTCACTCGAGTTCCGTTAAACCATCTAGCTCGGTTATCCACTCGAGTTCGACTGTTCACTCTAGTTCCCTTGAACCCTCTAGCTCGGTTGAACCCTTTAGTTCTGTTGTTCACTTTAGTTCCATTGTTCACTCTAGCTCTGTTCACTCGAGTTCCCTTGAACCCTCTAGTTCAATTGTTCATTCTAGCTCGGTTGCTCACTCTAGTTCCATTGAACCATCTAGTTCAGTTGAACCCTCTAGCTCGGTTAAACCCTCTAGTTCTGTTGTTCACTCTAGCTCTGTTCACTCGAGTTCAGTTGAACCCTCTAGCTCGGTTGCTCACTCTAGTTTCATTGAACCATCTAGTTCAGTTAAAACCTCTAGCTCCGTTGAACCCTCTAGTTCAATTGTTCATTCTAGCTCGGTCGTTCACTTTAGTTCCATTGTTCACTCGAGTTCAGTTGAACCCTCTAGCTCGGTTAAACCCTCTAGTTCTGTTGTTCACTCTAGCTCTGTTCACTTGAGTTCCCTTGAACCCTCTAGCTCAGTTGTTCACGCTAGCTCTGTTCACTCTAGTTCTATTGAACCATCTAGTTCAGTTGAACCCTCTAGCTCGGTTGTCCACTCTAGCTCTGTTCACTCGAGTTCAGTTGAACCCTCTAGCTCGGTTGCTCACTCTAGCTCTGTTCACTCGAGTTCAGTTGAACCCTCTAGCTCGGTTGCTCACTCTAGCTCTGTTCACTCGAGTTCAGTTGAACCCTCTAGCTCGGTTGCTCACTCTAGTTCCATTGAATCATCTAGTTCAGTTGTTCACGCTAGCTCTGTTCACTCTAGTTCCATTGAACCATCTAGCTCGGTTGTTCACTCTAGTTCCATTGAACCATCTAGTTCAGTTGAACCCTCTAGCTCGGTTGTCCACTCTAGCTCTGTTCACTCGAGTTCCATTGAACCATCTAGCTCGGTTATCCACTCGAGTTCGACTGTTCACTCTAGTTCCCTTGAACCCTCTAGCTCGGTTGAACCCTTTAGTTCTGTTGTTCACTTTAGTTCCATTGTTCACTCTAGCTCTGTTCACTCGAGTTCAGTTGAACCCTCTAGCTCGGTTGCTCACTCTAGTTCCATTGAATCATCTAGCTCGGTCGTTCACTTTAGTTCCATTGTTCACTCGAGTTCAGTTGAACCCTCTAGCTCGGTTAAACCCTCTAGTTCCATTGAATCATCTAGTTCAGTTGTTCACGCTAGCTCTGTTCACTCTAGTTCCATTGAACCATCTAGCTCGGTTGTTCACTCTAGTTCCATTGAACCATCTAGTTCAGTTGAACCCTCTAGCTCGGTTGTCCACTCTAGCTCTGTTCACTCGAGTTCCATTGAACCATCTAGCTCGGTTATCCACTCGAGTTCGACTGTTCACTCTAGTTCCCTTGAACCCTCTAGCTCGGTTGAACCCTTTAGTTCTGTTGTTCACTTTAGTTCCATTGTTCACTCTAGCTCTGTTCACTCGAGTTCAGTTGAACCCTCTAGCTCGGTTACTCACTCTAGTTCCATTGAATCATCTAGCTCGGTCGTTCACTTTAGTTCCATTGTTCACTCGAGTTCAGTTGAACCCTCTAGCTCGGTTAAACCCTCTAGTTCCATTGAACCATCTAGTTCAGCTGTAACCTCTAGCTCGGTTGAACCCTCTAGTTCCCCTGAACCCTCGAGTTCTATTGAACCATCTAGTTCAGCTGTAACCTCTAGCTCAGTTGTTCATTCTAGCTCGGTTGTCCACTCTAGTTCCCCTGAACCCTCGAGTTCAGTTGAACCCTCTAGCTCGGTTGAACCCTCTAGTTCCCCTGAACCCTCGAGTTCTATTGAACCATCTAGTTCAGTTGTTCACTCTAGCTCTGTTCACTTGAGTTCCCTTGAACCCTCTAGCTCAGTTTTTCACGCTAGCTCTGTTCACTCTAGTTCTATTGAACCATCTAGTTCAGTTGAACCCTCTAGCTCGGTTGTCCACTCTAGCTCTGTTCACTCTAGTTCCCCTGAACCCTCTAGTTCAATTGTTCATTCTAGCTCGGTTAAACCCTCTAGTTCCATTGAACCATCTAGTTCAGCTGTAACCTCTAGCTCAGTTGTTCATTCTAGCTCGGTTGTCCACTCTAGTTCCCCTGAACCCTCGAGTTCAGTTGAACCCTCTAGCTCGGTTGAACCCTCTAGTTCTGTTGTTCACTCTAGCTCGATTGTCCACTCTAGCTCTGTTCACTCTAGCTCGGTTGAACCCTCTAGCTCGGTTGAACCCTCTAGCTCGGCTGAACCCTCTAGCTCGGTTGTCCACTCTAGCTCTGTTCACTCGAGTTCCGTTGAACCATCTAGCTCGGTTGTTCACTCTAGTTCCATTGAACCATCCAGTTCAGTTGTTCACTCGAGTTCCGTTAAACCCTCTAGCTCGGTTAAACCCTCTAGCTCGGTTAAACCCTCTAGTTCTGTTGTTCACTCTAGCTCTGTTCACTCGAGTTCCGTTGAACCATCTAGTTCAGTTGAACCATCTAGTTCAGTTGTAACCTCTAGCTCGGTTGAACCCTCTAGTTCTGTTGTTCACTCGAGTTCCGTTAAACCCTCTATCTCGGTTGCAACCTCCAGTTCCATTGTTCACTCTAGCTTGGTTGAACCCTCTAGCTCTGTTCACTCTAGTTCCGTTGAACCATCTAGTTCAGTTGAACCCTCTAGCTCGGTTGTCCACTCTAGCTCCATTGAACCCTCTAGCTCGGTTGCTCACTCTAGCTCGGTTGTTCACTCTAGCTCGGTTGTTCAGTCGAGCTCAGTTGAACCATTTAGTTCAGTTGACCCGTCTAGTTCGATTGTTCACTCTAGTTCCGTTGAACCATCTAGTTCAGTTGCAACCTCTAGCTCGGTTGTTCACTCTAGTTCCATTGAACCATCTAGTTCTGTTGTTCACTCGAGTTCCGTTAAACCCTCTAGCTCGGTTGAACCCTCTAGTTCTGTTGTTCACTTTAGTTCCATTGTTCACTCGAGTTCAGTTGAACCCTCTAGCTCGGTCGTTCACTCTAGTTCCATTGAACCATCCAGTTCAGTTGTTCACTCGAGTTCTGTTGAACCCTCTAGCTCGGTTAAACCCTCTAGTTCTGTTGTTCACTTTAGTTCCATTGTTCACTCGAGTTCAGTTGAACCCTCTAGCTCGGTCGTTCACTCTAGTTCCATTGAACCATCTAGTTCAGTTGAACCCTCTAGCTCGGTTGTCTACTCTAGCTCTGTTCACTCGAGTTCCGTTGAACCATCTAGCTCGGTTGTTCACTCTAGTTCCATTGAACCATCCAGTTCAGTTGTTCACTCGAGT
Organism: Trigonopsis vinaria; assembly: GCA_030582095.1. NCBI lineage: Eukaryota > Fungi > Ascomycota > Trigonopsidomycetes > Trigonopsidales > Trigonopsidaceae > Trigonopsis > Trigonopsis vinaria. The sequence continues at coordinate 22,463 of JAKTWP010000010.1, read as the reverse complement.
TCCGTTAAACCCTCTAGCTCGGTTGAACCCTCTAGCTCGGTTAAACCCTCTAGTTCTGTTGTTCACTCTAGCTCTGTTCAATCGAGTTCCGTTGAACCATCTAGCTCGGTTGACCCGTCTAGTTCGATTGTTCACTCTAGTTCCGTTGAACCATCTAGTTCAGTTGTAACCTCTAGCTCGGTTGTTCACTCTAGTTCCATTGAACCATCTAGTTCTGTTGTTCACTCGAGTTCCGTTAAACCCTCTAGCTCGGTTGAACCCTCTAGTTCTGTTGTTCACTCTAGCTCTGTTCACTCGAGTTCCGTTGAACCATCTAGCTCGGTTGACCCGTCTAGTTCGATTGTTCACTCTAGTTCCGTTGAACCATCTAGTTCAGTTGTAACCTCTAGCTCGGTTGTCCACTTGAGTTCTGTTGAACCATCTATCTCGGTTGCAACCTCCAGTTCCATTGTTCACTCTAGCTTGCTAGTGTCTAGTCAGTCTCTTGAGTCATCAAGCAGCTTCTATTGGCCGAATAGATCAACAACTGCCTCAGTTGTTTCTTTACAGTCTATCATTCCTTCAAGCTCGTTTGTTACTTCTACTGCTCCTGCTGCTCCTTCTAGCTCAGAACATGTGTCTACCACTAATGGCCTATCTATGACTTCTGTTAAATCCAGGTAAGATCCCTTTCCGAAAATGCTCACAATAGTTCTAACTCTGTGTTTGTAGCTCTTCTGTTTTTGTGGTAGGGTCACTCTCGTCCGGCCAGTCTCTTGAGTCCTCAAGTCTCTATTTGCCAGGTCTCTCTACTACTTCATCGATGGTGCCCTCTGTGAGCTTGACTTCTACGATCAAGAGTTCCACTTTCTCTACTTCGGGAGCGTCTTCTTCAGTACCACTGGTATTGCCCTCCCCTAGTGAGCCTTTAAGTTCATTAGTATCTACCAGCCATTCCTCTAGTGCGGCTCCGTCAGCTCTAGTTAGCTCCCGACCGGTTGGAGCTACAACTTCCCCGGATTTGGACTCCAGCACAGTGACAACCGAGGTCACAACGGTTTCAGCACCTGCAGATGTAGCCTCTTCGATATTATTGACCAGCAAATTTACCGGCTTGAGTACAGCCAGAACAGACACAAATTCAGCTTCACGTGAGAGTTCCCACCCAACATACCCATCAATTTCACAGTCGGATTTCTCAACTCCAGTTACATTGTATTCATCGCAAGTCTCATCAGGACGAGCTGAAAATTCTCTGACTGTGTCTCGCGCGTCCTCGTCATCTGAGCCCGGCGACTTACATGATGTCGCGACTGTCACATACACTGCGGGCTCGAGTGAAGGTGCAGGCACTGAAACTACGTTCCGATTCACAGTCAGCACTGAGAGCGCTGGCGTTCCTCAGAGCACCTCTTCAGGTGCTGCCTCTGTTGCCGGTAAAAGTCTAAGCACTGTTCAAACTACTGAAGAAGCGCCAAAATCTACTACACCAACAGGTAGAGTTAGTGCAGAGGAAACTTCTGCGCTTAGTGGAGCTTCCAAACATGTTCCTTGCACTAAAGGCCTTTTTGTTGCCTTGTCTATTGTCCTCTATTTCCTTTAGTTATACCCTTTCTCACTAAAGGTTGATTTTCACTTCTTTTGGTATGTTATACTGCTTTTTCTCCGGTCATTGACATTTTTTAACTGGTAGCTAGATATATGGTTGTTCGCTTCGTGGGATTACTTTCGAATTTCGTCTGTTAATCTTCTACTTTTTCATCCCTCTTCTTCTTCAATTTTGTTTTTGCCTTTTAGCTAGGCATTATAAGTAGCATATGGTTTTAATCAGTGTTACGCTTGGTGTGGTTTTGTTTATAGGCAGTTATGATAATACCCAACCATCAACTGCCTTTGTCTTTTTAAAATGTTTTTATGGTTGATGAAATGCTTTATATCTATATTTATTCTAAAAAAGATGTTTTCGTAGTTCGATCAGCCTCTGATGTTAGTCCGTTGTCAAGAGTGCATATACCACTTGCCATAGAAGAACTTTGGGTATATGCGCGATTTCAGCACAACTCACTACACCTTACGCTTTATAAATAACCGTAAAAAGCTATATTAACCAAGTACTCCATCCCGAAACATACAAAGAATTTCACAAAAGCAACAAAAACAAAGCAGGTTTAACCACCGAAACCGTAAAGGGTTCGGCCCTGTCGCTTCAAGGCGTAGACAACGTCCAAAGAGGTGACAGTCTTTCGCTTGGCGTGCTCAGTGTAGGTGACAGCATCCTTGATGACAGACTCCAAAAAGGTCTTCAAGACACCTCGAGTCTCCTCGTAGATAAGAGCGGAAATACGCTTGACACCACCACGACGAGCAAGACGACGAATAGCGGGCTTGGTAATACCCTGAATGTTGTCTCGAAGAATCTTACGGTGGCGCTTAGCACCTCCCTTTCCAAGACCTTTTCCACCCTTTCCACGTCTATCCAAATGTTAGCACCTTTGTTTATACTAGGGGAAGCCCATATGGTTGCTATGCCAACTGAATTCCAGTCTCCTCAGCGCCTTGAAAGATAATACACCAAAACAGAAAAACAGAGATCGCCACCACAACCACACCACAAAGATGGTGACAAAACAAGGGAGCCAAGGGCATAAGAAGTAGGCAATTCCAAAATGGCATATCAAACTCATAGGGATGTAACAAAACTTACCCAGACATTTGTTAAAGTAGTAAGAGTAACTAAGAGTAAAAATAAGCAGAACTCAAAGAAAGTTGCTGCTGTATTGACTGTGTTTCTGAAGAGTGCAAAAAAGTGGGAATTCCCTGCCTATTTATCTGTTTTGCCCCTAATATTTTCATCAGCACTTGCGGGTAACTGCTTGCCCTTTCTTCAATCCAGAGCCAATCAATTTTGTTGCCCTAGCAGCAACCCCTCGCAGCTCCCGGTTTTAACCGTCTCCTGCTTCTTAGCGCAGCGCAGCGGGCAAAGACAACGCAAAAACACCGCCAAAACATCACCGAAAAACCATGGCGCAATTCCAGTCACACTTTGGAAAACTCAAAAATCCCATGGCAACCGCGCTGCAGCGCAACCAACGGAAAAACAAAAAATACACACGAATTTTTTTTTTGTTACGGTTGCCTAGCAACGGTTGGGAATGGCAACCACAGAAACAAAGAATAGAAGAATAGAAGAAATGCATAAATCCAAAGCTTTATAAACTATGAAAAAAAAAAATAATAATAAAACAAACATTACATGTAAAAATAAAACAAAAAAAGAAACATTTGCAAAAAAACACTGCTCTGTGCCCCCTTTTCACTATCTCACAACCAGCAAATCAAACCTCTCCGACTAAAATCCTCATATTAGTAGTACATTTCCTTCCTCCCCATCATTAGTCCTTCTTTCTTGGTCCCTCAGTAAATGTGTGGCTTTCTCTGGTGGGTAAGGGGGAATCACGGCTTGGACGACCGGATAACCGTTTGACGTAGAAAAATAGACCAACAAGAACAGCCAAGATGAATAAAAACACACGAGGATTATCTTGCCTGAATATGTTAATCTGGATATAAGTCGATCTAAGAAATCCGACCGTAGATGTGTGTTTGAGCTCCCAGTGGTTTGTGCCGACTTTAATCACAGCGTCGAGAATGCGCGTTCGTGAAAGAGGTATTTGATCACTTCCGGGCATCGCATCCCAGTATCGCTTCTTTCTATCATCATATATAATAATTCGCGGTCCATTTTCAGCAATATTCATACCGAAAGTAGTCTTCAGCCACCGCTCCCAAAAGATGCCATCAACCCACGCAAATCTCATAGTCGGAAGAACTTGAGGCTCAACTCGGATAACCATAGCATCATCTATAGCTCTTTGATCGCCTTTATCTTCGGCTTCCTTAATTACAAGCTTTTTTCGGTCACGAAGCTCGGCACGCTGCTCTTCTTCCTTGTTTGCACGGTACTCCATCCATTCGATAGAAGCCCGCTCAATCTCACGTTTATGAGCCAGGAAATCTTGACTATTGCGGTCAAGAATACCAATGGTGATCAGCTTGTCTTTCAAGAGCTCGTCAGCATTAACAGCAGTTAGCTCGGGGCATAACGGATACCATAACGAGGACATCCACTCCTGAAGACGAGGAATATCACGAATATCCCGGGGACTCAAAGAAGGATATTCAGAAATCCACTCTCCCTTCGATACCACCATTCGAGGAAAGACTTTAATGTTAAATTTCTTGGCCAGTTCTGCAGAGCTTGACTTATAAACAGATGCCTTTCCAATTGAGTAGAGAGAGATCTTATTAAGAGCTTCGAAATCTTCAGATGAAGTACTGTCGTCGTAGAAGTAAATAAACATGACCTCTTCCTTCTCGCTAATGGTCTCATAAGATGTCATGTTGATTTCAAGGGGAAGAAAACTAACCGCTTGCTTGGCAAGGTTCGTCAAATCTCCCAATCCACGCAATCCATCGTAGGGAATACGGTCGGTTCCTTGATAGACGAAAATGGACGGAAATCCGGAAACGCCGCTCTCACGACAAAGATCCTGCTCCACGTCACAGTTGATCTGTCCAACATTTAATTCACCCTGCATTAAACCAGCCATCTGATCCCAGGCATCGGCCATGGCATTGCAGTGTGAGCACCATGGGGCGTAAAACTTCAGCAACCAAGGACGCTGAGAAGCAACAACCTCTTTACTGAATGACTTGCCATTGAGTTCAACTGAAATACCAGAAGGATTGATTACGATTTCTGTCGATTTTGAGGGTCGCTTAGCTGTGGCAGACTTTTCAAAACTGTTTGCAGGCAAAAGCTTCTCTTGTCCGTCTTCTTCCTCCTCCTCAACCGCAGCCGGAAAACCTTCAATTGCTCTTGTGATCACTGTTCGGCCATAAGAGGTGAGAGTGTTCTCATTCTTCGCCTCAGCGCGGGGTGTGTCCTCGATAAGCTCTCCATCTCGGTAGACCTTAAAGGTGGGGAATCCCTTAATCCCTTGTTCCCGGCAAAGATCACCAAAAGAAATACAGTCCACACTTCCCATTTGAATATTGTGAGTCTCTAAATCGCTCTGCAAGTTTTGATAGGCCTTAACCCAATGGGGGGCAATACTTATACAATGAGGACAGTGAGGCGAATAAAACTTGACCCACCTAGAAAAAAATTAGCTTCTCTTTCTTCTATTCTTGAGAACAGTACGTACCAAACTCCGCTAGGCGTCAGTTCTGCAAAGTCGCCCGCTGACAACTCGAGTGGTTCAGTCTGATCTGTGGTAGGAGCCGCAAGAACTGAGCTGAAGCATAGCAATGCAAACGCCAGGATCAAACCCAAACTGTGAGACCTCATCTTCACACCGTTCAAAAGGTTTTAAGCGGGTCAGAAGGAAGAGTGTCTTCGCTGTCTTTTGCGGCCGCGTGAGAAAAAAAAAAGAGGCTGAAGTTCTGCCTTAGCAACGGACTCTTCCCTTTCACTCTCGAAACAAAGAGGACCCACGGATTTTTTAATTCCTTTGGAGGTTGTATTTTTACTGCTTCATAGGCTTTGGGTTTCATTGTTCTTCGCCTATCATGGCTGTTCCTTCGTCGTCATCCGATGCGCTAGTCTATCTTCGCAACTTTCTAGCCAAGAACAAGTCAGCTACACCAACACTCACAGCGCAAGCCGATCCAAAGTCAGACAGTAGCGTGGAAGATATTTCAGAAGCCCAGTTTCTTCGATTCCCTTCTGAAAATGATGCAGCTGTTGTGTTCCCTCTCGACGAGCCCACGCGCTTCGTGAAGAAGACCGCCGACAAAGGGTTAAGTTTGAGATCCATATACTTTTGTTGGCTTCTAAAAGACTTAAATCTTGCTGATTACATATCTCGGTGCTCCGAGAAAGAGATTGAAAATCTCAGTTTTAGTGAAAAATCGGACTTGGTGGGTTGGTTATCCGGAGCTAGTTCAGAATCTAGTTTCATATCCTCTGAAAAGTCCAGTGGTGATGACAAAACAAAGCGAGTTTCTGGTACTACGAGAGTAAAACGCACATTGGATCCTCGACTGGGCGATATTTATGCTGGCGAACGCGTGCTCACCGACCACAATATCAGACTTCGAGGAATCAAACCCATGGTAAGAATCTCAAACTTCGAAATAAAAACTTCTGCTAATATAATATCAGGATTTCACTCCTCTGAGGTCAGAGGCCTACAATCTCTTCATTTCCAAACGTTCAAAGACCAACGATGCAACTGCTACCGCATCTTCCGCGCGAACAAAGCGTAAGTTAGATGAGCGTTCTTTTTATATTGCAATTGAATGTTTACTAACAATATATTAGACAAAGACCCTATCATCTTGCTTTCGCCATCTGCTTCAGCATTGTTGACGCAAAGCAACATCAAGGAATTTTTGGAGAAGGGCACATTTGTACCGTCTACTTCTTCTAGCGGTGTCAACCTTCAAACCCTCGCAAGATCATCCTCTCGACTCGGCGGTAATTACAAATTTATCGTTGTTGACTCTACAGATTTGTTTAAGCCCGACTACTGGGACCGAGTAGTGGCTGTATTTACGACTGGTCAAACATGGCAATTCAAATCCTACAAATGGAGTGACCCTAATTTGCTCTTTCAACATGTCAAGGGCTTTTGCGTGACCTTTACTGGTGATGCCTTGCCTGCTAACGTGAAGAGTTGGAACGTTGAGCACATCGTTATCGATCGCAACCGACGCTTCAGAGATAGAGAGATTTCTGAAAAAGTCTGGGAGCAACTTGAGAAATGGATGGCTGGCCATGGATGGAGCGGAAAGGGGCGCTGAAATGAATTATGGATATAGTGTATTTTAGTTGATTATTTTTCTCATAAGAGTTCTCCAAGGTGTAGAAAAAGAATATTTGTACGGTTGGGAATGAAAAAGAGGGACAAACTGACCCATAAACCTCTACAAGATGAAAAGTAAGAAGGATCCTAAAATGCCGGCTAATGATATATATGTTATATGATCTAAAAGAATAATATCTTTTTACACAATACTAAATGTAATTTCAATCAAAGTTCGGACAGTATATGCGATTTCTAGGTCCCGGATAGTTTGTCGTCATTAGAAAGTCTCTCGGACGTGAATGTGTCTCAAGGACTTCATTGGAGGAATTAATAATTATTGTAAGATTTTGTCTCTAGTTCACTTTTTAAACCTGTCAGCACGTTAGACACCTTTTCGCCTCCACGTTGGTGGTGGGCTCCAGGTTGCGTCAGCCATGATTAGAAACTGTTTTGGATTTTTGAGGAGAAATAAAACCTCGAAAAGTATTCCAGAGATGGTTAAATCTCAATAAATTCCTTTTATGCTGAGTGGAATTGCAGATAAAGATTTAAATGAAGCTAAAGCTTATTTATTCCCTTTCTTGTGTGTGAAGCGTACTTTTCGCTCTGAGCAAGATTGACACTAGAGTTAAAAGAGTAGACGAGCTTTGATGAGAATACTGGTCTCCTCTAGCTTATCAAGTGCATCAATGTATGAGCGTGGTGGTGACTTTCCCAGATGAGGATATTTCGGTCCTCCACAAAAGATGCTAGCATTAGGTTTCGTGGACCAATAAAACCAAATTTATTTAGATGCTAGCACAACGTTTATCGTTTTTTTTTCTTTTTGCCCCAACAGTTTTGGCGTTCTGAAACTAACTTAGCGGTGTCTCTAACGCTCAAAGAGAACACCCTTAGCTGGTTTAGTGATTAGTCGTATCGTTATGTGTTTCAGGTGATTGGCAGGTTTTAGTCTCGGCCTGAATTTGCACTAATCTCGTTGAGAATTGGGTTTTCCACTAGCCAAAGCTGTACACTATCTTCCGAAATTTATTTGCGGCGGTGCACAACTAAACCAAGCCACAATACAATGCTAACCAGTTCCAGCAGTCCAGCACCATGAGGTCGCTGATATCCAGACGTGTGAAGGTGAAAATTTGAGTGATAAAGCTAACGGTTTTGATGATGATTCCAATTGTACGAAAGCAGCTTTGCTTCGGTTGTAGCCTCGCGCCGCATCGACTGCTAAATCAACACAGGGCGAATAATAGACCCTTAACACCGAGGAGTTAAGAGTAGCATACTAAACCACAACCTGCTGGTTGTGGATATTAAAGGCCGAGCCAATATACATAATTCATCACTAAAGTTATTATATGCTAAACGGACAGTCCAAGGCTTATTGCTATTTTACTACAAACTTAACACTCTGAAGTATTGTTTCTCCAACTATTCAAACCTCACAATATGGCAGTGTGAATTGAGCAAGGATACTGTTGAAAGTCGTTCGTTTTTATTATAAATGAGGGGCAAAATAACCAACCCTTTTGTCTATTGTTTCGTTCAAGATATGGCAAACGGTAGAAAGGCTTAGGCTGGGTGCTCAATACAGACTAATCCCATTATCTGTCGAGTTTTGATTATTCCATATATAAAATAATTATCTTTATGCGAGTTTTTCTGTCAAATACCACCCAACATTGTTCAACTCTCGATCATAAAGTCTATTGTTTGAGTCCATTCATGTTCAGTGTTTAGTTTTGGAACTACTCCAGTTGTTTCTTTGGGTGGGGAAACTATATTATCCTCATTTTCGGGGCGCAGAATCTTGAAGAGGCCTGTTATCTCATCTTCACTAATTGAATATATGACTGCAAGATGACGCCATATATTTCTAAAAGAATCGGTGTATGCTATATTTGCGAATAGAGAATATTGGCTTGGTCGAGTAATATACTGTGAACGACCCGGATCACATGTTGCCATCTTGAGGAAACCTACTATTCAGGTGATCGTTCTCCCTCATACTAAGGGTATATGCAGCTCGTATTCTCAGATTATTTAAATTTAAAAAGTTCCTATTTTTAGGATTGAAACCATCTGAGGTGTGAGAGTTGGGGCACTTCGGTTGTTTGAGCTTACAGGTCATAATCGGCGTACCACCGAACTTGGAATGATTCTAATTCCCCTCCATTCTCTTTGTAAGACATAATCCAATTCACTGGGTTTGAAGAGCTTCTATTGGTTCTTGTTACGATTGTGCTAAATGACCTCGGGATGAAAAATGAAGGAGCTGGCTTGAGGCGATGAGTTATGGGATTCATGAAATTAAAGGAATGGTGATAAAAAGAATGCGGTACTTTTGTAAAGTAACTATTACACCAAAAGCGCTTGGGTGGGAAGTAAATGCCAAGCAGATGGAACTGAGGAGCAGCTTGGGTGCTCATTGGCAGTCAATATCATTCTGCCTTGAACCATAATCCAATCTATCACTATAACTGATTTGTATATGCACTTCGCTATCAAATTACTCGAGCTGCAGGGATAAAGCCTAAATTTCGTGGTTCCATTGGCGTTTAGTTTTGGTTAGAATTCAGCGGTAGAGCATTGAACAAAAGAGGATGAGAATGAAGCAACCCTACAAAGAAAAATACACAATGGTGATATGATGATCTGCTGTTGATACTTGTCCGCTTCTTGAATGTATTGGAGCTCAGGATCCCAGAAACTTTTCGGAGGCTAACCCCGAATATTGTTTAGCGATTAATATGATCTATAAAGTTTCCTTAAAGGAAAATATACTTTGAGTTATGTATATGCTTATTCTATACAAGCTATTTTCGCGTATCCATCTAACAAATAAATCTAACGGTCTATTTCAGAGAACGCTGGGCAAATGGAATACTTTTAGCGGCAGTTCTACGTCAATATTCTATATAAATTATAGCTATAATATATTACTTTCCGAGAACAGTTAGTTCGGTGTACATTCCTTCATCGATATAGACATCAGTCTAAAAAAACGGCAGTATATTGGCAGTGACTACAATGACAATATCGATTGCACATTTTTTTAAGGCCTAAATAAGTAGAAATGTGTGCTTGTTCTTACTTTCTAGGCAGTCCAAACCTCTCTTGGGATTCTTGTATACTCAATTTTGTCTACAGTATTAGGAGAAAGAAAGAAGGACTCACTCGGGTTCTTTGCTGCGTATGTAGATCATTAAGTCTAGGAGGATAAAACTTACTTTTGGTACTTCAATAGAGGGAATCCCCAAACTCTCTCACTTCTCTTTTCTTTTTACGTTAAGCTTGCAGGGTTATGCTCTCAATCGAAGGGATAGAATAGAATACAAGCTTGTGCTATTCTTCATCGTAATAAACCGAAGTTAAAACCATGTTGGAGCCTTGAAAAAGAATGATTCCTGTCTTGCGAGCCAAAGTTTAAAAGCACCTACCTGCCTTTCAGCTAACCCAATTGAGCCATGAAAATTGCCAGTGAGCCGCATATTTTTAACTAGAAAAACCGGTCAGCCGCTCGATTACCTCACTCTATACAAGGGAGGGTGCAACTATTTTTTTGATATTGGAATGCTCTTTAAAATGCTATTCTTATGCGTAGATAGTCTTGAATAAAAGAAATCAAGAAATCTGCTCTCGACCTGATTTTCCCCGTCTTCTCGAGCCTCCACCAAACTTCAAGTCTCTGTTTAGCTTTCTGTTAGGCATCAAGGCTCAATAGTCTTTTTATATTCTTATTAAAACATTCTACCTCGAGAGGAGTATAATTAAAATGCTCAGCATAGTTTATGTGAGTTGTACTCGGATGGTTTATCTTTCTCAACTAACATTTGGATCAGCATCTCCTTCCACTAATCTTAGTACCATGTGGAATTGCTTTCGGTTCTCAACTCTTCGATCGAGAAGCAGTCCAACCTTCTTCCCAACCTTCTAGGTTTCCGGACTTCGTTCCTTTCAATGACATTGCAGATTCGCTTGTGCTAGGCGATGAGGCTCGATTTCGACCCCCCGCAGCCACGGCGTCGGATCTCGAAAAACGATCTGACTGCACCTTTCCAGTTACTTCTTTCAGTCAGTATCCATGTGCTCAGAATGTCCAGTATTCTATAGGAACCCCTCCTGGAGTGCTTTCCACTGTCAGTGTTCAACAAGAGTCGGATACTTTATGGACTATTGTTTACCACTTGGTTCTACAATCCGGCGGATCGACCAATGCGGATCTCAGCGAGTTGAAGGTGATTAGCCCTTACACAAAGTTGTTATACTCCACTTCAAACCCTGATGGAAACCCCTCTTACTATAATCAGGATCAGAACTGGGCTTCAGACTTCTATTTCAATATTTCAACTAAGCCCGAGACTCTAAATAAACTATTGTGCTACTCGGGTGTTATGGTGCAGTTTGATTGGGCTAATAACAAATATAACAGTTATGATTTCTCGACTGGTTGCAGTACCGGTAACAATGCTCGAGGTGTTTGTTGGTCACCTTCGTGTTCCAATTCTTCTGTTTCTTCCACGAATTCTGCTCTACCTACAAGATCTGTGAACAAATCTAGTTTTAGCCGTAGTAGCATTTCCACAACTGGGATATCTTCAGTTTCTTCTAGTGCTGTCTCTCCTGAGAACTCTTGCTCTCCCTCTTCTGTCTATTCTGAGAGTTGTGGCTCTGTGATTCGTGACGCTTTTGATCCCCGTGGTTCTATCTCTGGTGTTTCTGCTGTTCCTCTCAAGAATGGAAAGTGGGCTGTTACGTACCGCGTCATTTTGGACACCTTGTACAGTGGCAACTATCTTCTCACCGATGGTTATGTTTCTTCACCAGTGACTGATTACTTCTACTCCACTTCTAACTGGCAGGAGCCTTCATTTTTCAACAACACTCAGGACTGGGCCGCCAACTTCACCTGGACTGTTGATGTTACCCCTACTATAGTAGGAAATTTGGCTTGTGTGTACGACACTATATTCCACTTCGATTGGTCTTCATCTACTAGCTATACTTCCAACGACTACTCCATCGGATGTGATGCTTCCGACGTTTCGCCTCCAGTTTGCTGGTTATTGAATGCCTGTAGTAGCTCAATATCTGCTTCTAGCTTCCTTATTTCAAGCTCTGTTATTTCGAGCTCTGCGCCCTCTAGCTCTGCACTCTCTAGCTCTATTATTTCAAGCTATGTTATTTCGAGCTCTGCACTCTCTAGCTCTGTTATTTCAAGCTCCGCTATGTCGAGCTTGGCTAGTTCATCTCTTGATCCTACTATCTCTGAGTTGACTTTGTCTTCTACAACTTCATTTTCGTTAAATACGTCTGGCTTTAGTCGTTTTTCAAATTCGACTACTTTGGTTTCCCCTTCAACTCGGGTTACCTCTACTGCTTCCAGAACTGTTGTTTCTGGTTATGCTGTCTCTTCCTCTTCTGGTGATTCAACACCTGCTACGCCATCGAGCACTGGCATTTCTTCGGGCTTTTTTGACTCTTCGGCCGTCTCGAACTCGATATTTGGTGAAAACTCTGCTTTGATTTCAGTTGAATCTAAGCTTCCTGTTGGTTCTATTCTGTCAACTTCCTCTAGGCCTTTATTTTTTAAGGCAAACGACATTGAGTCTTCTTCTAGCTCGGTCGAAGTGATCAAGTAGGTCGCATTTTTTTAGTCTTTTTAAAAACAGTACTAACACTACTCAGTCCACTCTCTTCTGAGGCAACACTCTCATCTGGTTCAACTCCTGTGAGGAAAACTAAGATCTCTTCTAAATCTAGTGTAAAAGTTTCGAATACCAATACAATGTACGTCTGTCTATATCTGGCTTCTTGGCATTTTCTTACATTTTATTAGGACTTACCCTTCACCGTCGTCTAGTTTTATTTGCTCTAGTGCTCTTTATGCGGGATCTGACTATGTCAGATCCGCCGCAGTACCTGAGGCATCTAGGGAGACGACCTCTAGCCAACCCTTGCGTGAAGGCCCCGTTGTAATTTCGTTAGATACAGTTTCCCCTGTGACTTCAGCTATCATGGGAAAGTCTTCTGCGGTTACTACGGCTTCTAATAGCAACTCTTTTTCTGATGCAGGGCCCAAGAAAACAATTTCAATATTTGCCGTTGCTTTTGCCATTATATTACTTCTTTAAAAACTCTTTGCCTTTCTATTTTATTTTTTTGTTGTTGTCGTTCAAGTTGCTTCTGTTCCTTTCTTTTCTGTACATGCTTGGAGAGAAAATAGAATTTTTTTTTCTTCTTTAAATCAGTACTTTTTTTCTCTTTTTTTTTTTTTTTCTTTAATCAGTGTATTTTATTTTAAAAAAAATTATACGGGTACAATACATCTCACTAGTGTCCCAGCACTGAGTGTTGCTCTATCCGCTAGTCATAGAAAAACCCTTTAGTCTGTTATGGCAGTCTGGGGGAAAAGACGTCGTTGCGGTCAGTCAAGTCTAGGCTATCTTTTGTTAGTATCCCCATTGCCTTTGACACGTCTAAAGTCGTGGGTTGTAATTATCTTGTATATTTTATTTCAAAAATACTTTACGGGTACAATACATTTCACTTGTGTCCCAGATAGACAGATATATATATATATATTTTTCATATCATTTTCGTATTCAACTGACTCTATGTGGAACTAAACAAACTAAACTGTGCATCTTCCTCTTCTAACACTCCTTTGCGTAGCCGGTGAGACCTAGAAAATGTTTTTTTCCCTGCTCTTCCTTCGACCGATTTTTTTTTTGGAAACCTATCTGAATGTACTCTTCTTCCACTTGAATGATTTTTACAGGAATAAATAATTCTCAAATTAAAGCTGAGCTTCAATATGTTCTTAGCACACACCAACTATCATTGGAAATTGAAAAGAGTCATCATGGTCGATTGGCTCGGCTATCGCAGATCCGAATCTACGTTTGACAGCTAGAGAGGGACAAAACTTACAGCTGCCAAGATTCAACGAATAGAACGAGAGAGAAGACTTGATTATGAAAATTAAAGAGGCTACACCCGAACTGAAGCAACGTTAGAGGGCTGTCTGATAATATGCCACACCACGCACAACGACACCCCAAAAACAAGCGCTCAATGTTGAGTTTCAGGCTTATTTTTTCAACATATTTCGAGGAAGACCTAAATATAGAAACAAAGATGGTTGATTGTTGGACGACAGTCGAGCACTTGCCAGTCTACATATCTTCTGATATTGTGAAAACGTGATCGCTTAGAGTAAATACAAGTATTAGTCAAAATCAAATACATCATAAAGCAGTAGCAGGGAAACCAAGAACTCGAAAGCAAAGCAAAAGCTGGAGCCTAGAAATTTTCTAAGCCACAATAATTGAAATATCAGACCACGCCTGATCAAGCCACACTGATGTGCTGGCTGATGTATAGTATAGGTGATGTCAAAAGTTGAAGGAGTTTCTGACATCACCTATACATGGGGGCGTAACTTTAACTTCGAAAATAACCATCCATTCTGCCGAAGCACATGACATTATTCTAGAACATGCGGCGTACGTTCAAATTTGCTCGAACTACTGCTGTAGGCGAAAAGTGCACAGCCCTACCCATAAAGGTGGATCAGGCTATTTGACCCAGCAAAACGGAATACGGTGGCTCAAGGGACCGTATAGCCTCATCAGTTGGGGTATAGAACAACGGTGAAGTATAACGAAGAAGGGCTCATACTCGGATATCTTGGTAGTTGGCCAGTACAATGGAATTATTGTTATAACCGTATCTTGTGTAGTCATATTGATTAAGAATTGGTTTGAGTGTCTGATGGCTATGTTCTTCTTTTTTAAGCTAGCTTTAATGCTGTAGATAGGCTAGACGCTGTGAAGAACGTAGACTCTAAAAAATGCATGGAATTATCTAGATTCAAATTCGTCAGGAAGCAAGCCATAGAACAGATCAAACTATAGCCGAATGTGAAAAGACTTCTGGAAGATACCAAGAAAACTTCACCTCGCGAAAACTTGCTAAAGACCTGCCAAGAACCCTTGGCATAAAAGAAAACGGCTGAAATTTGTCACGTGTATGCCGTAGTTAAGTAAAACAATTGCTCCTTTTCTTACTTATTTAGAGCACCCGTGTTTTTACAACGCTCACAACAATCTGCGTCGACTGTCAGATTTCTACCCTGCAGTATATATAGTCTTAGTGAATTGACCAACATGTAAACCATGTCCCATAATGCCTTGTTGCCCATCTAGTTTACAAATAGTATTAATGTATATGCTCTCGGGGAATGCTATTCCCCGTCTTAGTTGCTTTCAGTTTTACAGTAACCACAAGTATTTCAAGACCTCGGGGCATCTTTCAAGAGTCAATTTATTATTGTGAGTTTGATTTTGCCTAAAATTTAAATTTTTCAAACATAAACCTAGCTTTCCTACCCGATGTCAGCTGGGAAGGAAGCATGCAACTGAGAACGTGATTAGGCTTCAAATGAAAGCCAATCTAATCATATACAGGCTCATATTGTTCGAAATACTTTCTCATCGTTGACTCAAAAAGTAAAGTTGAACGAAATCGCGCGCAACACTATATTGCCCGATTGGAACAACTACGAATGTCTGGTAATTTATAGAATACAATATCCGATAGGTGGTCATAAGGTGATTGAATTACCGTTGTTTTGGATTACAAGTATTCTGCTCGTTAGCCGGCTTTGCATCACAGGGGGGTTTACACTCCCACTTGAGTGTTTATCACATTTCATTCTTCTCTAGATCACGTTTACTCTGGAATCAGATTAAAATGTACTGATATTACCACGTAGGCCATATTGAAATTGTCTTGACTTAATTGGCACCCAGAGTATCGCGTTTCTAATTTCGAACGCCACGCTGAAATAACCGAGTTGAAGAGATTAGAGAAGAGATTGACATTATAAGGACATGAATCCTTAGTAGCAGGATTATGCATATGGGTTATTGAATAAACTATGATAGATAGAGGGTGCGCATACGTCTAGTGTGATATAGCACCACACAAGAGGTCAATTAAAAACAGGGACTACGTATTGCTCTTTTGTCCGCATTCTCTTTTTCCTCTCTAGGGAAATTTTGCGATTGCAGATGGTCAAGACAGGGGTGAGAATATAGAGACATTTATGACCGCCAAAGAGAAATATATCCTATTGGATCAATATGATATTTATAGTGAATATACTGAACCACCGCACGTTGTGTTGGAGCTCAGAAGAGCATACTAAACGATAGAACAATTAGACTTGAAAGTTGTCTTAGCTAAATCTCTTCCTGCTGACAGTAGGACGAGTAGTAATAATCTTGAATTCAGGCACAAATTAATAGAGGCAAGTGCTTCCTTATAAGTAGCCAATGAGAAAATGGGGTGACTTTTTTTCAAGGATGCAGTTTCTGTTTCAGGCAAAAACTCCTCCTTGACAAAATTATTCGTCCTCACCTACATTGAAAATTTTTTTCTTTCAACCATTTCCAGTAGCCCACGCAATATATACACTTTACACGTGCTAGAAGAGAACATTTCAGGCAATTCCGCGTATAAAAATGCAAGCTTAACTTCTGTTGATCGAGGTACGCTGACTTTGCTTTTATTCCGACTTTCCCGGGTATGCCGAAATTGTTGCTCCCTTCGAGTCAATCCACTCATTTGGTTTTTTTCCCCTTCTCTACACGCAGTGTTGGAACAGTTTAAGCTTTTTACGCTAGACCTATTTTGGCAAAGAATAAGCACTGCCTGTGTGGTGGCAAAGAGAACTAGTTCAAATTTGGAAAACGATGCACGGCTGACCAAGCTCTTTTGCAAACTTGCTAGTGTAGTTGCTTTCGTCTGTTTAATGAGCCGCTGACTTAAACAGTTTTATCCGAAAATATACTAGCGCCATTGCTTAAATTGCTTAATTGAACCAAGAGCTCGACAATTATTATTATTATTATGTGCATCTTTTTGGAGTGGGATCCGGGGAGAGGGCAGAAAATCCCACTCATTTTAAAGATAACATGAGGAATATTCTCGGTAGGATTTTTAAAAAAAAAAGATTGGAAAGGCAGTGATTTCTCATATTATGGATAGGGATTGTACTTTCTACCTAGATAAATCCAAGTCTTATTGGGAAGACATATTTTTTAAAAAAAATAATTTTGGCCTTACTCAAAATGAGGTCAATTATATTGGCATTTATTAAGTCCTCGGATATAGAAAATATCCACCTTTATTGCATGCCATTTGCTCTCTAGTATCAATCTAATTAGCTTCAATTGAAACAAGTAAAAGGAATCAGATTTAATTTTTAAAAGATAAGCAAAACTCTGCAGACTACTAGAGTTTTATCAAATCCTTCCAGTGTGATTATCTCGATAAAATTGCTATTCAGGCCGGTTGCCAAACTAGTCGTTAAGTCTTTGGGGGTAAACAAATAATTTTTTTCGCTTTGAACCAAAGAGAGAATAGTGCGACGAGAATACGGTTAACCCAGTTTGTTGGAACAACTTTTTTTGTGCGGCTTGCGAGTCCCTAAAGGTAGAAAATTGCGAGCCATAACACAGGACTGCATTAGAGCCGTCTTTTTTCTGAGAAGACATAGAGCTTGTACGATAGGGGAACTGAGGAGTAAGCTTCAAAAACAGTCTCCCCAACAAGTCTAGAGTAAATTTTAAGTGTGTTAAATGCATCACTTTTATGTTTTTAATAAGACTTCACAGTTGACAAGCGAGAGACCTTTTCTAAGGGTGGGATGTTGGGTGGGATGTTGGGTGGGTAATGGTGGGATAGTGGGTGGGTGAATCTTTCTTCTGGGTGCATTCGTTACACTATAAATCCTGATTGGCCCAGAATGTTGGACCAAATACGTGCAACGGCCCGTTTAAATGGATTTACACATGGCTTAGCGCCTGCGCCTTTATGTCTACGCTAACCTAAAATGGACTAGTCTGTTCCACATAGCCCGGGCCGTCGTAACTAAAGGAGAAAATCCTTTTGAAACCAGCGTTTATATAAAGAGAAGAAAGAACAATAAACCTTCTATTACAGTATTCCAAACTTTCACATTAACCTAGGTGACCTTTACCAATCTTACTGGCTTCTGAGCTAGTCTACTCATTTTCATATTAAGCATCGCACACATATACCTGTCTTATCCAAGAAAATGGTAAGTATTACTTCTACTTCCAAGTCTTAACACTAACCTTATCTTTAGAAATATACCCAGGTTATCTCTGCTATTGCTCTGTTAGCTGGCACTACTGCTGCTGCCGACAGCTGCGTTGGAATTCCTATTACTGCCTTTGCCCAGGACTGCGGCTCAGTCTCTCGTGAAACCTTCACTCCTTCTGGCTCAGTCACTGGTACAACAGCCACCCTTCTTTCTGATGGAACTTGGTCGTTAAAATATAACGTCAAGCTTGCTACTACAAACAGCGGGAACTATCTTCTTAAAGACGGCTACGTCTCTGCGCCTGCCACTCAGTACTTTTACTCGACCTCCAACTGGGAAGAGCCCTCCTTTTACGACAACTCCCAAGACTGGTCGTCAGACTTTACTCTTGCTGTCAATGTCACTCCTACCGTTACTGGAAATCTTGCTTGTGTCTCTGGTACTAACTTCCACTTTGATTGGGCATCATCTAGTTATACTTCATCTGACTATACAACTGGTTGCTCGGCTTCTGATGTTTCTCCTCCTACCTGTTGGTACACTGACATTTGCCCTATTCCTAGTCCTGTTCCTACCTCTACTTTTGTTGCAACAGGTGCTCAAGCTACTGGCTTCAGTGACTACCCATGTGCCCAGCAGATGGACTACTACGCTGGCAACCCTGCCGTCACATTCAATGCTTTGGCTGCCACTCAGGTTTCTTCTAGTCAGTGGAACTTGACTTACAATGTCAAGCTTGACACTACTGCTACTCTAGATGATCTTTTCCAGATGAAGCTTATCAGTCCTTATACTGATGTTTATTGGCAAATCCAGAATGTTGGTCAGCCTGGTTACTACGATGAATCTCAGTTGTGGACTCAAGATTTCACTGTTGATATTACTGTTACTCCTAGCGTTATCAATGGCTTGTACTGTTATGAGGAAGTCATGTTCCAGTATGACTGGCAGAACAACTACTACAACTCTTATGATTACTCTACTGGTTGCAGCAGCGGAAACAATCAGATTGGTGTCTGTTGGGCTGGTCCTGTTGATGGTTCGTCGTCTGTTGCTTTGACTTCTACCACCACTACCACTACCACTACCACTACCACTAGCACCAGCACCACTTCTACTTCTTCGACAACTGCCGCTAGAACTACTATATACACTGAGACTCTTGATCCTACTATCACTGTTACCAAGACTGGATTCCCTCCCAGTAGTACCGCGTCTGCCACTCCTTCGGTATTCGTGACTACCATTGGCAACACAGTCTTCGTTGAGCCTCACTACTTTGTGACCGTCTGGATTCCTCCTGCTCAGTCTAGTAGCTCTTCCACGCCTGTCACTACCACTACTTCTTCTAGTACTGCCCACACCACTTCTTCAGCACAACCTGTTATCACGTCGACAACTCCTGTTGCTACTACTTCCACTTCACAGCCTACTGATCCTTCTGATCCTTCTGATCCTTCCGCTTACTTTTGCTCTAGTGGAGTTTCTGTTTACTCTAAGGATTGCGGTTCTGTGACTCGTGACACCTTTAACCCTAGTGGCTCTATTTCTGGTGTTTCTGCTGTTCCTCTCAGCAGTGGTCAATGGGCTGTCACATACAAAGTAACTTTGGACACCTTGTACAGTGGAAACTATCTTCTCACCGACGGATATGTTTCTTCGCCTGTGACCGAATACTTCTACTCCACTTCCAACTGGCAGGAGCCTTCATTTTTCAACAACACTCAGGACTGGGCTGCTGACTTCACCTGGACTGTTGATGTCACACCTACTATTGAGGGTAACTTGGCTTGTGTTTACGATACTACATTCCACTTTGATTGGTCTGCCTCTACTAGCTACACTTCTAAGGACTACTCCATTGGATGTGATGCTTCTGATGTTTCGGCACCTATCTGCTGGTCTTTA
Source organism: Trigonopsis vinaria (assembly GCA_030582095.1). NCBI lineage: Eukaryota > Fungi > Ascomycota > Trigonopsidomycetes > Trigonopsidales > Trigonopsidaceae > Trigonopsis > Trigonopsis vinaria. The sequence continues at coordinate 2,630 of JAKTWP010000010.1, read as the reverse complement.
GATGGTTGCACTAGGTCGTCTTCCTCATCTGTTGTTTCGTCTTCTAAGACATCCAGCTCTGCTGTTGCTTCTTCTTCCAAGACCTCCAGTTCTGCTGCTGCTTCTTCTTCTAAGACCTCCAGCTCTGCTGTTACTTCCAGCTCTGCTGTTACTTCCAGCTCTGCTGTTGTTTCTTCTTCTAAGGTTTCCAGCTCTGCTGTTCCTTCTTCGTCTAAGGTTTCCAGCTCTGCTGTTGCTTCTTCGTCTGAGGTTTCTAGCTCTGTCGCTACTTCCAGCTCTGCTGCTTCTTCTTCGTCCGAGGCTTCTAGCTCCGCTGTCGCTTCTTCGTCTGAGGTTTCCAGCTCTGTCGTTGCTTCCAGCTCTGCTGTTCCTTCTTCGTCCGAGGCTTCTAGCTCCGCTGTTGCTTCTTCGTCTGAGGTTTCCAGCTCTGTCGTTGCTTCCAGCTCTGCTGTTCCTTCTTCGTCTGAGGTTTCCAGCTCTGCTGCTCCTTCTTCGTCCGAGGTTTCCAGCTCTGTCGCTACTTCCAGCTCTGCTGTTCCTTCTTCGTCTGAGGTTTCTAGCTCTGCTGCTCCTTCTTCGTCCGAGGCTTCTAGCTCCGCTGTTGCTTCTTCGTCTGAGGTTTCTAGCTCCGTCGTTACTTCCAGCTCTGCTGTTGTTTCTTCTTCTAAGGTTTCCAGCTCTGCTGTTCCTTCTTCGTCTAAGGTTTCCAGCTCTGCTGTTGCTTCTTCGTCTGAGGTTTCTAGCTCTGTCGCTACTTCCAGCTCTGCTGTTCCTTCTTCGTCTGAGGTTTCCAGCTCTGCTGTTGCTTCTTCGTCTGAGGTTTCCAGCTCTGTCGCTACTTCCAGCTCTGCTGTTCCTTCTTCGTCTGAGGTTTCTAGCTCTGCTGCTCCTTCTTCGTCCGAGGCTTCTAGCTCCGCTGTTGCTTCTTCGTCTGAGGTTTCTAGCTCCGTCGTTACTTCCAGCTCTGCTGTTGCTTCTTCGTCTAAGGCTTCCAGCTCTGCTGTTCCTTCTTCGTCTAAGGTTTCCAGCTCCGCTGTTGCTTCTTCGTCTGAGGTTTCTAGCTCTGTCGCTACTTCCAGCTCCGCTGTTCCTTCTTCGTCTAAGGCTTCCAGCTCTGCTGCTCCTTCTTCGTCCAAGGCTTCTAGCTCCGCTGTTCCTTCTTCGTCTGAGGTTTCTAGCTCTGTCGCTCCTTCCAGCTCTGCTGTTGCTTCCTCTTCCGAGGCGTCTAGCTCTGTCGTTCCTTCCAGCTCTGCTGTTCCTTCTTCGTCTGAGGTTTCTAGCTCTGTCGCTACTTCCAGCTCTGCTGATCCTTCCTCTTCCGAGGCTTCCATCTCTGCTGTTGTTTCTTCTTCTAAGGTTTCCAGCTCTGCTGTTCCTTCTTCGTCCGAAGCTTCCAGCTCTGCTATTATTTCTTCGTCTGAGGTTTCAAGCTCTGCTGTTGCTTCTTCTAAGGTTTCTAGCTCTGTCGTCACTTCCAGCTCTGCTGTTGCTTCTTCATCTGAGGTCTCCAGCTCCTTTATTACTTCTAGCTTCGGCGTTGCCTCTTCGGTTAAGACCGCAGGTGCTCAACCTACTGGCTTCAGTGACTACCCATGTGCTCAGCAGATGGACTACTACGCTGGTAACCCTGCCGTCACATTTACTGCTTTGGCTGCCACTCAGGTTTCTTCTAGTCAGTGGAACTTGACTTACAATGTCAAGCTTGACACTAATGCCACTTTGGCTGATCTTTTCCAGATGAAGCTTGTCAGTCCTTATACTGATGTTTATTGGCAAATCCAGAATGTTGGTCAGCCTGGTTACTACGATGAATCTCAGTTGTGGACTCAAGATTTCACTGTTGATATTACTGTTACTCCTAGCGTTATCAATGGCTTGTACTGTTATGAGGAAGTCATGTTCCAGTATGACTGGTTGAACAACTACTACAACTCTTATGATTACTCTACTGGTTGCAGCAGCGGAAACAATCAGGTTGGTGTCTGTTGGGCTGGTTCTGCTGAAAGTTCATCGTCGGTTGCTCCTAGCTCTGCTTTTGCTTCTAGCTCTGTTGCTACTTCCAGCTCTGCTATTGCTTCTTCTAAGGTTTCTAGCTCTGTCGTCACTTCCAGCTCTGCTGTTGCTTCCTCTTCCGAGGCCTCCAGCTCTGCTGTTGCTTCCTCTTCTGAGGCTTCCAGCTCTGCTGTTCCTTCTTCGTCTAAGGCTTCCAGCTCTGCTGTTGCTTCTTCGTCTGAGGTTTCGAGCTCTGCTGTTTCTTCGTTCATCTATTCTAACAGTTTTGCTCGCTTCTACAACGCGACCGCTACTTCCTCTGTGATCAGTTCGGTTGCTGCTTCTAGTTCGGTTGATCCTATTTCGAGCTCTGTTGCTTCCTCTTCGAAGGTTTCTAGCTCTGTCGTCACTTCCAGCTCTGCTGTTGCTTCCTCTTCTGAGGCTTCCAGCTCTGCTGTTCCTTCTTCGTCTAAGGCTTCCAGCTCTGCTGTTGCTTCGTCTGAGGTTTCCAGCTCTGCTGCTGCTTCGTCTGAGGTTTCCAGCTCTGCTGCTGCTTCGTCTGAGGTTTCCAGCTCTGTTGCTTCAAGCTCGATTACTAGCTCTCCCACCACATCTTTCAGCTCTGCATTCACTACGGT